>OZ034978.1:32539952-32929952 GCA_964030785.1 Siderastrea siderea
ATTGTCGAGAAGTACTTGGATAGCAAAGGAGAAAGAGAGCCAAAGAAGCCAAGATGGAGGAAAAGGGGGATGAATAACCGAGAACGCAGACGAACCAAACTGACGGAACAGGCTGCCCAAGCTAAAGGAGCCGACAATCAGGGATTCAGCCTGCAGGACGTAACTGATGCGACTCTTATGAAAATGAATGTCATCAAATCATTAAAGATATGAGCAGCATCTAGAGATTTGTTTACAGGAAATTGTAATCAGCAAATCTAAACGCATTTCTTAAAAAAATCGGACTGTACATTTACGTTTAATTTTAATTTGATACTGCAATTTTTAGAAAGTAGTGTGTCCTCTTAGCGGTCGTACGTTTTATTAATACTTAAAATACGACTCATCTGTATGTTGGTATCCTCTCCTTAACGGAATGAATGTCTGCTTATGAGTGGTGCCCGCTGGTGGGAGAAAAAACGGCTGAAGGCCCCATCACACAAAGACTAATATATAATAAACACATTTTCACTGGAAGTAATAATAGCTTTTTGCTCGCCGTATCTATCTTGCAAGACAAATTTCCGTCTCAGACGCATTATTCTTCTCAGATGCATTATTCTTCGAGATAAACACGGCCAGTAATCTTTAGATGAATTTTTTCCATTGAGACAAATCATCGAGATTAACACGAGACGGATTATACAGACGAACATGTTAACGGAACTTTAGAAATCAATTTCAAAGCATGAAGAATGTGTATTCGTGTCCTCTTGTTTCTTTCATCCCTGTTCTCACTAAACAGGTTTATTGACGATAAATCTTACAAACGGAATTTACCGACAGTACGTTTACAATTTTTTTTCTGTGAGAAATAATGGGATGCAAAGTGGCAAGGCCGTGACGACGAGTGGTTGAGTTTACCTTATGGGTGTCAGCTTCGTTCCAAGGGTCTCTCCTCTTCCGTTCTCTCTCTTGCCCTAGGGGATAAGAAGAGGAGAGTCCCTTAACGGGCCTCTGAAGCCAAGGTATTCTTACTTAGTCTTTTTAGTTCTTAATGATAATAGGATAGTCCAGTTTAAAAGACAATTTTATTCTTGCATGTGTTTTACTAAAATTTTTGTCCGACAACATTTGCATTTTTCTTTACAGGGCAGAAAAAAAGGGTTTGTCGGTTTGTTCATATTGGCCTCTGACCTTCTCACTTCGGTGTTTTTGTTTGTTAGGCAACATACCAAAAATGCTAGGTCATGTGCTGTGACTGGTTGTCAAAGAAGCAGCTTTCACGTGATACGATTATAGAATATTATTAGTCAAGCAGAGGAAGTCCGAAGACTTACCTCGAAGATTGCCTAGCGTAACCACTTAGACCACCGAGGTTTACTAAAATTTGTTCTTCCTGATTTATTCCAAACTTGACTGAAAAGTGTGATGACCAAATTGTTGAAAATTCTTTGAAAGTTTCTTTGGCTGTTTTTATTTAAAACCGACACCAGCTGGCGTGTTTGCGGTTAATTCGCCTTTTGTAGATTCCACGTCTTGTCAGAGGGTGTAAAAAAGAAACTGTCCCAACACCGGTTACAGGGCTTGTACTACATCAAGAAAGGATGAAGGAAGAGAGCAGGGCAAGAGAGCAAATCCCCCATACATGGGCTTCTTCCAATAAAAATTATTTGAAATCTATTTTTCGGTTCTGTGTCGTATTGCGTAGTTTTTTTAAGGACGAAACCTCATTGGCTAGTTAGCATGACGTCATGTAATTTTAGATGGTTGACATAGAAACAACAGATAAATTAACCTTCGCAGCATGGATGCGAACTAATAATAAATTTCAAACTATTATCATGGGGCACCGGGATTCACTCTCTTAGTTCATCCTCTCTTGACGACATAGTTACCTACGAAACTCAATGAAAGACCGCTTTTTTGCACCGTTAAAGAAAGCCCAATCAGTTTTCCGATTGAGAGTTAGTTATGCACTGGAAACGGAAAGGAATCGATAACTTAAGTCCTGTTTATGTCATAAATTTTCAAATTATACTACATTAAGGCCCGCTTCAGTAAATTCAGGAAAATGTTGCATACGCCCCGGAATAAGCAAATACAACAGAAAAAGTCTTTTGCTTCCCAGGCACGAAGTACGATTCTAAATAAACTTTTCTTTCCCACTTTCAAAGCCGGAGAGAAAAAAATGAGAGGAAACAATGTTTCCGCAACAATATTTCTTTGTTAACCAGTTTTAGAGAGTAGATTGCACCCATTTGTTTCATTATTTTACGCCATGCGGAGACCGGAGACGATTACTAATAAAACTGTTTCTCTTTTAACTTGGTAAAGTATTTTCTGCACCTTTACATAGTAAAAACGTAAATATCAAGTATTGTCAAAATGTTCATAAGCGACAGTTTTCACGTCTCTGACACGGGTCAAAAATCCTGAAAAATTACCTTGTTGAATATTTTACCGCATAAATATCATGCAGTAGAAACATGTTAATGAGTTTCAATATGGCCTCCATCGACGTTTTCTAGAGTAGGTTAATCTGGCTCATAAACAAATTTCAATCATTTGAATAGAGTGGTTTTGCTTAACCCTTGAAACCATAGCCGTGGTTACAAGAGTCAACTTTACCTAGGTAAATAGGAGGTTTCCCTGCACTGTAAATTCAAAAGATCTGCTTCGGCCCCAAAATGCCAAATTAGCCCTGAGGCCCCTGGAGCTGATGCGGCCCACTGTGGAGCAGTTTCAGTCACAGTTGGGTCAAAACAACCCCCACTGGAAACCGAAACAGCCCACGGCAGGACCCAATTTGGCCCTTTGGTGCCGACCTAGCCCCGTGTAGATAGCGCTATTATGGCCTTAATGAGAGAGCCAACCTGGAAGTTAGCCCCCAAAATGGTCCTGTATTTTACTCACCGAAACGGCCCCATTTTGGGGGCTAAAACAGAACTTCTGAATTTGTATTTTTCCGTGTAACCGATTTTACCTCGGGAAAATTTATCCAGGTAAATTTTCATGACAAATTGATTGAGAACAATAGAAAAGGCCCCAAGCAAAACCCTCTGTGGTATGAATGGTCGTTCGGTTTCCCTCTGTAATCCTACAAGTGAGAAGCCGAGTGTCTGACACTGCACGTGTGGGGCGTGAGCTTGCGTGACCAGCTAATTGACCTAATTTGTATGCTGCATCCTTGTGAAAAACATCAACGATGGCTTCTTCTCGAACAATGCTGCAAGTACCAAATTTTAACGGAACCTAAGGTTTATAGCAGGTTTTATTTTGTGTATGCAAATTTGAACTCGCGGGTCCCAAGCAGCCTGTTTCGCACACGCGCGTGCTGCCACGCATCGAAGCGCAACAATATGGTGATGAAAATAAATTAAAATGGTGAAATAAATTTTACTATTTCCTACAATTTGCACGTTTTTTTCGTGTCCCAAACAAGCCGCTTGGGACCCGCGAGTTCAAATTTGCATCGAAAACTGCATTCCTGAGATGCCTTTGAGTAGGCAACTTGTGCAGATCATAGGCAGAAACAGATTTTCCATCAGATTCGAAAGTTTGTGCAGGATTTTAACGGTCAGTCCGGGGACTTGAATGGGTCAAAATCAGCGCAAATCAAACTACAAAGACTGCTCTTTCGGAAACCGCGATTCTTTTGTCAAAGGCACGAGGTTAAGTGTATTAATTTTGGCGAAATCCCAAGACGGTCAGTAATTTCAGGTTCTTGAAGTTGCAAGCCTTGTGAATATATATTTATTTATGGAGTAGGTCAAACTTCAAGTTTCTAAAACCGCCTCCCGGAGCTTTAAATCGACAAACCAAGCCCATAATAACATACATTAACACAGTGTTCATGTTTCTAAACGTTTTTATTTGACTTTCATCCGTTCAAAAAGCCTTAATTATCGTATTCACAAACTCCTTTGTACACAACCAAAGCGTCCATTAATTTACAGCTAGCACAGGTCCGCAACACAGAGGATGGTAACCTGTGGTTTCATCACCTACGGATCACTGCGAATTCTCAAATGACCTTGCTCCCAGCTGACTTCAGATAGCTCAATTGGCTAGAGCGCAGAGTAGGCTCAGTCTCCAGCCGTGAGTGTCTCGATGCGCTCCGATTCTCGCCACCTTCACGGCTGGGCGCACGGGTTTGGTTATTATTTAGACTGACCAATCAGAGACAAGCCCCCTAAAATTTGCAGGGCAGAATGCGCGACATAATTTAGCAGGATTTCGTCTTTCTCTTGAAATTTCACACTTTTAGGAGGACGTTTCAGGCATACTTTTCGCATTTCGCTTTTTTTCAAGGCGAAGCAAATGACGTGTGGATTGTCTGCATAATTATTAAAATTGTAATGACGTCATGGACATGCAACACAACCCGTGCGCCCAGCCGTGAAGGTGGCGAGAAACGCGGGCGCATCGAGACACTCACGGCTGGAGACTGAGCCTAAGCGCAGAGGTCATGGGTTTGAATCCCGTTCAAACCCGGTTTTCTCTTTTTTTGCGTCAGTTGGCTTAACATACGAACAAAGTGCTGTAAAACTTGTGGTACGGGTGCTCAAGAGCGGTACTGTCTTCTATAAGACGCGTGCGCATATTAGTCTGCTGAATGTTACCTTGGTGTGTTCTTGTTTTTAAATTTACAGTATTTAAGATATGAACGGCAAAGGGTTGTTAAGTTTGGGGTTTCTGTATTTGTCTTGTATGACGCATGCGCAACTGAGTAAAGCAACTAATAGGATTGAATTCGAAATTGGCTGTGGTGTCTAGTCAGTGGTCATGGTAAAAAATTTTTAGCGCAGGAGTTTTGTTATGGGAATTGACATTTTGAGGGATGTAAAAATGTGGGAGTGGAAGAATTTGTGAATTTGAGGGTATATCACGCTTCTGTGAAAGTGATTTGCTTTGAAAGTTGCGTTTTGTATAGCTGCAGTGTAATATTGTGCTGCGTGAGAAGCAGTTTCCCTTGGCGTTTTATAGGGGGACAGTTTCCGAAGTAGATTGTAAGTTTTCTCATTGAGTAACCTGTATTTCGCAGAGGAGAGAAACGACAGCTGTGTTTGCAGCTTATTAGCGCGGTGAGGAACGGGGGCTTAGGAAGAGAAGGGATTGGCACTATTATGATGATGCAATTAGTGGATTGCACCATCTATACATCATAGTTCTTGAGAAGGGAGAGAGATGAGTGCTTTTTAGCCAATGATGTCACGTAAGTGACGTCTTATGGCTACTGTCAGAGCCTAAAAATCAACAATATACGAGAACAGTGTCGTGTCTGTCTTACGAATTGTGAGGCTGGGGGGATATTCTGTGAGACGATGGGTGGGGGTGTGCACCGGGACACTGAAACTCTTACCTTATCAGCGGCACAAACCCATACAGCTAATGTTATGGGAGTAAGACCCCCGGGCTTTGAGGTGTTTTGCATTCGCAAGTGTGGATCTACTTCGAATGCCTGTTTTGTGTACGTGAGGTCTGGCAGGATTTTATTCGCGTTGTAGGCCTGTGTTTACGTAGCTGAAGTAAAAATTTCCACAGCAGCAAATACAAGACGGACTTGCCAATGTGAGATGTTGTATGAACAGAACGTGGAAATTAACGTTACTTCGATCCCTAATTAACAGTGAAAGAAACAATATTTAAAGCCCAAGTTTATAACGATAGTGAAAAGACTAGAGTAAAACAGCAAAAAATTTTTCGGGATTATCTCTCGGTAACAGCGAATCTAAAATTTGCAGTGTCATTCTTGAGGATCGTGTCTAAAAGTACACACGAGTGACCACGAATGACCACGAGTGACCACGAGTGACCACGAGTAACCACGAGTAAACCACGAGTGACCACAAGTGACCACGAGTGACCACGAGTAGACCACGAGTGACCACGAGTGACCACGAGTGACCACGAGTGACCACGAGTTGAGAATGCATCAATATATTTAGCTGATGTCATGATGACGTCATCATTACATCATTTTATCAAATAATCACTATTTCACGGCAAACTGACCGTTTCTTGAGACCTTAATACCTGGATTCGACATTTCCGCCATTTCTGACTGAATGGGGGAGGGGCTAGGGGACGGACAGGGAGGGGGATGGGGGTACAAACTTCCCGCTACCCGCACCCTTTAATCTCGGTTCCCGCCACTTTTCTTAACTTTTTCTTCCCGCGCTTTTTTCCGCCTCCCGTACACCTCCCTCCCTCTTTTCTACCCGGAGTCCCAAATTCTGTCCACCTTTCTCCCTACCCCCCCCCCCCCCTCGAAGGCTGCCAGTGACCAAGGGTGAAAAAAGGAAAGAAAGTGAAAATGACAAATATAAAAATTAACATAAAGGTTTTTTGTGAAAGTACGGGATTTAAGGAAATATTTTAACGAGGAAAAACCAAGCCTGGAGAAAAGCACAGAATTGACAGGTAGTGAATGACAATTTCAACAATCTTTAATGCTTTATGATTCTGTTTGATATGTGAGAGCCCAATTTCCCCTGTATTATGACAGAATTCGTTTAATAGTTAGAATTTGGGACTCCGGGTAGAAAAGAGGGAGGGAGGTGTACTGGAGGCGGAAAAAGCGCGGGAAGAAAAAGTTAAGAAAAGTGGCGGGAACCGAGATTAAAGGGTGCGGGTGACGGGAAGTTTGTACCCCCCATCCCCCTCCCTGTCCGCCCCCCTAGCCCCTCCCCCATTCAGTCAGAAATGGCGGAAATGTCGAATCCAGGTATTAAGGTCTCAAGAAACGGTCAGTTTACCGTGAAATAGTGATTATTTGATAAAATGATGTAATGATGACGTCATCATGACATCAGCTAAATATATTGATGCATTCTCAACTCGTGGTCACTCGTGGTCACTCGTGGTCACTCGTGGTCACTCGTGGTCTACTCGTGGTCACTCGTGGTCACTCGTGGTCATTCGTGGTCTTTCGTGGTCACTCGTGGCCACTCATGTGTACTTTTAGACACGATCATTTTTGAGTGCGTGTTATAAAACATGAACCCATTTAAAACTAAATTGCGCGGCTTGTTGCTAGCTATTCTTAAAACTGAAAAAGGGGAATGAAACTAGTATTAAAATCCAAGTCACAGTGGTGATCAAGGAATTAGAGGATGGATGTAGTAAAATCTTTACAAGATACTAAACGTTATTTCGGGGTTATTCATAGCTCAAAGTGTAAAGCGTATGTTGAGCAAATTTGCATAGTTGACAGCTGTAATTTCAGCCTTAGGAATGTAACGCAACACTTAAAACATCTCGAACCGACCGAAACAGTACCGAAAGATTAACAACAACAGATATGTGACAAAGCATTCTAATAGAGACCTGTTGGATCTCCTGGAAAGCGAGCTGAATTTGAACATTTTCGTACTGTTCGCAGGCAAAGCAAACGAAATTTATTGGGCTGTAGGTTGAGACTCAAAATAAACACGTGAGCTAAAAATAACTTTGTACCGCGGGAAAGTTACAAATGTAAACATACTTTGGTCGATTTGTGAAGCAAAAAGACGAAAATTATTACAGCCGACGTGATTACAAAGCAAGCAACTTCAATCAACAGGGGAAATAAATATAGTTGCAAAACTATTTCAGTCGTGTTTATAAACGCTAGTTCAAACCGATTTTGAACAAAAATATTGTGGATACAAGAAACGCCGTTTGATGGCAGACTCCTGTTTTGACAATACAATGTACTAAGAACGTAAGTGGTTGACTGAAACGTCTGAAACCTTACAAATTAATCAAAGTAAAGCGAGTCGCGTGTCACGCAAATCATGCAGGGCGTCAAAACGGCACCCTTTAGAAAGTTGACCGTTTATGAGCACTGAAAAGTATTGGATATTCGCCGGTAGAAGTAAGAAATTAAAAGGTTCAACTGCAACTCGCATTTATTTCTGAAGTAAAATTGTTAACTTTCCACTGATCCTTGCCTAAATTATGTGTGCAATATTTTCGACGGTGAGTTTAAGTTTAAGCTTAAGTTTACTTGTTTTTGTCTGTGTTCTTTGAAGAACCGTGAAACAAAGAGCTTTCTTCGGTTTCTTTACTCCGCGTAGTCACGCTGCTCAATCATTACCAGGTTTTATAGTGGATAACCACATGATCTTTTTGGTGGTGGTGGGGTGGGGTGGGGGGGGGGGGTTGAGGGGTTAGGGTGGGACTTACCGGAGGTGTAAAGTCCCATAGGTTGTCAGGATAAATTTCACCATATTGTAAAAAGAAACGTCATTGGCTCTGCGCGCATTGCGTGCCTATGTTTTGAACAAGAAGTTGAATTTAATTCCATAAAGACGAAGAAGTCGGTCATTAATAATGAGATCTGTCTTTGAGATAGAAAATAACTAAATATTATCAAGCGATGCTTGTGGTTTACGTGTGGTGTTCGCTGTTGTGTTGGTTGGGTTTTGAGGTATTTTGTAAGTGCGTAGTCTGGTACGTGGTCGTTTGCGTTACGAATTCGGAGTGAACTTGTTTACTTTTGCAAGGGGATTCCCGGGTTAGCAAACCGGATTTAAACATCACGTCATGAGATATGCCTTAACGTGCTCCAGGCTCTGGCTCGTGTTTATAGGGCGTTTATATATTTTGATTCTACTGCTATGTTCACTGTTTGTATTCACGGTCTAGGCACAACAGTAAATATTTCGTCATCCCTTGTAAGCATCCTCAGTTGTGGGCAAATTTATGCCGACGTTCAATGTTTGAGCGAAGTTGCGTTTTTCAGCGGAAAAAAGAGCGATAAGAAAGATAAGCTGAGTCATCAGTTTAAACATAAATACATCATCCAGTAACGCTATTGTCAAAATATTGTGTCACACAATCACACTTTTCGTCACGCCGGTTCGTACGATCGCGCTAACATTTGTGAACCTAGGGTTGAGGAGGGTAAGAACGGCCGGTTAAGATGCCCACTGGGCTTTCTTGTTCTTTTATCAACTGCTTTTAAAACTTGATATCCTCAAACTACGAGGGGGATCATCATTGCCTTATCTCATCAGCAGTTTACATATATAATAAATTTCATATATTGACTCTCAGAATTTAATTCGTTGTGAGCTTGAACGCTCCTTATATAAATAGGCTAGCCTAACAGATGCCCAACAGCGGAGCTCCCAAGGATACCACTGTTTTACATACTTGGCCAGATTTTCGCAACGCGTTTGCTTGCCAGGTTTCAAAGAAAGAGAGCGGCGGGGAGAGAGTGAATTAGGAAGCGCGAGACGAGACCACGCGCGCGGAACACGAGGGAAGCGAAAAATAGCGCTGACGATCAAATTCGACACGCATAGATATATATACATTTCATGCCGAGCTCCGCTCCGCTTTAATTTCTAATCAAAGAAAGAACATCGTTTCTTCGCACTTTATTCTTGCGTTGGTCGCCTAACTATAAAGTAACATAAGACAAAATATTCAAAATAATCCAACGAAAAGGACATTTTTAATAATATCCTACACCAGCGTTTACGAATTAAGCCAGTTAAATTTTAATCACCATCGAGTGCTCTTTTAACTATATGAAACCCAAAAATCGTTGATTAGGAAACCAACTTGCCATTTGCAAGTTACGAACGTAAGAATGCTGGAAATCGTCATGAGGGAATTTGGGAAACCAGGGTAGAAATACTGCGAACGACGTCTTTAAAAAGCACGTGTACAAATTTCTTGTCTCAAGACACGAAATATAGATCCCCCAAAGTGGCTTCACTCGGGAAACTGTTTGTGTTAGCAAGTTTGCCAACATTTATTGGACGATCACAGAAGCCTATTTGCAAACACAAGCTTGTTAACTTCAGTTTGCCTTGTGAAGGCACCTGTTTAATAAACCTTTGAGTGTTCGTTGCAGTTGCCCTCGTAGTTCATTTACACGAGAACCTCGCACGTCTTTCGCGCGTATTCGCGCATCTCGAAGACTGATCAACCACTCACAAATTATACTCAATTCTAATGCTGATTTCTTTCCATAAAATCAGTCAGCACAGCGCTTGAATGTACATATGGCTGAACTAAAGAACATTTCATTCTTATTTACATCAAGTTACTATCCACAACTTGCAAAGCTTGTACATTACGGTTTCAAAAATAGCTTTTAACTTTATATCCTTACAAATTGCATACCCATTGTTACCTATTATTAATATTAATATTGCTGATCAAAAATTACAAAATTTTCAAGTAAAATGTTTCCCAAAGTAAGGACTATCCTAAGCGCTTGCGTAAAATTGCATCACTTTCGAGAACTAAAATGCTTTTGGATACAACGCAAGAAGCTCCACTTTAGAGAGAAAATTCCAACACGTTTCACTTAAGCACTTCACTGACTGAGTACCTACCATAAAACCCGAGAGACCCTTTCACTTATATGCATAGTGGTTCTAACTTCTGAATCTGTGTGTGAAATGCTCAGTAAGAGCAGACATTCAGGTGACAAATATTGAGCACTTACTCAGCCTCGTCACCCATAGTGAGCGGTACAAGTAAAATTAAAATCATCTGTTTGTGTTGTGTGCTGTGCATTTATAATGGCTGTGTCGGTTAATCGGACTAGCAAGGCTAAAGGCAGAATTTAGGGCTTTTAAATCGATGAAAATGAAATAAGAACTCACAACATTGCTGCCACGTTGTTCTACGTTTACTTTGGTGATTAAAGCTCGCGATAACGATGTTTTCACTTTTGAGTGAATCCGACCGTTATTTTGAAAACATCACTTTCGCGAGCCTTAAACCGTTAACAGAAAAACAAAGGAAAATAACACATGCGCAGCAGCATGTTTTAGTTTTCCACAATAATCCTAACAATATCGACCGATGGAGCATTAACGATGCTAAAAGGAAAAAATGTCCGAGCAAAAGGTAATAATATAAATCTTGCTACGTAACAAAGATGCAATCCCTCTTGACACGTAGTCGCTCAGTTTGTCATTCATAACTTGAAGAGAACTTCAAGGAACTCTCTGTAAAATACACATTCTGTCCCAAAGAGAGTGCCCAACGATTTGGCGTAAGAACGCAAATTTCGTCGAAAAAAAGGAATCCGTACGCTTAAAAATATGAACTACCAAATTGAACAGCTCAAGAACCATCCCACAGTAAACAACTTTCAAAGTCTAAAATAATAAAAAAAAAACAAGAAAAGCCCCAGGGGCATTAGACCCCGCCGTTGTTCTCCCCCCCCCCCCCCGGGCGTGTAAAATATGCTACGGTCACTCAAGATAAAAGCCCTTGCCTGTGTAGCGAAAGACACGACGAGTATTTGTTTGGCCGCGCGAAAACCGGAGGTCTGGGGCAAGTGACCACCGAAAAAAAACCACCGAAAAAAAATGGGTATTACTAGACCCCGTCCCGACGGCGGAGTAATTAAAACATTCCCTAAAATTCAACCTATGTCCGACGTCAATTTTTTACTGCAATGGGTCTGCATATCGATATCTTCGCTTGAATCTGGCTACATCAGCATCACTGAGTAGCCATAAGATAATCTTTAGCCACAACCAAACCCATACAAATGCAATATTTATACAATCAGTGACGATGACTGGAAATCACGTTCGCACGGTGTCGTTTACCAATCACACAACTGGTACTTGGTTCTTTTTGTCATGTAAGAGTCACTTAAACGTCCACAGCAGTACATCCAACTTGTTACCAAGGTTTCACTAATGTTGGCCTGTACAGCTACAATAATAAATTCTATTCGCCAAACGGGTGTATTTGTCTTGTAAATTTGTTCAACAAATAAATTCAAAGTTCTTGATATATTTTTCACGAGACTTCACTGATTTCTGATTGCAGCTTCCACGCCACATTCTATAGACTTTCCGCCCTCAGCTCTTCAACCACTGCGTCGCGTATCATGATTCCAAACTAAGTCTGCGGATAAAATCCTTAAGTCCTAAGGTATTGAGTAGTTCCTTACTGCGTGGTGTCTTGCTCTTCAGTGTCTTTTGCAATATTTCAGAAACATCCAAGTTATGAACGCCTAAATTATAAACTTCACTCTGCAAAATTTGCCCACCTAAAAAAAATACCACCACAAAAAAAGTACTGCTCGAACAATTTTCCTAAAATTGCCAAATTGTAGGATATTATCCAGTGACTCAAATTTTACAACCGCATTGCCTGACACATGGTTGAGCCTAGTTTCAATGAAAGTTTTGAAGTCACGATTCTCTAAGCACTTGAAGATAACTTGGCGGATTGTTTTCTTGCAGCGTCCACCACATCAAACAAGTGTTTAGCGTCCACAGCCAGTACATGTGCAGCAGAGAGCATTCCTTTGCGATATTCCTGGTCCAGGGTGGTAGTGCTGTATTTCTGTGCCATTTTCATGGCGTTAATCAGTTCAGCCATGTCTGATGACAGCACCTTGTGTGCCATTTCCACCTGGGACAATAATTCAATCAATCACTCAATCAATCAATCAATCAATCAATCAATCAATCAATCAATCAATCAATCAATCAATCAATCAATCAATCAGGCAGTCAGTCAATAAATCAATCAATCAATCAATCAATCACTCTGTCTGTCAACCAGTAAGGCTGCCAATCAGTCAATCGGTCAGTCAGGCAGTCAATCAGTCAATAAATCGATCAATCAGTTACTCAGTCAGTCAATCAGTCAGTCAGTCAGTCAGTCAATCAGGTAGTCACTCAGTCAATCGATCGATCAGTTAGTCAGTCGATCAATGAATCAATCAGTTAGACAGCCCGTTAGTTAATCAATCAGCGAATGGGTACAAAATTGGTACGCTAAGGCATACGTGTGTTACTACAAACCCGTAAATGAGACATCCCACGGCCTTGAAAAGTTAGTCGTACTAACGTGGTGCTCTGGTTAACACAGTTTACCCATAATAAAACACTTCACAAGCTTTTGTTTGGACCGAAACAATTGTCGCAACAGGTCGCGTTAATGGGGAGGTGAGTTTCACGCAATTTAAGATAACAAAATGATTGTATGGACTTTTGTTTGAATCCAAAAAGTGACCGTAATAACAAAGTGGTCGGATTCCACAGTATGTTTTAACCACATAACAAGTAATAATGCAAATATTAGACCTAAAAATAAGAAAGACGGCCAAACGAATCCCACGTACCCACACGAAACATCAGTTAAATTTTACGAACATTTTAAGTAGTTTAAAATTTAGGTATGGAACAGATCAAGTACAAACACGACAAATACACAAGAAATGGGGTGAATGATCGATGAAAACTATGCTCTATTCACTTTCGCAGAGTTTCACTCAGTTTCACAAAGTTTCAAGACCAGTGGATAGATAAGGAAGCCCAAACGCAACAAGAATGCAGGATACAACACAGAGTGAGGTTTGGAATAAACAAATAAGACAAAAGTTACCTCCTTGTGTGATGAAGGATCCAATCGGTGAATTTCGTCATCAACATGCGCCAGTAAATCTCTCAAAGAAAGACCAATTTTCTACACAAAACAACATATGACAATATTAGAGTGGTATTTAGTGGCTAGTTCGTCAAACATCAACGCACGATTTTTTTCCTTCCAGTCAAAAGTGACCGTAATAGTGAAGAAGTCGGCCGGATTAACGAGGTTTCAGAAGTTGCCATATGACTGTGAAGATCTCTTCTTCTTTAATTCTTTCTCCCACAGTTTATACATACATATATAGGGTATAAAGTGACAAACTAGACCAAGCTTCCTTGAATGGCTTCACAACTCACTGGAAAAGGCTTGAACCGGCATCACAAAGGCCCTACGTTCCGGAATCCCGTTGAAGCCTAAATGTTTTCCAGGGTGTATTCTTTTTCCCGAAGTTCATATTTACGATTCATTTCATACATCATTTTTCACAAGATAACCACTCCAAGAGCTTTTTCTTTGGGTCAAAGAAGTGTCTGTAATGACGGGGTAGTTGCATTAACCCTTAAAGCACCGGTATCATTATTCAAATTCTCCTTACTGGTCTCCATACATTTCATTGACTACTAGTTGGGAGAATTTGTTTAAACATCAAGATAGTTCATCTGTGGTGATCACTTCCTTGATCCTCATGACCCTTAACCCTCTCACTCCCAGAGTTAGTCATGGAGACATTGAGGCAATTCTAACTTCTGAGTCTGTGGATGAAATCCTATGGTGTGACCACTCAAATGAAACCTCTTCAGCAGTACTTTCACGTGGTACTATTTATATTTTAGTATTTTACAAAATGAAATACGAAATTCGTCTTGAATTTTGATTTAAGGCACTCTTGGGAGTGAAAGGGTTGTGTCATAATGCACTGATATGATGAGGAGAAATTTGATGCTGATAACTATTGGGGCTTAACGGGTTAAAAGAGTAGGTATAAGAAGTAGAAAGTTCTGGTGACAATTCCCTGTGACCTGTTATAAGAAAACTTTCTTCCCACCTTGACAAACGCTGGGTAGTCTTCAGAGCGAGCAAACGGAAGGCCATTGTTCAAGCCAATCACAGACTGTACCACGTGTGTGGTGTTAATGAACACGCTGTCCGTTGAACGGTCTTCGTGTGGGTCATCTTTTCTGTGTAAACTCTGCAAAACAGTGGGTAGAATACCGTAAAATCAAGGTCATGCAGGTAAGCCCTAGGCTTATATACAACTCACCCTGCGTAGCAAAAATTCGGTGGGTTAGCCTGCGTAGCAAGCGCTTTCTTTTTTTTTCGTTCTTTTTTTTTGGGGGGGGGGGGGAGCGGTCATCAACGAGACCTTTAACTGCATAAGGGAGAACCATCCCCTCCCTCTCCCCCTCGAGAATTTCAGCCTTACCGTTTGATTCATATCTGTGTCCGCTATTGTGGCGGCCTGGTGGCTCGGCGGCTCCACTGGAGTGCTGTGATCTAAAGGAAGGATTTGAATAACTATTGCTGAGGCTGTGATTTTTATTTTTGACTCAATTTACTGTTAAAAAAGACTTAAAAGGTGTCCACTATAGAAGAGCAAATGTCGGAATCACCATAACTTTCAAGAAAGAGAGGACAAACTCAAGGGACCTCTATCAATTTTCGAAACTTATCTTGTCGAAAGTTTCCCGTTCCATTGGCTTCCTCTCCCAGAAGGGTCACTTTCCCTAGAAAATTTCTGTCCCATCGGACTTCTCACCAAACTTTTTTCGGTTGAATGGAAACCGGGCCAGTAAAAGCCCTCCAAAAACAACACAAAACGGTACAACACCTCATCGAAAAAGTAAGCCAACGGTTGTTAAGCCCGACTATCTTTTTGTTTTTACCGTGCACAATTCATAGTCGGTTTTGAACTGTGTCAGATCAAGCAACTTTCAATCAATTTTTGTGAAAGTGAAACAAAACAGATTGTCCACAGTTGGTACGTTTGTTGTAAGGTTTCAAAAATAGACTTTCCTAAAAAAACAGTGGACAAATTTCTTGTAAAATTTCCTAACGGAATTTCAAATGAACAAAGATAAAACGTCATCACACATACATTCCTTTGCCGGTTGTCGTTGTTCGATAAATGATGCTGATCCTCGCGGGTTATATGACTCCACTGCAGCCGACACACCATCCTCGGGGGAGAGAAGGACGGGGGTCTTGGGTGATTGCAACTGTACCTGGAGGAAAATGATCGAGCGAATCTTTAACCCAGCACTATCACCAATCTAGGCGGTTTTATAAGCTCGTCGCGGCGATCGGCGAAAAGCGACCCGTGTGCCCACTACTGCGACAGCGCCGCTTTCAATCGGTTTTAATCGCCATGACGAGCGATCAAAATCGCCGGCAATCGCCTACTGTGCCCGCTCCCGAGAAAATCGCCAGCGATCACAGGCGATCAATTTTGTTGAGATGAGCATATAAAGACGCCTAGTGTATCCTGGACAGTGTTCGTTGGCGGGAAACACAGGCAAACCCACCATGACATCAACACGTAGAGAGGATTGCCTGACTTTTCTAAGGTGATGATCTGGAAGGGGGTGGGGATGATCATGTTTGGAACTGATTGACACATAACTTAGCCCTGATTGTTTTAATTAACTTTGTACACACAATCAGCGGTGATGGACAGATCTGAGAATCGGTCGATTCTTTGCCAAGTTTACGTTGTGGCGCGAGGAAAGGTCGTCAGTTTTATCAGGTTTGTAACGTACCGGTGGTGGTGAGAAGGGTAGCTGTATGTTCTGTTCTTCTTGCTGAAGCCACTTGGAGTCCGCTTCTGACTCCAGTCGCTGTTTCCGCAGTCGCTCATGAAACATTTTTCGTTCCCTCAATTCCATCTGCGCTTGCTCCTCTTCTTCGCGTCGTTTCAGTTCCGCGTCGCTCTGTTCGTTAAGATTAATGAACAGAAAACATCAATTCTGTGGACACGCTCAAAAAGATTCAATCCAATGGAAAACGTAACATGAAATCTCAATTTTTCACGTTTTCCACATTCTCAACAACAGTGAACACAGTGTCAAAATAAATTTAACACAGGATAACGCCATTTTCTCACTATAGAAAACAAAGCTTACCAGAGTTTGTAAAGAATTGAAAAGTGCTTTTAATGAAAGCCGTTGAGTAGACTTTCCTGTAATGATCTTTGTTCTAACCTTTACGTCTGTGCATGAAATCCTTAACTGTGACCACTCTTATGAAAGTTACTGAGGAGTTCAAAATCCCGGAAATTCCGGTTGGAATGTTGACGGCAAGTATTTTTTGCCCAAACGTAAAATTTCCAGGGTGACGGGAATTCCTTGAAAGGTGGTCCAAAATAGAATCTCTGTACGGAAACTGTTCGTTTCATTTACTTGTTTCTACCAGTGCCGCTTAGAGGTCATAGTTAGAGAAAGGCCCGCCACTGAGTTCGGTTTCAGGCTTTCCGACTAAATTCCGCTAAATGGGATATCGACATATCTCCAAAGGAATTGGCATTTCGGATTGAACGTCCCATTCAGACAGCCTCTGGCCCAACCGTTTTCTTAGCATAAATAGTAAATAACCAGTATGTAATTTGACTAACCGGTAAATCGATAACAGCTTCCCGTGGTTTCGTTGGACTGGCCAGCGGACTTGTCGTGGGGCTTGTTGCTTTATAACTCTTCGGAAGAGTATGACTACCAACCGCCATGGAATGCCGGGAAGGCTGGTCCATCAATGTGTGAATACCGCTAGCCTCGTGGTACGACTTGAAGTTCCTGGGGAGCGTGCGCGACGGGGAATTTGGGGAGTGGGGCGAGCGAGGGGATATAGGTGATACAGGCGATGCTGGGTGTTGTCCTGGTAAGGTTGGTCCTGGTAAAACAACAAAGTTGATTTTAAGTACGATTTCAAATCCCCCGTCTATAATTCCAGAGATTTCATACCGATTTCTGGCAAAGTTACCACCCCCTCCCCCGATTTTCTTTGGCCCGGATAATAATGCCCAGTTTTCACTAACCACGGCAACAAAGAGTGAGCATAACGAATGTGAGCCCTTCCAGTGGATACTATGGCAACGCAGCACAACCACATGCATCACGATTTGAGAAACAAACAAACTTCTCGGTTTTCACAAGAAATCTCCACAACAGGAACAGGGAAAATTTCTGATCCTTGCGCCTGTGCTTGCGCTTCCGTCGAGACCGTCTTCAGGTTGACATAAATGTAAGTGCCGCTATGTTTTCGCTTGTGACTGCATTGCTTAAACTTCAAGAATCGCCTACAGATGTAAGCAGGTGCTTAGACATGAAACTAAATGCGAAACAAAACCAAGAAATCAACGACCTCACAGCGTGAACCTTTTGCGGGAGTTTTATTTGTGCAATAGCAATTTTGGGGTTTTTCGTCAGACGCATATGATTTTTTTTTCGATTTTGGTAGACTGTTGTTTTCTTGTGGTAGTTAATCGCTGACTGTTACTGAAATGCAAGGAAACAACGAAAAACAAAACTCAGCTGCCTAAAGGTTTCTTTGAGTTCGCTTGTGGATTTTTATGGATTATTATCATTATATTTCTTTTACTGTTTATTTATTTCATTTTACTTTGTTTTATTTTTTCCCAGGATCTAAAAGGCAACCCGCAAAAACCGCAAAAATGTCAAGCCATAAGACAATTAGCATATAGTATACTGGAAAACGAAACAAGGAAGCACTAACTACTAGATGCTAGCAGCAGCTCGTTCTTACTCTTCTCCCTACACTCGATGCTACATCTCAAGCATCTGACTTGAGATGTTCGACTTTACGTACGAAGCGTAAGACGTGCGTTTTGATCGTCATGTAAGCTACAACTGATTGTCTTCTTCTTTGTGAAGCCCACCTTTAGTGTTTAACGTCAAAGAAGTTATTTGGCGCTGCATTTTAGCATTTTAGCATTTTAGCAATATAATTACAGTGTAACCCTGGTTAAAAACCACCCCATATACATGACCACTTCGAAACTGCAGCAACTTTTTTCCTGGCCCAACTATGAGCTCAAACAGTCATTTTGTGACCTTAAAATTCCGCTCATAAGACCACGGTTTACGCTGTTTTGTAGCCCGTCTGTGCTCGTGTGAAAGGCATTCGACTGAAGCTGTTTTCGTAGTAAAACTTGTATGTGCCATAAACACCAGTGATGTGTATTTGTAAGATAAGCCCCTGCATGTTTTAAAACATACATGAAAAAGTAGAATATCCAAAAAAAGTATGATTTGGCGACAACCCACCTCTTGGGCTTGTAACTCCTCTGCTGCTGTCGAATGTTGACACTGCAGAGGACTGGGCTGAGCCTGTGGGTATGTGAACGAACGAAGGCTGGATCCCAGGCCTTGACGGCTGTAAACATGCAGAGAATGAAATGATTATAATGGCACTGGTTTGAATAACCCAGTTTTGTAGGAATAAAGTGAAAACATCACAAATAAAAAAATGAAAGAATTACAAATGAAACGATCTAAGCAGGCCTATTTTTTTATTACACAAGTTTAGTAGCAAAGAAGTGAAAACAGGACAATTAATTCTCTTACCTTGGGTGGGGCGTCTGATAATGCACCTAAACAAGCACAAAAAAAACAGACATAAGCTAGACCAGCACCCAGCCGAGCAAATGACAGCTTTTTGTTGTTTGATACGAAATGTGTGGGCCACGTTGTACTCGTATTAGTGGAATTCTTTTAGGTATAACTTAGAGTGCTAGAACAAAGAACTGAACTCTAAAAGTTGTTAATAAACACCACAAATTGGGTATTACAACTTTAGGAAAGGTCTCTCTGACTCACCCATTGATAAAGCTTGTATTCTTCGAGTTTCTCTCCTGACTTTTTCATCTTGTTGAAATCTTTCTTCTTGGACTATGACACTGAACAAGAGAAATGGGCAAAATCGACTTGTAAACAGTCAAGATACTATAATTTAATAGTAAACATACAAAATCCTTAACGGTTTCCTTCCTACAGTTTAATCCTTTCACTCCCAAGAGTGCCTAACATCAAAATTCAAGACAAATCCCAAATTTCATTTTTGTAAAATACTTAATTATCGATAGTACTGTGTGAAAGTACTGCTGACAAGGTTTCATTTGAATGGTCACACCATAGGATTTCATCCACAGACTCAACAGTTAGGATCACAAAAATGTCTCCATAACTGACTCTGGGAGTGAAAGGGTTAACCTAACTCGAGCAGAAGAAAGATTGACATACTGCACTAAATTACAGTGTCCCGGGAAAACGGGTCTTTGGTTTGATAGAGCGTCTGGTTTAAACTGGCAAGAGTGTAAGAAATCAATTTTTTTAATTACAGTTTTTGCACACTTCCTGGTCCCCATACTGAGTCGAGACGGCAGACACCAGCTCCCAGCCATCACCACCCCAAGTTAAAAGGAATCAAAGCAGAGCTGCAAATAACTGTCGGTCATTGGACAATGTCCGACTAAAATCGGCCCATGTCCGACGAAATCTCAACTTTGGTTGGACATTATGTCCGGACAAATTTTGTTACCAAATAATAAGTAAATAATGATGAAAAAATAATTATTTCAAACAGACTTCCACTTAAAAATGATAATTAAAAAAATACGTCCCACCAGTTTTGTCCGACCAAAATGGAGACTTGATCAGACATACCGGTATGTCCTTTCAAAAAAGACAAATTATTTGCAGCCCTGCAAAAGGTTCAAAGCTTGTGTGTTAATATCTTCACTAACAAGATTTTTCACTACTAAGACTCAAACAGAAATTCCAGCTTACCTTAGTCGAGTCTTGAGGTCCTGGAAGGTGGGTCTCTTAGAAGGCTCATAAGACCAACACTCAAACATGATATGGTACAGACCTGGGGGACAGTTGGGTGGGAGGGGCAGCCGCTCACCATTCTCTATCTTGCCGATTACTTCATTGTTTTTGACACCTTGGAAGGGCTTGATGCCGTACATAAGAATCTCCCACAAACACACACCTAAAGTGCCAAGTAAAAGGAACTGATAAAATAAGCTCAAATTCAGGCCACAGGTTGGGCTGCCTGTGGGTAGCATGAATCAACTTAGAGCATTACTTATTCCCCCAGTTGATCACAGGGTTACCCCAACTACATTTTGTCAAGTTTTCTCACAGTTCGTTGATACCTGTTTATCGACCTGAAGAGAGAGAGCCAATCCATTTCGAGCCCAATTTATTTTCAGGCTTTTTTTTTGTAACTTTTTAAGTTGCGGGCGAAGCTGTGAGGGTCTTTCATGTATTGAATCTGTGTAATTATGTTGCTTAAAGACCCTTTGAGGCTCCGGAGGCCCTCTGATTCATTGCCAACTCACCAAACATCCAATCATCAAACATCACCAAACATACAAAAAAACTCACCAAACATCCAAATGTCACTAGCAATTGTAAATCTTCTGAAGTTGATTGACTCAGGTGCCATCCACTTGATTGGTAGTTTTCCTTTTGAAGCTGAAAGAAAAACAGTAAAGGGAATATTAATGACATTTGAGCGCCAGGGATTGAAAGAATCAAGTGAAATCTTTCTACTGAGTATCACCTTTGTAGTAGGCCTGTTCATCCACCCATCTTGACAAGCCAAAGTCTGCTAATTTGACACATTTGGGTGTGCACACAAGCACATTACGAGCTGCAATGTCTCTGAACATAAAAAGAAAATATTGTTAGATATAAACCGGTAATTCTCATCACTTCAGGGGTTTCAATAAAATTTGAAGTAGGCAGCTGGTTTGAATAGAGTAACCGACTGTATCAACTAGGGGTTTGAAACAATCTTTCTTTAATTACTTTAATTGGGGGCAAAAAGTAGCCGACTTTTCTGAGCAAAATAGCCGACGCTTTTCGTTGGCCGTCGGTGCTTATTGAAAGCACTGCACTTCTTCAAGGCTTTTTCTTCTTCCAGTTGCCTCGGTCTACAAAAACCAACTTCGGATTCACTAAATTCCAGTTAGATTGGAAATGTTGGACACTGAAACGTCACTCTGCGAATTTTCACTGCAGTTCCCAATTTTTAAATCTCAATTGCACTCAAACTCAAACTCTTCAACTGTGTTTTGTTTTACCGAACAAAATTCGTATTTCTCAGTCCTTTCTACAGTCACAGTCTTTTAGATCGCTTAAATTACTTTTTGCTAATTTCTCAAGTGATGTTGATAGCAGACGTTGTCCATCAGATGTATCGAGCTCACCATTATTTGTCAGGCATTCTATCGTGTGCTTTAAAAATAGCGTTGTCAATGTGGGCATGAGAGCTGCTTTCAAGGACAATTTACAAGCTTCCTTTCTTGCTGTATGCTGCTCCACGCTGTCTTGCGACAGCGGCTGCAAGTCAGTGGCCTCGAGAGCTTCGTTTCTTGAAGAGCTGTCTAAACACTGGAGTTGCTCAGGTTCGGAAGGACAGTTCACAGGTTCGCACATTGATTACAGTTTTCTAGCAAGCGAGTCGTCAGGTAGTTTGGGAGCAGTCGAAGTCATGGCTGTGGACACAGGCAGGGATTTCTTTATGGGTTCGGGATGATGGCACAGTACTTATTTCGGTTTGCCTCCGCATCACTGACATTTCTATCCCCGACCTGACACTGAAAATCTTTGAATGTCGGCTTTTCGCGATCTGCATTTCCCCATCGACTTGCAGCCATCGCTGCGCTTTCTGTTTACGTGCGTACGTGGATAGCTTCGAGCTCATTTTCAACTGAAACACCCAGTTTAAGAAATAAAGGCACAACTCACATGTTGTAAACGTAGAGCAGAAAATTAAAATCAATTTAAAAAGTAAACAAAAAAGTTTCTTTTGTGTTTGTCGCAACAAAATAAAAAAATTATCAGCGACTTGAACCGGCGACGGGCCGGCGCCAGGAGGCCAGAAAGCACGCGAAAAATTTGCGGACGACCGGAAGTAAAATTGCACGTGCATGGCAACCGCATATCATAGCAACGAGATACTTTAATGGGCCCTTAATGTCACCTGACCAACAAATTGTTGAGGAACTGGTCTTAAATTTTCCAGATGATATACATGTAGCTTACCTGTGAACAAAGTTCTTGCTCTCAAGATATGACATGGCAGTGCTGAGTTGGAAAACATAACTAAGAAGCGTCTCCAAGTTTATTGAGTGTCTATTCTTTTGAAGATAAGATCTCATCTAAAAACAGCCAGAGCAACAAAAGTCAGAAAATTGGTTACCAGAACAACAAGGAAATATTTTTACTTCAATGTTGTTAGTACCTCTCCATACGCTGCCAGCTCCATTACAATGTAAAACTCGTCATCTGTACACACACCAATGAGCTTTATAATGTGGGGATGATCAAATTGTTTCATTGTATCTAGAAAAGAAAGTGAAAGTAAAAAAAAAATCACCATGCTATTTCAGAAAGCATACTCATCTGAAGAAACACCCATCTCCTCACCCTACAGGGTGTAAGTGGGCAGGCAAGGAGACAGCTAATACCCAGTTCCAGAAAAGTTAACCCTTTAAACCCCAACATCAATATGCATATTCTCCTTAGTGTTCTCCATATATTTCACGTTACTAGTTGGGAGAATTTGCACAAGTATCAAGACATTTCATGTTTGGTGATCATTTCCTTTATTCTCGTGACCTGTACACTTGATCAAGTAGGGATATTGTAAGGAGAAATTAGATGCTTGTCACTATTGGGGCTTAAAGGGTTAATATCCACACCCACCCCAAGGAGGGTCACAGGAAATTCCAAGGGGAGGGGTCCCAAAAGACAAATTGTATGAAATTAAACTGGAGTTTCCAGTGGGGTTGAGGTGGTGTAAACATTTTCTGAAACAAAACAACACTTCAGACTTTCATACAAATGTAGGCAAATGACATGTGAGCCTTCCCACAAAGATGGCAAAAGATGGATTTTTCTTTGCACTTGTATTTACAGGGGAGGAGCAAGATTTGCTGCACTTATTACAGTATTGAATTGAGCACCAGCTTCTTTATAAGAAACAAAATTTAATGTTAATGGCACAGGAAAAAATACTTCTTCTGGCATACCCATATGCATCTACTCTCCAAATTAATCAATACCCTTGCAACATGGATTTTATTATTAGAGAAAATAATTCAGTCAGTTCTAACACAGCCCCTTTTTATACCCACATGCTTCTTCCAGGAATTTTTCTCTTGACTCTGCATTTTTACATGACTTGATTGCCACTTGTAAATTAGGATCATCCTGGTGAAAAAGAAAAACAATAGAAATCATAAGATAAGAAAGACAATGATCCAATACAATACACATACTCTGCTGTTGTGTTGGTAACATTTTACAAGTTTACCTTGACCAAAACGTTAGACCAAACAATTCTTTGTTCAAAGTTCTACTCACCGGACTTACGTAAGTCCCCCTGTGAACATCTCCAAACTGTCCTTGTCCAATTATTGTATCCAGTCTTAATTTGTCTTTTGGAATCTCATAATCCTTGGCTAAAAGATTTAAACACAACACAAGTGTTGTGAAAAGGTGTACAACATCACATCATCACCCTCCTCCAATTCACTCGCTCTGAAATCAGTCTACAAACTCTCATCAAGTGGTCTCCTTATATTTCTCATTTATAATACTTGGGAAAAATTCAGTGTGTAACAATCAAGACAATTTATCTTTGGTGATCATTTGGACCTTTGTCCTCATGTATTGATGTCATAAGAAAACAACATAAGCTGATCATTGTTGCTGCTTGATGGGGTATTATTTTCCAAGATGTAAAAAATCAAGAAATTCAGCTCTATGACATCCATTCAGAATTCAAGGTTTTCTCCCAAAAAACTTACTGGATGGTCAAACCAGTGGAAGTGCGCAGATTTATTTAGAGTAAAAACACTTTGTCGTGACATATGCTGAACAACATTTTAAGGGGTCATTTCACAAAACCAATTACTTTCTTTCAACGTTCTAGATTTAAACCTTTTTCATGCACTGTTTAGTTGATTTAGTTACATTTAATACACACAACGTTAACACACATTTAAATAAGCCTCTCGTTTAATATATATATTAATTAATTTTTCTTTATTATTTATATGTCAGCTATGTTTTCTCACTGTTTTATGTTAAAATACTTAAGTTGCCAGAACATCTCCATCAGTTGCATCCAAGAATAAACACAACACAGAAAATTGACTTAAGTGCATGGGTATCAAACAAGGCAAACTTTCAAATGTTTGAACATGCATTAGGTGAGGTTTCACCTCCATAACTGTCAACCAGAAATAATTAAGTTTGGCTTACAGATACACTTTGTAACCAGAAAAATTTGTTTGAATGCTGACAAAAATCACCTTTGTTACAGATAAGTACAGTTTTTTTCAAACGACTGTAAAAAACACCTCACTTTGTACGCAAGTTTGGAAAATGGCCTAGCTGTTCAAATTCAAGGACCTATTACATGCATTTAAACAAGGTCCAAGTTAGACCGAACGTAGTTCATACTCTACTTATAAGAAGGTAAGTAAGAATTGTTAGCTGGCTTTTGAGCATGTGTTTCACACCTTCTAAAAGTTGCTTACTGTTAATGATGCTTTCACACTCTAAACTCTGTTAAATAATGATCCTGAAATGATTGATAATTAATCTAAACTTTGTTAAATATCAACCAGCTCCAAAAATGTTTGATGACCAACCACACTAAGTTCATGATTAGATGCAACTGACAGTAACGACAAAATGTTACTACCCTGGAATGATCATATTACCTGGTCTTCTGTTTATAACAAGAGTTGTTCCCCTGGACTGCAGTGCAACCACTACACGCGCAGCAGCAAGTACTGTAGGTTAGATTCATTTTAAATGTTTGATGCATCATTGTTATAACTTATTCAGTTCACTTCTGATCAGTTTATGGCTGCTATTATTAAGTAATAAAAATTTTAAATAACATTATTTAAAGTGAAACTGCACAGTTAGTGCAAATGTCGGGAGGGGGGGACCACAGCTTTTTCTTTTAGTTTAAACATTAATATCAAACTACATGTATGTAGAGTAAATTCTTTACATTCCTTCATGTTTTAAGGACATTATACAAAGTCAAACAAAGGTAAAATATTAGAACTCAGATTTACTGTTAAGTTGTTCAGTGCCAATTTAATTAACACTGGTACTTATCTCAGAAAAAATTAACATTACCATTTAAATTTAACAATTTTAAAAATCTCTGCTTCTTTCCGTACAGGACACTCTATTCCATATTGCTCAAAGGCATGTATTTATTTTTTAAGGAATTAAAACAGTTGAACATTAAAAGAGTAACAACTGGTGGATATTCAACTTGACTTTGGTTGGATCAATTAAATTTATAACTGCTTTTTATATAGAATTTTCTTTTCTGAAAATTTTCTTCAACAACATGACAAACCTACCTGCCATTGGGTGTGCATAGTCTGGATCATCATCAACAATTTCTGCATAATCATCAAACTCTACAACACAAGGAAAAAACATGTAGCATACATGTATTTCCGGGTATGGAATGAAATCTAACAACACTGAGTTTTTCCATCATAATTCCTGTCACATTTGCACGCAGTTTGAAGTGCCAGTACCCATTAATATTACTGTTAACAGTATAACAGTAGATAATTATAATCTCTAGTCTAAGTACCCATTAGAAGGGATGATATTCAGTATGGAGTTCTCCGATGCCAACACATTTACATGTAGACTGTGGTTAAGGACAGTGCATCCTAATGCAGAGATATTTTTGCAAAGGTTATTACTACACGTATGCCAGGGACAAATCAGATCTCAGCAAGACTTATTGGGATGTAAAAAGAAAAATGTGGGTAGCCAAGCATTTATCAGAGACAATTAAGCAACCATAATTCTAAACAGTTATCTCTGACAGAAAAATGTGTGGCTACCCCCATATTTTTGGGGGGATTCTGATAGCCCTTGCTGAGATTTGCCTTTTCCACAGTCATAAAATACGCAAATTAAAATACCGTTTTAGTAAGAAAATTCCTTAAGAAAGCTGAATATCTCAGACCAGACCTGAGATGCCCAAAACGTATGCGCAGTGACAAAAGGAGGCAACATCCTTAATGATTGCTTTATCAAACACATAAACTCAATATTGGGCGATTCCAGAAAATATCCATACCCTACCACGGGCGGCATCTTCATCTACACCCCCCCGTGCCTTAGGAAATTCCAAAATGCTCAACCCCCCTTGCCCTCAGAATTCCAAACCGTTCTACCCCCCCAAGCCTTCGGAATTCCGTAATCATTCAAACACCCCTTAGGAATTGCCGCTTTTTTCTTCCAACTGATTTGAAAAGCCCTCTCTATATTCCAAACACCTTTATCAAACAGAAATTAATCCTTTCGCTCCCACGGAAAGAAAAAAACGTACATTCAGCACAGCAAACAATCAACGTTGCGTGATGACAAACAGCGGCCGACTGAGTGATATTTTACATTGTAACCTTCCACGGCAAAACGTACACTTCCGATAATCCGTTAAACATTAGAAAACTCAAACGGCTTTGAAGTTATTCCAACGCTTGGTCCAAATGTTTAAAAGTGTGTGTATAATTTTTGGTGTCGAGGGTTGCCGTGAATAATTTGCGTGCTGAATGCGACGTAAAATTTTAACAACAAAGCTAAAATTTTCAGAATTGAAATTGGAAATTCATAATTGCGTTTGCCAGACTCAAACCTGCCATCAAATCCAAACTGTTGAATGCAACCTATTCTAAAAATCGAAGGTTATGATGTTAGGAAAAGAATTAGAGTAAAATAGCAAGCTTTTTTTCCCGCAATTATTTTTAGTTCACAGTGAACGCAATTTGCATACTGTACTGCGGCCTCAAATAAATTGTGCGAGAACAAATCAAACTTTTTCCCCACACTTTATCCTTCAATTAAAATTAAAATAGTAAATGAAACTCACATTGAAAGTCAAAGACAATGACAACTTTAAAAGAATTTGTACAAAACAGTGAATGTAGTCTGATCAAAAGCGCATCAAATTTGCATAACGCGTGAAATCTGTCTCAATGATATCTGCTTTAATAGAGGGGCTGAAAACCCTTTGCTGGGATCTACAGTATTGCATTCGAGCAAAACAATGACTTAGACAAACTTGCTGATTGGGAAAAGCTTTGGAAAATGGAATTCCATCCGGAAAAGTGCGAGGTTCTCAGAGTTGGGCGTAAGTGCAACCTGGTGCAAAACGATTATGTCCTCCATGGAAAAACACTGGCTTCTGTGAACTCGGCCAAATATCTCGGTGTTGCTATAACTCACGATCTACGCTGGAACAGTCATATTGACAACATCACCAGCAAAGCAAATAGAACCCTGGCTTTTCTGAGAAGGAACCTGAGGATCAGCTCCACTTCACTTAAGACTTCTGCCTATAACACACTTGTCCGCCCAACACTGGGAACCTGAGGATCAGCTCCACTTCACTTAAGACTTCTGCCTATAACACACTTGTCCGCCCAACACTGATATATGCCTGTGTTGCCTGGGACCCTTGCATCCAGCACAACATCGACAAACTCGAGATGGTCCAACGCAGGGCTGCAAGGTTTGCCCTCAACCGGTATATCAACACACGTCCAGCGTTAGTGGCATGCTAATACAACTTGGCTGGTATACGCTCCAAATTAGAAGACAAGCCCTGAGACTGTGCATGATGTACAAACTTCACAACTGCTTGGCTGACCTGGGTACTCAACAACTCATGCGTCCGCAAAGGAGACCATCAAGACATGTAAACTGCATGGGCTATGAAGTCCCATTTTCTCGTACAAATTACCATCAAATGTCATTCGTGCCAAGAACTATTCGTGATTGGAATAGCCTCCCAGATTCCGTGGTTCTGGCGCCTAGCCTGGAAGCCTTTAAGGACCGGCTGTGGTGCCATTTTGCCAACAGCCACTGACCATACCCTAAGTTTTTAATCCCCAAGCACCTTTAGAAATAGCAACTTTTTTTTTTTTTTAGAAATAACACCTGCACTGACGCTCACGAGAATCTTCATTAAGACGGAGGTGGGTTATCCGAGGAAGAAGAAGAAGAAGAACAATCGAAGAAAAGCCTACGATCGCTTTTGTGACCGATCTACTGGCAAGTGAACAGCTTTCAGCCATCATGTTAGCATAAACATTTTTAATTATTGACCATGACCATTGAAATGTGTCTCCGGCGTGTTGATTGAGTTGAACGTGTCTCATGTTTACGAGTGAATCATCGTCCTTACATAAGTCATTTTTGACGAGTTTTTCTTGAAGAGACTTAACCACACCAAACTGGAAGTTACTCTCCTGAAAACCCCGTATGCCTTTGGAATTCAAGTCCAATGACCCCCCCCCCCCCTCATGTCCTCGGAATTTCAGTTGACATAACCCCCCCATGTCCTCGGAATTCCAGTCGACGTAACCCCCCCTCCCCTTCGGAATTCCAAGATGCCGCCCGTGGTATTGGTATGGATATTTTCTGGAAACACCCATTAGTCCACTCAAACTTGTTGGATGTAGGTGATAATAACCAACCAAGTGCTATGCACATTGTTTGTCACTTGTTGATCACGTCAAATCCAATGCACGTTAGTGGAATGTTTGTTAAATAGCTAACAACTTCCGGAAGAATACAGTGTTACAGAAAGGAGGCCATTTTACATACCTCCATTTTTTCTCTGTACTGGTGAGCTGACAGAGTTCTTTTTCTCCACAAAGCTGTTTGAACGGGTAGGGGTGTTCTGTTTTATGGTAGGTGAGAACACAGGAGGGCTGCAAAAAAAAACATGGTGGGTTTTCGACAAACACATTGTATGCTCATTAAATGCTGGGGTGTGTTTCTCGGTCCCGAAAAGCCATTTATAAAAATTTGATCTACTCATTCTACAAAGCTGTCATTTTTAACAGGTCTTTAAGGTAAGAAATGTATCACTTATGTGAAAGTTTGATGCTTAGAAACTACTTTATTTACATGATACAGGATGAATTATCGTGCCCAAAATTGACCTAAAATGCATGCCTGGTTACCAAAAAGCAGACTATAATACATAGCTACCTGTTCTGTCTTTCCGTCTGTGGAGAAGATGGAATGGGGATGGACGGAAGTGACCTTTCAATATCTGCAAAATTGAGTTAGTATTTATCTGTAAGTATCATGTACATGTATAACCTGGAACCACAAAATACTTGACAGCAATTCATTTAAAAACTCAGTCACACAATCAAACCTTAAGCTGTGAGCAGTTACCTTAGTTGGCAAGTACCTCAGGAAATGAGCAATATTTTTATTGTTAAATTTTTTTTGGGGGGGGGAGGGGTGCTCAAAAGGTGTTATTCTTGAGTTTTCAATGGTGATTTGAAACGCGAGGGAATTTCACTACGACCAATCAGAAGCACTACCTAGATCTGGGTAGTGATACGTCATCAGTGTGGAATTTCTGCGCTTGTTACTCAGATGTCATTTCGCGAAGGCTCAAGTGGCGACCTCACCATAGAACATCAAGAGTAAGATATCACATATTTTTCTCACAGGTCAAACAAAAATAATATAATCAGTTTTTAACATTTTTTTCAAAAGACAAGGGAAGGACTTAATAAACAAAAGGCCCACTGTTTTCAAATTCTAATCCATTTCCATTCTATCCATTGCTGTCAAACACAATAAAGTTACAGCATTACTTTATTTTTGAGGGTGACACCAAAAAGCATAATAGTCAATTTTTGTAGCATGTGTCAGCCCCTAGCCACAGCTTTGCTTAATCCAGTTTCTGCAGCACCCAATGAAGGTATTTCATCCCTGCCCTGGATGGGACAACAGTCCATTGCAGGTTTACCCCAATTTTAGGTTTGCCAGTTAACCACTTTAAGGCACTGACACACAATGCATCATTGTGCTCAACATTGCGCCCAAAGTTGCACGCAATGTTGCAGATGATGGACACATGGTGAAACAGTTGTGCGCGATGTTACAGAAGGAGGAGCCAATTCTACTTCTGCAACAGTTGCACGCAACGCTGCATGCAACAATTTCAAGGGTGGACACATGGTGCAACTTTTAATTTGCGCACAATGTTGGGCTGACAGTTTAAATTTTTCTATTGTTTTTAAACCTCAGGTAAGAGACCACTTGACACCCGGGTTCAAACCAACTGCGAGAAGACTTATTTGTTAATGTAATGAACTTGAGAATGTGATCCTTGCTCCACACTACAAATTTTTGGGTTAGAGGCTTATTTGTGCACGGATTACAGAAAATTAACTTCAGATCAAAATCAAAATTTTGTTTCACCTCCTGTGGTCTGATCTTCTGCATGCGGCCACCTCCCATAAGTGGCCGCTTACATTGTAGGCTTGACATTTTGGGTGGTTGCTTATGGGAGATTCAACTGTATCAAGGGGACATTTATTGAATACATACATGTACCTAGTTTCTTGAAGACCAATGACTGTTTTTTCCCACTAAATAGCATGTAGTATCCATCAATCAAATCTGCCATCTCCTCTGCCTTGGCAATTGAGAAAGTGGTGAATACAAGAGGCTATAAGAAATCAAAACAAAAAGAATTATTTCTCAAATTATAACTCATTGTTTAAATTGTAAAAATGCAAATGAATGGTCATACATGGAGCAATAAATTATTTTGGAATGCCATGTTTTGGATTTTGTGACTTGCTAAAGATAATGTACAGTCTGTACTGCATTGATAAGGCTAAAGACAAACCTCGGCAGCTCCTAACACCTTTAAGCTGACAGTGGCTTTTTGTTTATCTGTCTGGACAGAAGCTGTGATGAGCGGTATTCTTGTGATTGAAATTGAAGTTACTTGATGGAAGTCGGCCATGTGTGTAATCTGCAATAAAACAAACATCAATCGGATTTCAGAGGAATCTGAAAGATTTTTTTTATACCGCCAAGCTAATAACACAGTAACAGTCAAAATATGTCTGGAATGTCTATTGTGTTTTGACCAATCAAGTGCATGATCCTGAAAACCGCAGATAATTGGCTTCAGTCCTATCAGTCACGGAACAACTTTATTTTTCTGTTTCTTGCTTCAGTCCCAAAAAATGTTCTCCATGTTATCTTACAAGAATTTTAATTTGTATTCCTATCAGGCCTTCTGATAGGGTGTGGAAAAATATCGAAAATTATGCGGCTTTTTTAGGGTAAATTATGCGGCAGGAACGGTCCATTATGCGGCAAATTATGCAATTTTTCTGAGCTATTTTTACCTTGTTTTACTAGGTCTCACAGGAAGAAAACTACTTTTATACTGTCCAAAAGCACAGTTAACAGTTAAAGGAACAATAATCAATCCTCTAAATGTAAATTGGGACAAATTTTGAAACAGGCTTCGCATGAATGGAAAAACAATGAGATTCAAAAGTCAAATACATCACATCTGTAGTTTATTTTCAGTCTGTTTGCAGACAGACTGTCAAAATTTGTTGCTGCTAAATTGCTTCTTTGGTTCTTTTCAACGTTCTGCTTGTGACTGGCCGCTTTGAGGGAGGTGTTTGTCCACCACACACTTTTGTAGATGATCGATGACGACGTAACATGACGAACAAAACAACAGGCCATCATCCACGTGAAAGGTACCTTCAGGATATTTTACTGCCCTATCTTTTGCAGTGAGGTTCATCAGAAGATGCGATCTTGTCTTTTCTTTCGAACAAACGGCGGCCGTTTTAACTACAAACTTATCGATGAGAGCGTTTGTGTCATGACAATTGCTACATGTTCGCTACAGAAATGAGTGCTTTTCCCGATTTTTATCCCGCCGATACTTACAACATGGATATATAGAAGGATCATATATCAGCAGTCACGAATATAATTATATGGAAATTTCTGATTAGTCAGTTCACACAAAAGGATTGTTTACACTGCCCCAATAGGCAATCGCTTGAGAATGAAAACTAGTGCCAGGCCCCAGATGCAAAAAAGTAAAGAACAACTGGAAGTTTGATCAATTACAACAGTCGCAGATGTTTTCTGAGGGTTTTTTTTGAAAGAAAAATCAACCCGAAAAAGTAAAAGCGGTAATCAACTGTTTATTGTGTTGAAGTTGTGCGATTTTTCGTGAATTATGCGATTTTTTGTAAATTATGCGATTGGATGCGATTTGAGGCCGATTATGCAAAATCGCACCATCACATAATATTAGAAGGCCTGTCCTATGACATTCCAGTTACTGGTCTGGACGCTCTACCACTACGTTAAAGGAGCCTCATAGGAGCTAGGCAATAAAACCAGGTTCATGTGACAAACATCCTGCATACTGCTAGGATTTGAATTTCAATGTGTGGCAAATGCGCAACGGAAGAAATGTGATGATATGTTTTAAACCTGGTGATTATGTACTGTTTCATCTGGAGGAAGGACACATGAAATAGGGAAAGAGAGTAGTTCTTAATGAGTGACAGAGAATATGACATCTTTTGTAGCTTACTTCTAACTTTTATTTACTCACAAGTGATCCACGTTCAGCCCTGTAACATATGCCATCTTGTGGGCCAATAACAACATCCACTGCTATGGTCCAACCAGTCTTCAGAAAATCAATTACCAAGTCAGATACAACTACACAACATACATTGTACTGTTCAAATATTAAGCTCTTAGAAGTTTACAGACTGAATGCATAGAGGAGGTCAGCTTATTCTTTTACCTTATATTTGCTATATAAATTTGACTTCTTGCTAGAGAAATCCTCCACAGTACCTAATTAACTTTAAGGTACATTGTGTGAGGGTCTGCTAGTCGAGTGATCAGTACATTGCACAGCTCAGATACATATGATAGTTTACTTTAAGCAGCACTCTCTGCTATCATGTTGCTTCTTTATGACAAGAACTGTGCTCTGCCCAGTGCACACATGTCAACCCTTTAAGCCCTAACAGTGAGGAAAATGAAATTTTTCTTGACGTCATCACTACTTAATATTCAAATATTCATGTGATGAGAATAAAGGAAGTAACCACTAAGGATAAGATATTCAGACAAATTCTCCTTACTAGTTCCACAAGAAATGTATGAAGAACAGTAAGGAGAATATCCATTTTCATTTCAGGGCTTGAAGGGTTAAAGAAACCTACAGTATCAACGTGCCGCAAATTACCCTGTGATGGTGGCATTTTCTACAAGGCCAAGAACAAGGGACTTCCCCCAGTTATTGCAATTTTGAGCCCCAGCTTATCTGACAGACAAACAACACATAAATCCTACTAACACAAGTGTTTTTCCCCTGGCTACTTTCCCATTAATTTTTCCCAGCTACAATGTACACATACTTCAAATCATCACCAATTTTACTGGGAAGATTGTCAAATTTAACCTTTCCTTCACTTCCCTCCCCTCCCCCCTTAAGTTGGATTTAAATGAACTGCAGTATTGTATGGGACACATTCAACATTCATTGAAATGAGGGGGGTGGGGTTGGGGTGGGGGTGGCAAATAGAGACAGAGGCAATACTCCTAGTTGCTTTATGCTAAAGAAACCAAGCTAAAAGACTTGACCAATACGTAGTTACTAAAGCATGTACAACAAAATTTTGCCAAACTAAGCATGCATGACTCTGGTCCCTGAACATTTTAAATACAGTCACTTACCCCAAGAGAGCACGTAAATGATTCCAGGTCAAACCGGTGAAGTTTGGAAAGAATCTCAAAGAATTTATAACAGCATTCTACTTCACTCAGAGGGGCGTACTGTTTAAAATAAACATGGATGGTTTTCCGCAAAACCTTGGACTATAAGAGAGAACAAATCAAAATTTTAAATGTACAGAAGGAACTTGGTGACATATATCCAAAACATTTCAGTTTCTAGATTTACCATAAACAACTAGATAAGCATGGCATCTTAAGTATTGGGGAGATGTACTAACCTTCATGTTTTCCAAAACAGCTTTTGGTATAAATTTTGTCAAACCAACTTCCTTCCTGAATTAAAAAACAACAACAACAATTGAAAGCATCAACAAAAGACCGAAAAAAATGTTGCCATACTAAGTCAATTCTGAGTTGGGTTTGAGATTTTTTTGGGCAATATCCCCATACAGTAGTGGATCTGTACATCCTTTTTACACAATGATCATTCCTTCAACTGTGATACTTACTCAATGTATTCAAAGTTTGACTTCTTGTCAAGTGCAATTTGAGGCATGTCCTTAAAGTACCTCCTGAAAAGCATATCAGAAACAACAATCAATTGATAATGATTTTAGCGCACAAATCAACTCCTATTATAGATACATGTCACAACAGCTAATTAAATCACCATAACACCTTGACTATCCTGGTTAAAAGCGTAACATAGACCAGAATGCATAGTGTTTTAGACACAATTATTTTCTTTGACTATCTATACACTGTAGTTCTCTTTAGGATAATTTGCTTCACAAATGGTTCACTGCGTCAAACAGTAAACATTCCATGATTCGCTGACTGAAATATGTGGTGTACAAATTTAATGTCAAGGTACACAGCGGTGAGCTGACTTCTTTGCATGAAGGACAGTTCTGAAGTTGTAGAATGTAAAGTAGAAGGCAAACAAAGTTGTCTCCAGCTAGTTAAATGACTGCAGAAAATACTACGTGATGGATGCTGGTAATCTGAAACATGTCAGATTTTTCGTCAAAATACTAATACATGATTAATCATAAACAATGTATTAATATTTATGTTTTCCTGTTTTACCTCATTTCTAGTACGCCAAGCCTAAAAGCAGTGTCCTCATCAGCTTTTTCACTGTTGTGCTGAAGGTAGTCATTCTTCACCTACAGACACAAATCACACAAAATGAACGAGTACAACTTAGGTACCAGCAGGAGAAGGGGTTACTACACAGTACTTTGAGGAGGCATCACTACTTTAGGAATGAGGGGTAACTGCTTTTCAGGGAGAGGACACCTTATTACAGGGTTTGAACAGATTTTGGATGCAAAATTCCAGACTTTTTCCAAAACAATATTTCTTTTTCCAGACTCAAGGTTTAAGTATAGGTAATACACTAGCATGGTTTTAAGGGATATTTGAGATAAAAATCCACTTCTGTTCAAAACTGATCACGAGCGGTGAAGCAGCGAGTGATATTTGGGGAATTTTGAAATAAAACTAGTCGTACTTATCCCAGTTATCCTGCAGAAACCATGCCATTAATTGTTTAGACTACAAGGCAAATGATCTCATCATACAGTGTGATAATTTTTCGTAATAAATATAAACACAATAGAAAAATCAGTTTACACTGTTTTTTCCTATTCAGAACTTTGAGTAACGCAATCAAAACAAAGTGGCAACCCAATATTATGGCAGGCAGCAGATCTTTTGCCGTTTTGGTCCTCGTAAGGAACAAAGTATCATAGGACTGGTGTATCACCACCTCTTAATAACATTCCATGGCATACAGAACTAATTCTTCAGTGCTTCAAGTTTCTTATTTCTTCCTCTATGGACTTCAGCTCTCCTTCTTTCTCCTTGGCACTTTGCCTCATTGCACTTGACTTGGAATAAAAGTAACTTTCTCAGTTGACTCTGCCTTTTCTGCAAGGTCATCTGCCGACTTGAACAGTGTCTCAATGTTTGATTTCATCCTTTTCTTCTGTTCTTTCAAATCATTCACTTCATCAAGGACTGTTGCCCTTTTCTTCCCTCTCCTTTGCTCCACCTTCTCTCTTTTCTCTTTATCCAGGTATGTTTGGTACGTCTGTCTTGCAGAACATGCACTGACCAGGAGCTCTTTACTCAACGATACTTTGGTGTCCCCTCCAACACTGATGAGATGGTCTTTGATCACTCTCTAGGCAATCAAAGTTTGTTCAGGCATATTTTCAACAGAGATTTCCTCATTGATTGAAAATCCACGTTCAACTGACGCTTGTCCATGCAATAGAAGCAGAAGCTTTCTGGTTAAATCCCACAAATCAGTCCCTTCAGAAGCAATGGCCATGCTGTCAGAAAGAAGTTCATCCAGGTGTGACTCACCAACAACGAAGTACTGAAAACTGGCATTGGCTGAGTTCTCTCTTCGGGCCTTAACTCTTTCATTAGCTTTCCACTTGTCAGAGAAAACACACTTCCCCATTTTCACAATGAAAGGCAAATACTTGATCGATATAAACCTCCACAAACGCGGGAACCAAGTTTGCCCACGATGCACTGAGAACATACATGCAATGCCGGCATAAGAGAGTTCTGAGACTTGTCAGTCTGCGATTGAATGTTTTCGCTTACAACGAAATTAAATAAAATTTGACTGCCTGAAAAAAAATTCACTTAATAGCAATTAAGCACTTGTTGCAGTTTTCAAAACAAAAAAACTCCAGACTTTTTACCATTTTTTCCAGACTTCATCTTCATTTTCCAGACTTTTCCCAGGTCTGGAAAACTGGTTTGCAAATTTCAAGACTTTCTCAAGAATTCAAGACTCTGTACAAACCCTGTTATAAAGGAAGGAAGGGTTGCTACTCTGGGGGAGAGACCATTTTGTTAGGAACTATGGGAAATGACTTTGGGAAGAAGGACTCATTACTTCGAGGTGAGAGGTCAATACTTAAAAAAGGAGGGCTCACTGCATTAGAAAGAAAGGGTCACTGTTTTGGGGGAGAGTTCGATACTTCAGAAAAGAAAACTCATTTCTGCTGGGCGGCGGGGGGGGGGGGGAGGGTGGATTCAGTAATTGGGGTCTAAAGAGGTCACTCCTTTGGGGGAGGGTGAATATTTTGGAGGGTGGGATCACGGCTTTGAAAGAAGAGGTCACTAAGCTTTGGGGGAGGGTACAACTTACAGCTTGATGACCAAACTTTATACTTTACACTTTATACTTTTATTGATACTTTCAGAAGGCCATTATCCTGGAATCTTCATGGCAATTGAATTATAAGCAGACTTATTTTTTTACCGTACCTGATCATATAAATAAAAGAAAGTAACTTTATCTCTGGTGTAGAGCTCTTTCAAGTCCTTTGGAAAGTATCGCACTCTTAATTGGTACCTAAAAGAAAGAGCAAAAAGACAGTGATACGTAGTCGGGCCCATACAGGATACTAGTCTACCTCATCCACTGGTGAAAACTAGCAGTTAGAGACTAAGATGTCTAATCTCCATTTCACATGACACAAATATTAAAGCAATATTTGTGATGAGGTACAACTCTGTATGATAGACAGTTCTCTTGGTTCTGAAGCCCCTATACCTCTGTAATATAGAACTTCTTGTTTACAGACAGTATTTAATAAACTCTCATTGCTGTAATATAGACCTTCTGTGTGTCATTATGTACCCCATTATAATTATAAAAAAGTTAGGAATGTCACTTAAGTGCCCTTGTTATTTTATGCATACAGTAATCATGATCCAAGCTTACTTCCATTCATCTGCAGGATACAAAGCTTCATGTTTCCCTCGTACTTCACCCATAGTAAGCTTGCTGTTGAGCCAGAATGATTCATTTGTATTGACATGCTCCAGTTTAATTCCATAGTAGTCACCTGTGGTTATTGGGTCGGCACCTAGGCTCCCAATGACCAGGTGAACGATGCCCTGATATAAATACAAACAATACATGTACTTTGGTTTAAAAATCCTTGTTTTTGAAATGTAAAAATAATTATACACTCTACAAAAAAAGTTGTGGCTATATCTCTCGCATTCTTTAACATATGGAAAGTGATAAAAAATTCACAAAAAGCACAGCTATATATAGAAAAATGCAAGTTCAGGGCTGTGGTCTAGCAGTGCCCAGAGGCCGCAGGCTACTAACACTTGTCTATTTTTACTATTTGCCAGGTTGACAAGTTTCCAAAACAAATAATAATGTGGCTACCTGAAAAACATCATTTAAAATGAGCAATTTTCAAGTTACATGACTTTGTTGACCTCATTCTAGTATCTTATATGACTAGAAAGTACAAATAAATTGTAGACTACTGAACAAAATCTAAAAAAAAAACAAAACTGGACATGTCCTTCTCAAAACATTTTTCTATCATGCAGTATTATAATTTGAGATCAATGGATCTTAACAATTTGAATTTATTTCAGTAATCAAAATAAGTTAATGTTTAATAATTCCAATCGGCATGTGAGAGATATAAGTCAGTAAACCAACAGAATATGCAAAATTGGTTAACAATTAAAATTAAAATGTCAAACATGGAAATATTTATTCGAGTTTGGTTTAAACCCAAGAGAAATTAGATTTTTAATCTGAAAGACAAATTTGTTACATAGTGTTAGGGATATCTGGGATTATTTTTACACAGAACAGTAAACACACTTTCATAACTCAACAAATCTAATTAAAACAACTCTCATTAGAACATGAAAGGAAAGTGATTATCTAATTACCAACATGTTAATTAAATCAATTGAGGATTTAATGAAATTTTAGAAAATTTCTACACATACAAACTCAAATATACCAACATATGGTCAATAATTAGAAGGCAGACACAATTTTTAAACCTCAAGGGTTGTAAAGTAAAATTGACTTTAAACAACACAAAGTTTTCTAGTGAGATCTTCAAATTAACTTAGCATAATATTGCAAAAATTCGAACAAAAACAATGTAAGCATAAATTAAACCTCAAAATTCCAATTCTGTGCTTAATATTGGGAAAACTCGATATTAAATTCGTGAGACTAAAATTCATTTCTTGTGTATTCGCATCAGTCTTTAACGTAAGGGTTTTATAAGTAAGATAGGTTTAAAAATTTTTGTTTTGGCGTTAGAAAATGAAATTCTCATTTGGAAGAATTAGCGTTAAAGAAGAGCACAATTTTGATTTTAATAGGTGGGTTTTCAAATACGTGTTGATACTAACCTAGAGAATTAGCAATCTAACTTATGTCTTAATACCATATCAATTCCATACTTTCAAAATGCAATCAGGTTAAATGCAAGGAACCTATATGCTGAGAACTATGTAGCCGACATAGGTTGAGCTTATATATATGGCCCTTGGTAAAAAGAAAATGGCAACTTGCATATTTAATTCCTAATCCGATAGCAAAATAGTAAAATATCTCGGCAAACTAAAGAAAGAGAAAATAACTGACAAAAAATGCCCTGTGAGAAGTTAACATTCTCTCCCACGGTTCGAATTGATTTTACACAACCCCACCAAAATTCCTAGAGAGTTTTAAAGGTACCTGTACATAGCACAATAATAATTAGCGAGGAAAAAATGAGGCTACGACAAATCTAGGCTATCAGCAAAACGAAAACAAATTTACCTTTATATCCGTCGCCTCACCGCATTTAACAGATCTGGAATCACCATTTGAGAGGAAAACTTTGAGTGTAGAACGAGCGATGTCCGAACCAGTAGACACCCGATTCGAGCTGTTTCTCTTACTGGAATTTCGAGACATTTTGATCAGTTACAAATCGCCGCGATTCTTTTTCATTTTGAAAACAGTAACAGTACATCAACAGCCACAGATTTGCATGGCTCCACACCATGTATTTTCGATAGACATTTAGTTGTCGAGGCACTGTAGGAAGCTTGGTCCCTATTTCCGTTTAGGCACTTCGAAAAAGTAAGTCCACTAAAGGCCTTACGCAGCCAAGAAATTCGCTTGAAAAAAATACACCTCCGCAGGTGAATCTTTCTTTCCTGTTGATGCACCACAATTGAGGAAGATTTCGGTGTAAATTATTATAAAAAGAACCCACTGGGAAAAGCACTGATACAAGCTTATTGTAGTTGTTTTGAGAACGGAGAAAGGCAAGATGGCGGACAAGAGCAGCGCGGTGTGTTATGGGAAAGAAAGATATAGGTGCGAATCACATCTATTTCCGGTGTAGGGGAAAAAACCGGAAATAGTAATAAAGGCCAAACTTTTACTGAATCGCTTTGGTGTTTGTGAAGTGACGCAGCAAATATCGTGTCTGGTAGCGGTGAGATGCATTTGTGTACGTTAAAAGAAGCATGTGACTCATTATCCGTAAATGAAACGAATAAATACCATTCACAACACGATCTGCTTTGATAAACCAATCTTTCTTTCCAATCGATCGTGGGCAAACACAAAGAAGAGATTAAAAAGATATATCGAAGTCCCACGAAATTACGTGACAAGCATATCAAATGTCTCTGACTATGGCAGTGGTCATGTCCGGAAAGATTTCCCCCCCAAAAGATTGAAAATCAGTTTATGTTTTGGTCACCTATAAGAAGCTTACTTTTCTAAAAACAAAAAGGGCACATGCAGACATTCCGTAGGAATATTTCACAATTGTTTTTTCTAATAACATTTTTCTAGTAATCAACTATTATAGTTGCCGAAATGATTCCTCTTTTTATTTTCTGCAGTTTTTCCTTTTCACCGAAGGTATACCGGTTTTAAATGCAGTTGAAAATTAGTCCTCTTCAATCTCTCATGAATCTCTTTCTTCTCGAATCCTTCGTGAATTCTGATAAGCACATATCTCGACCTGGAGATAAACAAAGGGCATGCATTTGATACATTACGTCGTTATCTTGTTGCAAATGCACTCGCTTCTCCTGCCTTCACAAAGTGACAACTGACAAAACAGTTTAGGGATAAGTCAAGGGACACTCTATCAAAATGATTATGGGGAAACTTGGCTTAAAGGGTCCTTAAATTCATGGCCATGAGGATAACTTCCGCCCGCCCGCCATCGTGGTGTTTCCTTAGACAAGAAACTTTACCCCACATTGTCTCTCTCCACCCAGGTGTTTGAAGTGGGTACCGGACACATATTGCTGGGGGTAAACCTGCGATGAACTAGCATCCCATCCAGGGGGGAGTAGCACTACTCTCAGTTGCTTCATAAAACAGAAACCGGGTTAAGATCCGGCCGTGAGGGCGTTCTTGGGTTGTGTGCGACTATGCCTAACTCGAAGCCTGTTTAGCTCAGTTAGTAGGGCCGGCCACCTACAAAAGCGGCTGGTCTCCGCTCACTTCACCAACCAGTGAATAACTGATACGATCATGATGTCTACGTTGCAATTGGCCTTGTCTCAGTTTAGATCACATCACTATTGGGCAATACATTAAAACCATTCACCCTGTCCTTTTGTCGTGCCAACTTCAGATCTCTAAAGAAGGAGTAAGGACAACATGAATTTAGTCCAAAATTGCCTGTTCTAGGCTTTCAGATAGTAAAGTGAAAGTAAACGGAAGGCGAAATTCTGGGAAGAACGGAGACGGTATGTGTGTAGCCTGCGTGCAGACGTCTCCTATTTCCTTCGCCGGCAGAGGAAAGAATAGAGAATATCCTGTGAGCATTTGGTTAACGACTCTAGTTTTGGTTTGATTGGATTTTGGTGACAAAATGTCCAACTGCCAGTTGTTATCGAACTATTTTCAGATTTTACGTACGTGCGCGAGTAGTTCGCGAGGTTAATCCAGCTCATGAATCTGCATTCAAAATGCCAGCCCCCACGAGTGTTATTTTACGCGTCAGCTACGAACAGGAAGACTAGACTAGAACAGGCTAAGGTCACAGTGACGATTGATTGAGTGCTTAGGGCGGGTTCATTTGAAAGCAGATCTTGGGCAGGTGCACGGGGGACGTGTGGGTTGGGGAGGGGGGGGGGGCTGTCCCTGTTTTTCAGCCTAAATTTTCTGTAGTTCTGAAAAATTGTGACGCACTGTGCAAGCACCAACATGTTAAATCAGATACATTAATTCACGTATTTTACATGTTCGTGCTTTCACAGTGGGCAAAAAAACGACGTTCGGTTAGAATTTAAGTGTCTACTTGTGTGCTTCAGAATAGACCGGTTCACGTTCTTAGTTGCATGATGGGTAATAAGGGCAAGATGGCAGGAAATTCAAAGGTTTTTATGGTATTTCAAAGCCAACTAATTGTTCCTGAATTAATATATTTGACACTTTCTCTATGAAAAGTGTAACTTATGAATTCAAAGAAACAATACACTGAATCTGGAGTGCAGAGAAGTCCATGATCAATTTTTCGAAAACTTGATTTCTCCAATACATTTTCTGTAATTTTTTGCACTGTCGAATTAAACCTTTGAATTTCCTGCCATCTTACCCTGATTACCCATGATGCAACTAAGAGCATGAACCGGTCTATTAGAGAAAAACATGGCATATAAGCAACAAACCTGCTTAGCGAGTACGACTGCTTAAATTGGGTTCCAAAACTCCTAAAAATAGATACACTGTTAAATAACTGTTCGTGAGTCTTTCAACAACTATTTTATGACTTCCTCTCTTGTATTCAGCTTTTTTTTGTTTGCTTTCCTTTGTGGGCATTTCACTTCCGCTTGATTTTATCAGTCAAATAATATTTCAGCACTTCAAAAAGGAACAATATTTCTCGGGCAATATCTTTTTCTGGTATCGTACTGGTAGCAAGATCCCTAATGATCAATTAACATTTCACTTCTTACAGCTTGCTGTTTGTGGAGCAGGGGTTGTCAAAACCCTTTTGGGCTTTTCGTGATCTTGTACCCAGATCTTGACTTAAAATGCTTGACCGTGGAAGATCTGGATACGAGATTAAGCTTTTCGAGAAGAGCACCCGATGAAAAATTATATTCTGGAATAGGTTAATCATAACATTTTTGACTTTATACACAGCATTGTGTAGAGAGGGTCTGAATGGGGTTTAATGTTTAGTGTTATTTGTCCACAATTTTTAGTGTTTGCTGTTAAATTGGCCAATATTTTAATGTTTACTGTTTTCGGAGAAAATACTGTTTAGTGTTTAGAAGGTTTCTCGTAAAAAAAAATCATAGTCTTTTAGCATTGTAAATACTTATCTGCTCTGCTGAAATCGCTAATAAAATCACTCAATCGCCATGCTGCCCTAACTTTGAGCCTATGCTCAAAGGAGCAGTTTAAAGGGGCAGTAGACTCTTTTTTCTACCCATGCGCATCAGTATTTTGGGGAAACCTGGAGACCAATAGCGTACCAAGAGCCAACGTTCATTTGGTCAGAGTCGCGTGCGAACTGGGGTCGAAGAGGTTGGAACTCGAGGTCAAATCAGTCAAAAGCCAAAAAACAACATGGCGGTATCCGGTGTTGTTAAAGTTCTAGTGAGCTTCTATAGAAGCGAAGAGGATTCTGCTTTCGAAAGGCACAGAAGCAAGGTCACGTTTGACCTTGCAAAGCAATCCAGCGTGGCAGCCGTCAAGAAACATCTGTATGCACACATCCATGAGCTTTTGAGCGGACATGAAAATGATTAATTAAACAATTTTGCAACGTAAATTATTATGTCAAAGTGTAAGCTCTATAAAAACACTGAGTCAGCTTTTACTGAGTTTCTAAGTACCAATAATTCACAACTCAACAAATTTACAAAGAGTTGACCCTCGAGCCAGATTGGACAGATTGAAGCTTGCAATATATCTAAAAAGAGTTTTCATATTCGAGGGCATAACGGAAACTGGCGCTGAAAAGTTCGTGTTTCATTTACGTCATATACCTGTAAATTTAGCAAGGAGGGAATTACATCTGTCATTTTTGTTGAGCGTTTAATGGTAAATAATATCCCATGTAATGATATAAAAAAGTGAATTACAAGGATTTCTCTCACTGAGAAAACTTCTGTCTTTACACTGTAAAAGATATATCTTTCACATGTGAAGATATCGATTACGTCACGTTTGCTAACGTGAACTGTTTGTTCTTGGTATATAGTCGAAACATTTTCGGGATTCTCCTCGGAAATCTTCGGTAGTCTTCGGAAATCTTAGGAAATGATCGGAAACATTCGAATGATCTTTGGACTGCTTTCCGACAATTTTGGAGCCGATTTCGTTTCTTTCTGGATGAAATTTGCTGTTACAGTTAATTTTTTACTGTTAGTGTTAAAATGCCTAAAATTTAACTGTTATATGTTAGAGGCCAAAAATTAAGTGTTAAGTGTTATCGAGGTACCCCCATTCAGACCCTCTGTAGACTGTTGGTTAAAATCTATAGAATTGCACGAGAAGATGTCATTAGTCCATCAGGTTTTTAATGTAATATTAACTTTTTATTTATCTTTAGAGTAATATCTGTTAGTATAGTGAACTGTTGTTGGTTGTTTTAAAAGCTACAATCAGGATCTACGATTTGTGGTCTTCTGGTGTGCCAGTATGCAAGAAACTGATAACATCTATTTTCCTTCCCGTTTCCTCTCAAAGCAACGAGTTGAAGGATTTGAAGCTTTGTTCCAACAACGTTAATTAAAATACGGTGACTGTATTCAATACCTGTAGGCGATTATCATTTTATTCACTGGACTACTAACTAAAAAAAGCCACGCTTTAATTTGCAACTGAATAATCAAAGACACGAACTGAAAGTGCTTTCACGGTAATGTACTGCTTAAAGTGCCCTTAGGGACGGACCATTATTTTTTTGGAGGGGGGGGGGATGAAAAATCCTGAAAAACATTGTTTGCCAAATCAAAGAAGCCCAAATAAATTGTTTCCAGACATGAAAAGGAGAAAATAAAACGTTTGCAGACTAGTTCATACATAGTTTGATTTATAGAAGTAAATTTAGTCCTATTTGTTAAAATGCAAGATAACAATGCAACAAAATGATTTGCATGGATTCATCAACTGGTTTGACATGGTAAATTAGCCACAACAAACTAATTCAAAAGTTGATATTTTGAGTGTTAGCTATTCATTAGAGCAAATGAGCTATTTAACACTCAAACATCAGTTTTGTCATCTTTCCGGTGGCTAATTTACCAAATCGACTTGATTGATAAACCTCAATTTCTGTTTTTTACTTTTCCACCAACAAATTACTACAGTTTCTTAAAATCAGCAACTAACCCCTTTATTAAAAATAATCTCTTCTGCGGACCTTGAAAGCATTAAATGTTAAAGTTAGGTTATTGTCTTAATCGTTTCTATAACAAGAACTTTTTGTAATTGGATAGCTGTAATCGGACGACTACGTTGCGCACGCGTCAATCAGGTGCACTGAAATGGGTTCTTTTTATAGCTGTTTCTCCACTGCTTGCAGAACTGATAATTAAAAATATATCCCTGAAGGGCACATAGATTTTCTTATCTCCCATTTTGTTATAGATGGGATTAACTGGACTTCGTATTGTACAATTCAGGGGTAATCGTGCTCGTAATTTCAAATCGCCCTCGCGCAAAGCGCTCGGCTGATTTAAAGTAACTCGCCCAATTACTCCCTGAATTGTGCTCCACTGAGTCCAGTTACCATTACTAATCAAGAACTCTTCGAAGTGCAATGAAACTCTAACTAAGAAAAAAAGATTAACTTATATTCCTGGGTTGACGTTGGGTTGCATGTATTCACCAATAGTCACACTGGCTTTTCAACAGGGTCCTAGGCTGGTTTGATGATGACATTTAATAAATCATCACTTGAACAGCAAGCAGTCTCCTGTTTTCCACTTGCATGAAGAAGGCAAATTGGATCCAGTCTTGTATAAACTGCATAATAAAGCGCAAGTGTAAGCAAGCGCTGTTTCATTTGGCTCCTCAATCCTCTCTAGCATCGGGGGAGAAAAGGCCGCTGGTGCAGTTCTATATTATTACTTGCAATTACGTTCACATTTTGATGTTTCAGTATACTTTGATGTGATATTTTCAATTTTTTAGGAAACAAAACAAGCCATGGTGCAGTTATACTTTTATAAGTTAGAGACATAGAGACACGGCATTCATGGAAAGCAGTTTTAGGCAGTAATGTTTCGATTAGTATTTTTACTACATAAGATTACCTGATGAATTTTAACCGGATATAAATAAATGTAATGATAATAATAGTAACAACAACAACAAACACACACAAAAAAATTGTTTGCTGGAAGATACAGCCGGAAAAAAATTGTTTGCACAGACAACAACACAGAAAAAAACTTTGCCTTTAAAAAATTTTCATCCCCCCCCCCTCCAAAAAAATAATGGTCCGTCCTTTATCAGGAAAGTGAAGTATTTACAGGGATAAACTTTCTTTCCAGATCGTAGAGAGCACAGGAAAGACGGACTTACTCAGTGTGAGCAGCACTATCGGTCACCGCCTTTCTGTCGCTTTCCACATTGTCAGCGCTAACTGGAACACCACCTTATCTACCCTACCTTACTAAAACAAAATCCTGTTCCAAATCAGTTCGTCACTAGTATTTCTCTATTATTTCCGAGCCATAGTTTTAATAGGCTAATCAGCTTTTCACAAAAAAAACTCTCAGTCGAGGAACCATGTCTCTCGTCAGAGAACTCAAAAAGAACGACCGACTTCCTTCTCTTAAGGAGTCGAAAATGAGGCTGATTACAGAAATTTCCACGTAGGCCTCTTGCATTCAGGATATCAAGGCAGCTGGGCCTGAGTAGATGGGTTGTTTTTCTATTTTATATAACTTGTCACCGAATTGTCTCGGCGGGATGATGAAATGTCAAAGCAATTGTTCTTTGTGGAAATTATGTCGGTTATGTTTCGTCTGCCAACTGGTATAAGTAGGGTATAGTTTTCACTTCGGGCTAGGACTCTAATGGAAAGAAAAAAGGCTCCTTAAAATTGAGCTCAAGACATGCAAGAGCAGTTAACAGCTAACTAACATTTAAGACTTGAGTATGTATATGGTTTATAGATTATACAATTATACAATAGAAAAGTCCAAACAATGTCGAAAAGGTAACAAAGTTCATTCCTTTGGATGATAGAACACACTTGTATTCCGCCACAGCAAACGTTCCGTCAAGAACAAAGGTTGTACAAAGGTTATGTGCAAGGTCTTCTGTGTGATATCGTTCTTTATTTTCACTTCGCCTTTAGAAAAGGTGAGTCGTCACCTAGCATGAGGGACCAGCCTTGGAAAGGCTGTACAGTCACCTCATCAGAATTGGGTGCCCTGTGTACAGTAAACCCAAGCATTCCCGCTACCAGCGCAGCAGTGTCCTGGACACCTGACGGATCTGTGATGATGAGTGGTACAGTAACCAACCCACTTGTGAAATCACGAGGTCTCCTCGGAGGCTTCTGTCCTGTGCCCTGCAAAAATCTGTGATCCATCCCCTGATGGGAGGCAATCGTCCTGCGGGTCAAAACCAGTCATTGAGTTTGTTTCCTTGTAAAACAAAAGTCTCATAAAGAGCCAAAATTAACACAAGATAAAAAAATCCCAAATGTTATTTTGTATCGAGAAACAAACCGCGCCATATGAAAGTACTGCTCAATAGCTTTACTTGGGATTTCGTTTACAGACTCAAAAGTTAGAACAGCTTTTCTCGGGAGGAGGTTTGACTCTGCTAATGAAAGAATTTAAGAAAAGGCCGGTCTTCACTGACCAAATGCTAGAAAGCGTGCGACGCAAGCATTTCCACGATTTCCGTGGGTTTCTCCACACGTTCGAAACATTTTTTGCTTTAATTTTTGGGCACGCGAAAAAATTGGGACGAGGCTGAAAAGAAAATGTTTTTAAACTGGAAAGGGTATCGCCTTTTAGCAATTTAATCAAAATGGGAGGTAGCCGCCTTCTCTGGATCCATCTAGGCGTCTCGCTTCTTATAAAGATTGTTAACAAAATTACCTGAGCCATGCGGCTTATTATAGTCCACAATGTGGCTCCACCATTCTTCGTCGGGCCTCCCCTGGTAAGTTTCAATCAATTTCCAGAACACTTTTTCCACAAGATCCCACCATTTCAATTGAACACCAAGGTCGCTCTCTATTGGTTTCAGCAGTGCTCGCAGTACCTTTAGTTTGGAAGTTAATTTCTTCCAATCTTCCTCGGTTCCTAGCATCTCCACAGCTGGAATTCCACACAAGGTACTCATACAAAAGTCGAAATATTACTTCACTGAATACATTAGTGTAATCTGTGAACCAATCTTCTGTACTGGCGTCGTGGTACCAAAATCTGCTGTCATTCCGTCTACAAACTCAGGCACTCGGACGTTCTCCTTGATTCTCTTCGTTATTTGATCAAAGAACCAGCTGTAATCCATGGTATAGATCGAAGGGTCGTTCACCGGAACCTCGGTGGTTTTCTTTCCTTCACGATCCACAAACATCTTGCCAACAGACTCTTTCTGCGGGTTCTCATCGATGGCACAGGCAACTCGTTTGATGACACAAAACCACCAGTCATCCGGCGAGGTTCGTAGTTTGTAGTGGTGACTGTAGGCTGTGAAGACGGCAGCAAACATTTCAAAGTAGGCAATTGAATAAACTTCCTCCTCCGATCTCAACGCGGAAATTAATTTTGTACGACCGCCCTTTCCTCTCCTTTTTGTGATCGCGTTTTCAGCCTTTATTCCAGCGTACTTCTTGAATAACTCTTTAGCTGGCTTGCCGTTTTCCTCAAACACTGGAAATGATATAGTCAACAACGCTTTTGCCAGCCCGAAAACCAAATAGCCTAATGTAATATGATATTATTATTATTATTATTATTATTATTATTATTATTATTATTATTATTATTATTATTATTATTATTATTATTATTATTATCGACCAGCGGTATTAATGAGAGGCCTTCACTAGCTACAGTGGAACCCCGATATAACAAAGCGCAAGAAACTGGGAAATTGTGTTCGTTATAACGGGGGTTCGTTAAATCGGGCTCCCATTGTACTTGGTTTGTTACACGCAAGGGATTGACTTGACCCTTTAACAAAACGCGAACTGTAGCAATAATTAACGCACGTGTGTTTCTATACCTGACATCCCCAAAATTGCATAGCCTTTACATAAACGATGATGAAGCTACGTTGTAAAACTTGGCCAGAGAGAGGCAAAATTAATACTTTATTTAGGTATGACGCATATTGGATTACCAATTTACCGTTAATTCCATCCACTAAATCAGGCCTTTTCTCGTAAATGGAGGACAAAATATAACCTTATATAAAATATAAAGATGCAATCATCCTGAAAGAACTCAATTTTTTTATACTGTAATATTTTTGTCCCCACCATGTACGCTTTTTAACTAGTGAATGCGCGAAACGCAACGAACGAGTCATTGCAGTGGGATGCTGTTGGGACTTCTAGACTACACCAGAGGAAGAATGAAAGTCTTCCATAACACCTTTGCGGTCGTGGTTTTGGCAAGATGGCGGCTTTTCACGGAACACGTGGTGAATTTCTGTCATTTTGATCTTCAATTTCTTCGGAAATGAAGCGCTAACTCGAGGTAAGTAAGCTTGTTTTCAAAAGTTCATTATTTCTTCTTTCTTTTGAGCGGGGTATTTTGGAATTTCTTGTCTCGAAAAGGTATATTTTATGATGCTTCAATGCTGACCTTTCAACCCATCCGTGTCAGTGTGTAAAGTGCAGTGCACAAATTTATCCATAGTTATCTTTCTGTTGGAGTAACTATAACATGCGATCGATTTTCTAGTGCCAGAAAGGTCATTTCACAAATATTTACCATAGTGAACCCTTAGTGATCCAGGATTTTTGACATTTTGGAGGTTTAGAAAATGGTGAAAATCGGCAATTTGAGACAGCAGTGGAGATCATGTGTGATATGCATGTGACAAGAAATACGGTTTTCATTCTTTTCATTGCCCTCCTAGCAAACTAGGCTGCAATAATCGCTTGTAGATGTTACACAGAACTCAAAATGGCTAAGCTGCACACAAAACAAACATTTTTTCTTGTTTTTTCTACTTCTAGCATTGATAATTCAGAAGCCAAACGTTGTCATCTGAGACTACACTGAAAAATGAATTGGTGACGTCAGTTGTTAGGTTTTTACACCGACAATGTGCCGATGCCGCTCACTCCATCGTTCGGCTGCAAACTGATGTGCACAATTGATTTAACGTTTATTACAGTGCGGCTACTCCAACCGGGCCAGTTGGAAGAAAACTGACCAATCGCAACGCTAATTGAAAACAAAAGATAGCAAAGTTTTTTTTGCAAATAACCAATAACTTTGAAGCAAGAAGACAATGCATGTTCGAAAAAATTTGACACCGTGACCTCTGATCATGACTGCTCGGGAAACTGTCACGTCTACGATTGGTTGCTTTCGATCCTAAATATGCTAAATCAGACCATTGAGATGTCGAATTCGGAATTGATAATAAAATTTTCGCCCATAAACAAATCTTAAACAACACTTTCCCTTCGGCAGTGCAGCTAATGCATGAGTTTGTTTGTAGAACAAACCTTTTCCGAAATGAAATTCGGTAACGCAAGAAACTTGCTTGATTCTGATGAGCGTTCGCCCAGCGCAGCGAGTATAAACAAACACAGATCTAAAGATAATTATCAACATTTGCGCCCATATCGTTCAATTATAAACAGAGGTTCCCAAATTTTCTTATTCACTAACTGCTTTTTGAATCAACAGGTGCTTATCATTGATGTATTGATTCTGGCTTCTGCAGCCCTTTCGCAGCCGCGTTCTCAATACTGCAAGGAAATCCAAATCCTTTATGTGAGCGTGGTGCAAGTCTGAAACGTAATCTCGTAATAGCTGGGACTGTCGGCGACTATTGCCGTATATGCCGCCCTCTCGATTCAGTCTTACTTGTATTTTCTGGGCAAAAGCCATTTTGGAAACATTTACATTTACAATCAGGTTTCAATCACATTGAGTCAACACCGTACCGTTTGAAAACGTTAAAAAAAAACCAGCATTGAAGCTAACCGGTGAAAAAATTCGACTATTTCCCGAGAGGTCCGCAGAATGAGACAGTTTCAAATTCAACCTCGTACCCAGGGTCCTCTCTCTTCCTCCCTCGAGAAAGTACCCTGGTTTCGGCTGGTCACGTGGCACCCAAAATCTGGGTGCTAACAAGAATGTGCTACAGGGGAGGGGTAGCAAGGTGTAAGATTGTCACTAGTGTCAGAATGGTGGAAAATACTGGAGGTGATGTAAGCTTTTTCAGGAATATTTGTGGTGATAAGAACTCCTTTTATAGACAAGTATTTCTTCATTACATACGAACGTTCGAAGCGGTCTATGTTATTTTCGACTCAGAATAACACGTTTACAAGTCTCTGAATTTCGAAACACTGTCGCTAACCATCGCCATAGTCAACAGAAGCCGGCACGAGTCACAACATAACAAATTTACAACAAGGAGGGCCGTCGGCTTTATGCTTTACGGAGCCCGAAAGGAAATGGAGTGTCAAGGATTAGGAAGGACTAATTTATTTTTGGCATCTCCAAGGAGCAGCAGAATTTTCGGCAACCGTACACAAGACAGACAAAGGCGCGATGGTAAAATCAGGTTAAATACGCCGTGCCAACCGACTGAAACCACCGTTCTTGTAAGAATTTGAAGGTAATTTGTTTTATTCCTGTCGAGTAGGCGAAATTGCTCTCACACCGCCGATTGACCGAAAAAACCTAACTTTTTTCACCACAAAACAGTGACATGACAAAATGAAAAATGTGCTAAACTAAATAACATTTATAATTAAGAGCTTTGTTGACAAGAAGGTTGTACTCTGGTCTGCAGGATTTATACCATTACATTGAAGCTTGCAGATAAAAATACACTAGTGCAGCGTGGGCTTTCATTATCAGAATTTTACTTGCATTATTAGGCCAATAAATGAAATATATAGCAAACAAATGAGTGTGTGACATTTTGTTCGGGCAATACGAGCAGCTTCTTATCAAACGCCTTCGGCAAATTCAAAACAGATCGAGCCTACCGTAAAATATTTTGTTGATGGGAAAACTGCATTATTTGTGCTTCTGAAACGCCGCAGATACTAGACTGTAGATTTTTTTCAGCGTCCCTGTCTTTGAAAAAAAGTGAGCTAATGACTTCCATTCCTCTGTCTTCGTGCCAGTTTGAAAAGATTTGCATTCGCTTTTCCCTTCGCTTCTTGAAGAAAAGCGAGTCCACCCTGGTGGGGAGCTGTTTGCTTAAGGGAGACACGTGACCAGCCGAAACCAGGGTACTTTCTCGAGGGAGGAAGAGAGAGGACCCTGGGTAGGAGGTTATTTCAAATTTATTAGGAGATGTATTGGCTAGATCCTTCAACGTTATTGGTCAGTTTATGAAAATTGTGGCCTTCTTTTGTTCTCAATTAGCGTTGCGATTGGTCAATTTTCCTCCAAGTGGCCCGGTTCGAGTAGCTGCACTGTAATTGAATCGGAGTTTAATCGAGATTATTTCTATTTGAATTTAATTTATTTCTTGCTTTCTAGCCTGCATGGTGCAGTCGAGAAGTCGTGTCTCTAGTTGAAGTACTCAAAAGAAATCCCGACTTTTCTGAAGGAGTAAGAGGTATGGAGAGTTTTAAGGTTTCCACGTAACCCTCTCGCCTTCGGAACACTAAGAGAGCCTAGTGGACGGGTCAAAATAGTTTTTCCCATAACTGGTCATAAGTCATCAGTGTATCGACAGAAAGACGAACATTAACGAATACTGTAAATTCCGAAAATAAGCTCCGGGGCTTATATTTTTCTATTTTTCAAAAGACTTTTTTGAGGGGCTTATTTTCGGACGGGCTTATTATGGGAGGGAAAGTTGCGTTTAGACATCGGTTGGGCTTATAACTGGAGGGAAATTTTTCAATGTGCAAATGATAATATTGGGAGAACTTAACAAGAAATTCGTGACAATGTTATCCCTCTGAACTTGCCAGTTAAACTTCAAACACAACAGCAATAAACTTTAATGAAATAAGTAATGTACCACGCATTTCTGTGGTTTATTGGCTGAATAAATCACGCGGGATGTTGGAAGAACACGAGAAGAAATTGTAAGTCACGAGCCGAAGGCGAGTGATTTACAAGCTTGCTGGGGCATTTTAAGTCTTTAAGCCTAAAATGCCCCACTTCCTGGGGCATTTTAAGCCTTTTCTAGGAAAATTTCCGGAGTAAATTTTGCATGATAATCATAATTTATTTGGTTAAAGTCTGTCTTCAACTCAGACAGATTATTACCCTGCTAGCAGTGGTTTCCGGGGAATGAGAGGGCGAGGAACCACTGCTCGATTTCCATCGAGCATGCGCGAGTGACGGAGTACTCATTGTCTGAGCAGTCAGATTTTGGCCAATCAGAGCAAACACGCGCCCTGGACGAACGCGGGACAATAGCTCAACAGTTCAACTGGTAAAAACTGGTAAAAATATAAATTGTAGCCTGAAACTGCCGAAATTTCTTCGCTATTTTCGATATTTTGTGCCAGTTAAAGGGCTTTCGATTATTTTAGCATTTTGGCGGCTTTTTAATGACCAAGAAATCAAGGAATGTTTGTATTCGTATTAAAGCGAGCTTCCTCCGCGCTACACGCGCTCGCAGAAAATTATTTCCCATTTGTATTTACAAGCGAATCTAGGATCGATCATGAAGGTTTTGAAAATCAGCACTAGATAAAGCGAAAACATTTCAAATTCCTTTCAGATACAAAAAAACTCTTATTAATTGCTTTTATTTTCTTCGTTATCACCGCACAGCGTTGCTATTCATTTCAATTGAATTATACACGAATTGATGAAAACAAAACTTACTGAAGATAGCTGAGCGGACTGCATCACTAGTAGATCTTTTTTTTTTTCTGTTCGCAAACCTTGTAATATTTCTCCTCCTTTTCTGCAATTCCAGGGATTCAATATTTTATGGAAAAAAAGCGACGTGTTGTTCTCAGGCATCGAAGGCTTTGAAGCTTTCGCTTTAGCTTCCCCACCGGCATTGCAGAGCGAGTCCGGTCGTCGCGTTTAACATTTAGCGCGTGAAGAATGCGCTCCGTAATGAGGTAAAATATCGGCGAACACTTATATCTGTTTGGATATCTTTTGCTTGACTCGTACGATACAATGTTCAAGAGCCTTGAATAATGAACACGTGAATCACAGCAGTCCTAAGCGTTATAGCGCAAGCGTCAAGCCGGTGTGAAACCGGCTTTCCTCGTTGTGAGTTAATTTATTCATCCAGAGTTGGGGACGGCGCTAAACGGTTGCTTGCAGTGGTTCCTCCAGGCTCAGTCTCCAGCCGTGAGTGTCTCGATGCGCCCGCGATTCTCGCCACTTTCACGGCTGGGCGCACGGGTTTGGTTGCATGTCCGTGACGTCATTACAATTTTAATAATTATGCAGACAATCCACACGTCGATTGCATAAATTTTATCGGGTATTTTTTTTGTATCGTCTTGAGAAAAAGCAAAATGCGAAAAGTATTTCCTGAAACGCCTCCTAAAAGTGTGAAATTTCAAAGGAAAGACGAAATCCCGCTAAATTATGCCGCACATTCTGCCCCGCAAATTTCAGGGGGCTTGTCTCTGATTGGTCAGTCTAAACAATAACCAAACCCGTGCGCCCGGCCTTGAAGGTGGCGACAATCGCGGGCACATCGAGACACTCACGGCTGGAGACTGAGCCTATGGTTCCTCCGGCTCGCCATCTCGTTCGCCAGGAACCACTGCTCGCAGGGTAACAGATTATTTCAATCCACGCATATGAAATGTAGCTCACTTAAAGAGGGACCAAAAGTGCTAGAATCGACACTGGGTTAATTTTGTCGCATTAAAACATTAAGCGCAGATTTAACCAAATGTAATTATATAAAGTAACCACGTAAACTGGAGGCGGTATTACAGGTAACGCCATTTTATAAAATGCATAGGATAATTCAGAGGTTTAATTCTAGTGGCTGACAAATTAACTCCGGCTTGTAAGGTCACGACTTTGGTAAACCGTAGGTTTTCTTGTTTAAAATGTGGTACAGATTTTGGCTGTTGATATTTTAACTAACGCACACGTTTTCTTCAGGAGTAGGCTTAGAGCCATACCAGTGAGAAAATAATGGTTCCTAGAATTTAAGTACAAAACATATATGAGTAGTAAACAGTAATACGGTTTATAGATTTTAAAGTTATACAATTAACAAAAAAAGTCCAAAGAGAACATAAAAGTATATCAACGTTCACTACTTCTGTTGAAAGAATAAACTTGTAAATCCACAACAGGAGCCGCCAAGAAAAGTATCTGGCGCACAGGTTATGTGGTTAAGTCTGCGCTCAAGCGTTTTGTACTTTCAGTTTAGTCAGTTTATAGAAAAGGTGAGTCGTCAAAAAAAAGTCGTCAAAAAAAAGTCCAAAGAGTCCATAAAACGTATATATTAATGTTCATTACTGCGTTGATGTCTGCGTTTTTGTTTAGCCAGTTCACAGAAAAGGTGAGTCATCAGCTAGCATAAGAGACCATCCTTGGAATGGCTGAACAGTCACCTCATCAGAAGTGGGTGTCCTGTGTACAGTAAATCCCAGCATTCCTGCCACCAATGCAGCAGTGTCCTGGACACCAGACAGATTTGTGAGGATGAGTGGTACGGTAACCAAGCCTTTTGTAAAATGATGAAGACTCCTTACAGGCTCATGTCCTGTGCCCTCCAAAAAATCTGTGATCCATCCTCTGATGGGAGGCGGCAGACCTACAGGTCAAAAAAGACAGTGAGTTTGATTACTGGGCAGGAAAAGACTCTAACGGCCATAGAAGGGGCCAGAATTGAGACAAGATTAAAAAAATCGATATTCGTATCGAGAAACAAACCGCACTGATAATAACAATAATAATAATAATAATAATAATAATAATAATAATAATAATAACAATCGCTCGATCAACCTCATCGCAGTTGCCCTCTTTTTGCAGTTATCCACTGTCCCGGTAGCCCATAGGCACACAAAAATGTTTCAAACTGGAAGGGTATGGTCGTTTTACGCAATTTAAACTAAATGGGTGGTACGGGTCATGCTTTACTTTGATGTCTCCTCCAGATCCATCTTGCAGCCTGGTATTGGTGTACCTTATGCATTTCATTTAAATTCAATGATTTTTAACAAAATTACCTGAGCCGTACGACTTTTCGTAGTCCAAAATATGGCTCCACCATTCTTTATCAGGCCTCCCCTGGTAAGTTTCCAGCAATTTGTGAAACACTTTTCCCACCAGATCCCACCATTCCGATTGAAGGCCAAGGTCGTTCTCTATTGGTTTTAGCAGCGATCGCAGTACCTTTAGTTTGGAAGTTAATTTGTTCCAATCTTCCTCGGTTCCTAGCATCTCCACTGCTGGAATTCCACATAAAGTCATCATATGAAAGCGGAAATATTGTTTTACTGAATACATCAGTGTGATCTGCGATACAATCTTCTGCACTGCGGTCGTGGTGCTGAAATCTGCTGTCATTCCTTCCACAAACTCTCGCGCTTTGACATTTTCTTTAATTAATTCCCTTTGTTATTTGATCAAAGAAGCAGCTGTAATCCACGGTATAGACGGAAAAGTCATCCACCGGAACGGCGATGGTTTTCTTTCCTTCATGATCGACAAACATCTTGCGAACAGACTCTTTCTGGGAGTTCTCATCGATGGCGCAGGAGACTCGTTTGATGACACAAAACCACCAGTCATCCGGCGAGGTTCGTAGTTTGTAGTGGTGACTGTAAGCTGTGGAAACGGCCGCAAATATTCAGAATATTCCACAGTCGGTAGTTGAATAAATTTCCTCCTCCGATCTCAATGCGGAAATTATTTCTGTAGGAGTACCATCTTTCTCTCTCCCTTCTGCGATCACAGTTTTAGCCTGTTTTGCTGTGTATTCATTGAATAACCCTTTAGCTGGCTTGCCACGTTCTTTAAAGCAATCCTCAAACTTGGATGGAACCATTTCGTGGCTGACAAGTGAAACAGATTTGATGTTTAAATCCATCATCTGTAGTGTACTGAATAACAGACGGTTGGAACATCGCCCTCTTGGTGTTTATTTCTGAATTATTCTTTGCCATTACCTCGGGAGCAGTACGCTTGCTCATTGTAAATGATGTACTGAGTCAATGAAACGTTTTCACCAGCCAGAAAACCAAACTAGCCTCTCTTTTATTTGGCGCTTGCCTGTAAGATGACGATGCAAATTATAGTGGGTTTCAAATGAGTGTCGTAAAACCCAAACCAAAGTAATAACACTAACCAATCACAACAGGAACAAAACACAGAATGAATCATTACGCGTGCAAGCAAACCACGATTGGTTTTGGTTTTTCGTCCGATTGGTTGAGAAAGTGGCGCCAGCTTTTTCAGCCAATCAGAGAGCGTTGTAAAGCAAAACCAAAGCAAACGCAACTCAGTTGAAAAATGCTCTTGTAATTCTCTCTAATTTTTGTAAATAAAGGGCAGGTGCAGTATTTACATTCAGCTCCAATACTGATAATTAATAATGTAAACTGACAGGAGAGTTTTTAAAATAGAAAATGAAATATTGCAATTCCCATTCGAAAACCGATTGACCCAGCGAGACTGATCACATGGAACGGTTAACTGTAGTAAAAATTATAATCGCCGGAATAACCTGGCGTTTTAGCATTGGAACTTGGCAGTTTGACTTATTAAAAAGAACGCTCTTTTTTTGTCATTGGCGCTGAGAAAATAATTAACGGATAAAGGATACACGGAAGGGAAAAAATTAAATTTTTCTCGATTTTGACAAACATTCATATGTACTAGAGGAAAAAAGAGCTATCGAATGGTAAAAGTTTTAGGTTAAAATCTTATTTAGTTCATGAGATATACACGCAGAAAGTATAAGAAAGCATAAGATTGATGACAGGTGAATGATTACAACATGTCAATGACAGGTGAATGATTGCAACATGTCAAATGTTGCACGCGCAGACTTGCGAAATTGGATTACTCTCCACCGACTCAGTGTCTTTCAAGTTGGTGTTTTAACTGTTTGGTTATTCAGCTGTTAAATTTGTTATATCAAAGCACAATCTATCGGAAATCGGTCAGGAAAAAAGAAAATGAAACGTAACGCAAATCATTTATCAAGTTTCAATCTGACCGGACGAGAGGAACAGCCACAAAAGGAACATGGAGTCGACTGCAGAGCTTTAGATGGCAGCCATGCCTTTGGTTCAAAACGGATAAACGAAGCGGCCGCATGTGTTTTATTTATTTTTTTATTTTTTTAATGTTTTTTTTTATGACAACTGTCCGTTTATTGCGGCTGAACAATATGGATAAACATGGTAACTTTGCGTACGTGACCAGATTAAATACATGTAGAGGAAAAATTTAGTTGTCTATTTTATTCAACCCGAAAATGTCTATTGCCATTTGTAGGCTCAAATACAGAAACGACTTGAAGGCATTTCCACACCTTGAACTTGAACGAATTAACTTACACGCATCAAAATACTAACTTTGTTTTCTGAGGGCATTCTTTCTTACCCCCTTGTTTGCGTTTGGTCTCTGCTACAACAATTCAGTCCGCTAGCTGAAGCTTCCTCCATCGAGGTCAGTGATACAGACAAAAAAATCTCACAGTATAGGCGCAGAAGTAGATCGATGACCAGTGAGTTTTCTGCAGTACGAATCTGCTTGTTGTCCATGACGCGCACATTCCACCGACAATCGACAATGTGTCTAATTAGCTGGTTCCATGTGATTGGATCAAAATCGGGAATCGGATCGGAATAAAACGCCATTGTGTAAACAATCTTTAATCCCCAGAAATCGCTTTTTCCCGAATTCAACTTTTAGTTTTTGAGATATGGCCTTTTCTTTCGAAAATGTCGCAAAAACTACCATTCTGAACTCAGAACATTTGTAAAAAAATAAAGAAGCGCTAATATCAAAATCTAAGACAACAAATAAGTGTCGAGGTTAAAGCGTCTGCAAATAAACTTCTCGCGTGAAACGTCTTTTCTCAAAACAATGGCCGTTTTATGCTAGAGACGTTAAAGTCGCCTAGACGTACTTAACGCTCAGACGTTAATGTCGTCTGGTGTAAAAACGGGACGTATTAAAGTAGACGACCAAGTAGGAAAAAACCAGGATTTTCCAAGAAAAAGACTGGGTTCTATTCTGGGAAGACACACTAGACCTGACTACACTCGGCGGCAAATCAATTTAAGGTATTCCTGGGGGCTAAAGTGACCCTTTTCAAATCGGTTGACTTTTAAGCAGCTTTAAGGTGGTCTTATACAAAAAAAGTGAATTTTGGAAAAGAACTTTGCGGGAAACGTTTACCATCATTTTATAGGGATTCACACCCTGACTTCAAACTGAGTCTTTTCAGGTCACATGTCATAATAGTTAATGATTAACCAGCCTTCTAAGTAAAAAATAGGGGTGTTCATTGTAAGCACGATATCTAACTAATGCACGGTTAAATAAGTATGAAATCAACTTAGATCTGTCCACAGATGAATTCTTTAGGAGATAAACCTCGAAAATTAAGCAGCTTGGCCTCTTTCGAATTTATTTTTATTCCTTTTTTTCCAGAAAGTAAGGTACAAGGGAATAAACAAGAGGGCAACGATTCACTTACTGAGAAGCAGTTCAAAATCGTGAGCATTTTTTAGGTTTACGACCTAGGAAATTTTAAGTCCTTTAATCTTGCTGAAAATTTCAGAACACTAGGTTACAATGCGCCGGAGAAATCGTGCTCAAAAGTTCATTCAGTTCGAGAAATTCTGTTATTGGAGAAAAACAGTCTTAAAGATAAGGGAACGGATTCTAGACAGCTTATCCGTCGCTCATTATCCTAAAACTATTGTCAAATTCAAGTTGCCACACTAAAATACAAGCTGAACGGTAATTTGATGCAAAAGCCATCGTTTCTGTAAGATTTGGGTCATGTTTTGTCGGTTAAACCTCGGACCTCAGGACTCTCTCCTCAGTCAGGTGTTTCTCCACAGTAGTACCAGATGTCATTTTATAGAGAGGCGGGGGGGGGGGTAATGTTCTTATTGAGGCTTGTTTGTGCGCATTTAATAAATGTAAACAATTGTTGCTATGGCCGTTGCTATAGAAAAAGTCGCACACTGCTGATTGGATTTCTTAAATCTCGCTGCTTTAATTCTGGAAATCGAGTGAGATTATTTCAAGACAGCATTCCCAAGTGTTTAAAGCTTACAATTTTGCCATTTTAAAAAAAGTGACTTTTGCAACCTAACATCACTTCTTTTGAGTATAAGACCACCTTAAGAAAAAACAAATGACTGCTTTTTGTACCCAAATGCTGAGTAACCTTTTCATTCATGCGTAAACATATCAGTAATATATAGATTTAGCCATGCCTAAAAGCGGAGCCTCCAAGGAATAAACTGGTGCTCGTGTCTCAAAAATAGGCCTGAAACTTTTCGCTCTGAAATATATTTCGGGGCTTTCTTTGGCTCGTTCCCTTTCGAAAAGTGTTTCTCAAAACGCCCGAAAGTGTTCCGAATTGTCCTCCAATATTTTGAGGATCTGTTCTGTAAAACCAAGCTCGCAAGGTCATTCTAGAGGCTGAGCACAGCTTAATTTTTTTTTCAGGCATCAAACTGAACACATATTTTACTCAGGAGCAGTCTTGCTTGGTTTTTTAAATGTTTCCATATCCTGTCATTAACTGTCAAGGCTTGTCAAATCTCCTTGGATTATTGGCTATTGGCTTGAATGAACTTGAAACGGCGCTCATGTACAACAACAAAATAAAACTTATTCTGAAGTAAATGGGTTATCTCCATCGCGTTCGGATGTTCAGTTAACAAATAACATGAACTGCCCCTATTAGTCTGGTCAAAATTTATACCATCAAGATTGAAAACGAGCAAACACCAAACACGCTTTGAATTATGGCATAAATTTTGCAGATGCGAAGTAAGCCTGTTTAAAGTTAGGCGTTTTGAGGAACGCAAAAAAACTTGTTTTTCGGAAGCTTTTCGGATAAAATAGTCTTAAACCGACAACTGCTTCGCTTAAAAGATTACTATTGAAATGTTCTAGGACAAGAAAATCGACAATTGCACAAACCGATCCGACAGTTAAAATTGAAAGCAATTATTCGCCGTAAGTGATGCTTGTGCAGTTGCCTTGCGACTGTGCTTTGACCTTCTGTTATGAATAAACAAACACAAAATAATAAACAGAGAAATCATTTTTGAAAAAGTGTATTCGAAAACCCGTAAGTTTATACTTAAATGCAATTCGCGTTACACTTCTAGACTGCATCTGTCACAAAACTGAGCTCGTTTTCTAATAATTTTTTGAAGTCAAAAGTAAATGACACATTTCTAATGACATAAATTCAATTTCATAATGTAATTTCTTTGACCGTAATAAATACTCAAAATCATGCACCTTAAACCCTTTAACAACTTCACTTACTCGGTTGTGTTTCAGAACAAGGCAAGCTCTCCGCCGTGAAGAAAACAAAGCGATGAGGTCCTTTGAAGGCAGCTTTCGTAACTTGAAGTTTTCGCCTACTACCAGTATTCTCTTGAACTTTTTCTTTCCATTTATAGGTATTAAATTTTTTTCTCAAGTTTAAAACTACAGTAAGCTTACCGTCGAACAATCGTTTTGCTAAAGAAACCTCTTTTTCAAAAACGACGATGGTCATGCGATTTCCCGCCAAGAAAAACGCCGGTTGCCCAAAAGCACCGCGCGATTTCCCGCCAAGAAAAGATGACATTCTCCACTCCCGGTCGGGTTGCCTTGGGACTTCTCTCCTCCTCCCCCAGAGTCTGTACGGGCAGAGTCTATATTGAGTCTATATTGAATACCGGGAGACAATATCAAATGATCTATCTAACAACATAGCTGCCTCTTCTTATAGCGGAGCCTGCGGGCTTTGCCCGCAGGCTCCGCTATAAGAAGAGGCAGATATGTTGTTAGATAGATCATTTGATATTGTCTCCCGGTATTCAATATATGCTTCTCCGGCTTACATTCTGTTACGTCTAGATCCTAAAAGACGTCATTACACACGTTTTCATAACTTTTCTTTGTCTTAAAAATTTTAGGCCTTCCAGATTGGAAGCATTGTGTGGACAAATTAGAAAGAGTTGTGAATGGCAGATCAAGACTTAAGGGGGACCTTCAAGGGGAGAGGAGGACTGGAGAGGACTGGAGTACCTGCTACCACCGACAGAGCTGAATAACGCACTGCGCATGCTCGTTACGTCACTGCCCTCCTCCTCTCTCGTCCCCAGAGCTGCGATCCTTACGGTCAGCGCCACGGATCGCAGCTCTGGGTTGTGGAATGTGAATCAATGTGAATGAGTTACTGAATGAGTCAGTTTCTTGTTAATTGTGTTCGAAAAGGACAATAAATTGTGGAATATTTTGTTCTTAATGCCTATTTAGTGCTGGGAAATGTTAAAAGAAGAATTCGGTGTCTTTGGCAATATCATTAAGGTAAGTAAAGTTTTCGTTCAATAGAAATTGTGGTTGAAAAGCTTTTTATTTTTAAAAGCTGTATTGCGGCAAGTCGAAGCGTTGTAAAGCGGCTGTGTCACTGTTCATAAAGATACCTTATTCTCTTACAACAAACTTTTAAATTTTTATAATTGGAAATTTTTAAACTTGTAATGAAGCAAGTTGAAAGTTACACTAAAGCAGACATGTACTTAATTTTAATTCAATTAACACCGACCACAGTTTTAGTTCAATGGCGGTGTTGCTCCGTAGAAACCAAAATCTTAATTTAAGACGTTTCTATTGAACGAAAGCTTTACTTACCTCAGTGATAATAATGTCATTGGAATTTTTGACAGTTTACTCTTGTCTGAAGCGGTGCCATGCTTTTGATAGGAACACCTGTTGTTGTCTTTCTCGAGTTGTTTTCTGTGGCTTTGACAAGCGAGCGATTCAGCATTCACTTGACCAACACGACAAAGTTTAGCCTGAGTATCAGGCTTTCTGGGAGAAAGTCGTTATAAGTCGCCTTGGAATTCCCTTGCCCGTAGACTTCCACATTTAAAGCAATTTTCTTGGGCCGACTCTAAAACAGAGGAAAAAATAGAAGTCCCACAACCAATAAAGCACCACTTGCAACTTTCGCGATAAAATAAAGCGACTGGGACATGTGAGCACAATTCGTAAAATCTCGTTTAAGCCAAAATTTCACCATTTTACCGATGAAAGCAAAATTTTTTCAAACTGAAATAAGATACAATATGGTATTGGCTGTCCAAAAACACACAGGCTTTTCTTAACCACGCAACACTGTGCTTAACCAACGGAGTTGTTTACCGTACGGGAAAATCCCACAAATACCGGCCATTTTAAATAGCCCGCCAGACCTGCCCAGTCGCCAAGTCGGGTTTCGCACCGCTGACCGTTCAGCGTTATTCAGCTCTGTCGCTACCACCCCTACCCCCTACCCACCTTAAAAGACAGACACGGCAACACAAGTGTATCGTTTTCGATTTTATAACTATTGGTTAAAAGTAATTTGGAGGAATGAAGACCAAATATCAGAGAAAGGCAATAATAATAATAATAATAATAATAATAATAATAATAACAATAACAATAACAACAATAATAATAATAATAACAATAATAATAATAATAATAATAATAATAATTTCTTTTCTGAACTGACATGAGTGAAGGCATACACTAGAAGGAGTGTAGCCTTGCTGAATTACCGTAATCAAAAATATTGTGGCGCGTAACATTTGCATAAGCGCGGCAAATGTGTCGTGGAGGATCGAAGCCTGCAAAATGCCAGAAAAAATTAGAAATGAAATCAAATACAATCTCTTAATGGATCTGGCTGTGTCAATCCACTATAATATCAGAAACTCATAATCCCCTTGTGAGTTTCTAATAATACATTGGCGCAGAATATTTGTACTAGCGCGACAAAAGTGACCACGATTTCGCCTAGGAAAACCTTGTTTCTGTTACAGTGAACTTTGAATAGCTACTTGGAACATGATCTGTTTGAAAGTTTTTGCAGACATCTTACAAAACAGGCCTGAATTTCCAAAATGTATCTCCAAAAGGCAGCAAAACTCGTAAAAAAATATACAGCGGTACTATACAACACAACCATTGTAATTACAGCCACAAGCTCGGGTCTTCTGTAAAGTCTGTGAGGAAGACTCTTCTAAAAAAGAACACACCCACACAGATAAAGCATCACGTAAGATTGTTTAATTTTTTTAATATTACAATATTTACGTAGCTACCATCTGAGCTTTTCTGTTGCTCGTTCCTTTCATCTCAGCTCGTGGTTGTCGTAAGAATTCCGTTTCGTTTGTGCCTTCCTCCAAAGTAAACGATTTTTTTCAGTTGAAAAAAATACCTTGTTGGCTTTTTCTCCTACTGAACACCTTGTCCATCTAATGCTAAACTTAATATGGGAACTCGGATCTCTAAGGAGAGGTTACGGATTAATTTCATGGGAGGTGAGGGTGACACACAGCCTCTGGATATGGGACAGTGTGTCCTCTGATTGGCTCCCTGCTCAATAATAAGCTATCTGCTAATATCCTACGAGGAGGATGTTTTAGGGCCTAGATAAAAATTTATCATTATCATTATCATTACCATTATTATTATTATCATCATTATTATAAGGAAGTTTTGCAAAACAGAAGGCAAAAAAAAGGTTCTTTTATGACCTAGGGATTGCTTTATGAAACAACTGTTCCCAACGTAGAATCAACACATGAACGACTAACCTGCACCCTTAGCTAGCTCGACCATTTAAAATGGCTTCCGAAGTCCTTAAAACAATAGTTAGATAATTGGTGAGTCTTTCAACAACTATTATGTTACTTTCTCTCTTCCTATCAGAGATTTTGAATGTGTCAGATGTGTAAGAACATCCCTTGTACATAAACAATGACATTGTTTTGGCGCGAAAATATGCAGTGATATTTGTTCGCGGACATTGTCATACCGACAAGCCAACTTTTTTCCGGGTAGAAAGCTCTAGGAAAACTGTAATCTCCAGGTGACAGATGATGTTTAACGACAAAATTACGTGCCAGTAAAATCTTAAGTTTTTCTTCTGCCTTCTTCCGTGGTTTTGTTTCGCCTGCCACTTGCATTCTTTAAAATATGGCATAGATTTTTGTCGTTTATATTTCTACTAGCACAATCAGTTTTCTTCAAAAGCAGGCCTAGGGCTATAATTGAAGAAAATAAAGGCCCCTAAAATTTGACACCAAAACATATATGAGTAGTTAACAGTTACAGTATTTATAGACTCTAAAATTATCAAAAAAAAGTCCAAAGAGTCCATAAAACGTATATATTAATGTTCATTACTGCGTTGATGTCTGCGTTTTTGTTTAGCCAGTTCACAGAAAAGGTGAGTCATCAGCTAGCATAAGAGACCATCCTTGGAATGGCTGAACAGTCACCTCATCAGAATCGAAGTGGGTGTCCTGTAGACAGTAAAACCCAGCATTCCTGCCACCAATGCAGCAGTGTCCTGGAGACCAAATGGATCTTTGATGATGAGTGGTACAGTAACCAAGCCTTTTGTAAAATCATCAGGACTCCTCACAGGCTCATGTCCTGTGCCCTCCAAAAAATCTGTAATCCATCCTCTGATGGGAGGCGGCAGACCTACAGGTCAAAAAAGACAGTGAGTTTGATTACCATTATTACCGCGCAGGAAACAACTCTAACGACCATAGAAGGGGCCAAAATTGAGACGAATTTAAAAAACGTTCGTAATTCGTATCGAGAAACAAACCACACTAAAATAGTAATAATAATAACAATAATAATTATAATAATAATAATAATAATAATAATAATAATAATAATAATAGTAAGAATAATAAACCAATGATGATTAAATGAAAGAACTGCGTGATAGCTTTACTTGGGGTTTAATTCACTTAAATGTTGCAACAGCCTTTCTTGAGGGGAAGTTTGGCTCTGGAAACAAATAGAATGTCTATAGGACGGCACTTCTCCTCTCCTCCCCTTTCGCTCGCTCAAGCTCATCGTAGGTCCCCCCTTTCTGCGGTCATTCACTGTGCTAGCAACCCACAGACACACTGGAAAATGTTTCAAATTGGAAGGGTATGGTCTTTTCACGCAATTTAAACAAAATGGGTCTGTCTCATCCAGATCCATCTGGCACCCCGGTATTGGTGTGCCTTAGGCATTTTATTTAAATTTAATGATTTTAATTCAACAAAATTACCCGAGCCATACGATTTTTCATAGTCCAAAATATGACTCCACCATTCTTCATCGGGCCTCCCCTGGTAAGTTTCCAGTAATTTGTGGAACACTTTTTCGACCAGATCCCACCATTCCGATTGAAGGCCAAGGTCGTTCTCTACTGGTTCCAGCAGCGTTCTTAGTACCTTCAATTTGGAAGTTAATTTATTCCAATCTTCCTCGGTTCCTAGCATCTCCACTGCTGGAATTCCACATGAAGTCATCATATGAAAGCCGAAATATTGTTTCACTGAATACATCAACGTAATCTGTGAAACGATCTTCTGCACTGCTGTTGTGGTACCAAAATCTGCTGTCATTCCATCCACAAACTCTGGCACTTTGACGTTTTCTTTAATTCTCTTCGTTATTTGATCAAAGAACCAGCTGTAATCCACGGTATAGATCGAAAGGTCATCCACCGGAACCGTGATGGTTTTCTTTCCTTCATGATCCACAAACATCTTGCGAACAGGCTCTTTCTGCGAGTTCTCATCGATGGCGCAGGCAACTCGTTTGAGGACGCAAAACCACCAGTCATCCAGCGAGGTTCGTAGTTTGTAGTGGTAACTGTAGGCTGTAAAAATGGCAGCAAACATTCCACAATCGGCAATTGAATAAATTTCCTCCTCCGATCCCAATGCGGAAATTATTTCTGTAGGAACACCGTCTTTCTCTCTCCCTTCTGCGATCACTGTTTTAGCCTGTTTTGCTGTGTACTGTTTGAACAACTCCTTAGCTGGCTTGCCACCTTCATTAAACCAATGTTCAAACTTGGATGGAACTAGTTGGTGTCTGACGAGTGAAACACATTTAATGTTTAATCCATCATCCGTAGTGTACTGAATAACAGACGGTTGGAACATCGCCCTCTCGGTGTTTATTTCTGAATTATTCTTGCCCATTGCCTCGCCAGCAGTACGCTTAGAAGAATATCTAGATGATTTGGAGTTACTCTCGTCCATTGTAAATGATATACTGAGTCAATGAAACGTTTTCACCAGCCAGAAACCCATGGCGCTTTCCTGTAAGATGACGATGCGATTTAACTTGTAATTAATTTTCGCAAATAGAGGGTAGGGGCATTGGGGCAGTATGTACTTTCAACTACAATACTGATCATTAATAATGTAAACTGGCAAGAGAAGTTTTCAAATAGAAAATGATATATTGCAATTTTCATTCAGAAACCAATTGACCCAGCGAGACTGATCACATGGAACGGTTAACTGTAGTAAAAATGTTTTACTTATCGCAAGAATAACCTGGAATTTCTCAAAGCACTTTGTTACAGCATGGAAACTCGGCAGTTCGACTTCGTCTTGAAGAATAACGCTGTTTTTTGTGGCGCTCAGAAAATAATTGACGGACTAAAGGGCAGGAAATATGACGAGGCCTAAAGAAAAGAGTATTGTACAGCGCGGCAAATGATCCCCAGATTGGTCCAATCTTGCCAAGCTGATATTAGGGAAGGTTTACGCGAGAGTGCGGCATTGATACATTTTTTCAATTATAATATCAGAAACTCCTTCCCTATTTTCTGATATTGGCGCATGTTATTTCTACTAGCGCGACTAACGTGACCACAATTTCGCCAAGAAAACCGCAACGAAGTTTGAAGAGCTACAGTAGAACCCCGGTAACTCGAACTCGGATAACTCGAACTCCCCCACTAACTCGAACTACATTTCGTTTCCCTTGATCAAAATTTACCCCGATAACTCGAATTCTGGTTCTTGCAACTCACTATGAATGCCCATTGAAATTTCCCATTAGCTCTTCTTGTCGTTTAATCGGATTTTTTAAAAACACAAAACACTACAGCAATTTGATTTTAGTTAGTGCAACGACCAGATCACGTATTTGACAGTCATTTCCCGATCTTATGATCTTGAGTGTAACTGAGTTACATTCACAGTACTGTATAATCATAAGAACGCATAATCGTCTTACAGTTTCTGACGAGGTAAGTTTAATTTGCACTGTATTGTATACTTAAGTGCTAAAAAACCAGTAAACTATCAATTATTAACATGGCAGATTGAATATTCAATCGACCCCGATAACTCGAACCCCCGCTAACTCGAACTGTTTTTCGCTTCCCTTCAGAGTTTGAGTTACCGGGGTTCTACTGTATTTCAAACGTGATCATTTCAAAGTTTTTGCAGATAGTGCGGCGTGTAGCGGTACCACACTGAACAGAACCATTTATAATTATATCCACAAACTCGGGTCCTCTCCCGTAGATGGAGGCCATCTAAAATCTGTGAGGAAGACTCCTCTGCAAAAAAAGAACCACACACACACAGGTAAAGCATCTCGTAAGAATATTTTATTGACGTAGCTACCATCTGAGCTTTTCTGTTATTCGTTCCTTTCATCTCGTGGTTGTCGTAGCAACCATGAGATTTTTTTTTTTGAATACTTGGGACCACATCGGCACATCTCCGTTTCGTTTGTGCCTCCCTCCAAAGTAAACAATTTCCTTCAGTTGAAAAAAAACCTTGTTGGCCTTTTCTCCTAGTAAACACCTTGACCATGTGATGGTAAACTTAATATAGGAACTCAGATCTCTGAGGGAGGGTGATACACAGCCGCTGGATATCGGACAGTGTGTTCTCTGATTGGCTTCCTGTACAGTAATAAGTTACCTTCTAATATCCTGCGAGCAAGGAAGTTGTGCAAAACACAAGGCAGAAAACATGGTTCTTGATAATGAGCTAACAGAAAAGTTTGCATGACCTAGGAATTGCCTAATGAAACAATTGCTCCGAACACGTAGAATCAATACATGAACGACTAACCTGCACGCTTAGCTAGCTCGACCATTTAAAATGGCTTCCGAAGTCCTTAAAACAATAGTAAGATAACTGGTGAGTCTTTCAACAACGATTATGTCACTTTCTCTCTTCCTATCAGCGTTTTTTGTTTGCTTTATTCTGGGGACATGCTATTTCTTTCTGAGGAGATTTTGAATGTGTCAGATGTGTAAGAACATCCCTTGTACATAAACAATGACATTGTTTTGGCGCAAAAATATGCAGTGATATTTGTTCGCGGACGTTATCATACCGACAAGCCAACTTTTTTCCGGGTAGAAAGCTCTTGAAAAACTGTAATCTCCAGGTGACAGATGATGTTTAACGTCAAAATTACGTGCCAGTAAAATCTTAAGTTTTTCTTCTGCCTTCTTCCGTGGTTTTGTTTTGCCTGCCACTTGCATTCTTTAAAATATGGCATAGACTTTTGTCGTTTATATTTCTACTAGCACAATAAGTTTTCTTCAAAAGCAGGCCTAGGGCTATAATGGAAGAAAATCAAGGCTCCTAAAATTTGACTCCAAAACATCTAGGAGTAGTTAACAGTTACAAGGTTTATAGACTATAAAAATTATCAAAAAAAAGTCCAAAGAGTCCATAAAACGTATATATTAATGTTCATTACTGCGCTGATGTCTGCGTTTTTGTTTAGCCAGTTCACAGAAAAGGTGAGTCGTCAGCTAGCATAAGAGACCATCCTTGGAATGGCTGAACAGTCACCTCATCAGAAGTGGGTGTCCTGTGGACGGTAAATCCCAGCATTCCTGCCACCAATGCAGCAGTGTCCTGGACACCAAATGGATCTTTGATGATGAGTGGTACAGTAACAAGCCCACTTGTAAAATCTTCACGTTTAAGCAAAAATTCAAAAGTAATGCTCAGTAGCTTTTGAATACCTTTGAAAAGTCATAGTTTAGGATTTCGTCCACAAACTCAAAATTTTAACTACGGTTGTATAGCAAGATAAACAGTAGCACAGAAAAGTACTCCTCAAATGCTTTCGTTTCAATGGTCACACTTTAGGATTTCATGATCCACAAGCTCAAAATTTAGGACTACGGTATGTTGCCCAGTGTCCGACCAATAAAACTTCAACTTAAATTTTCGTGTCGCACTTAGAAATTAGTGAAAAAAAGTATTCCGAAAATAAGTATATTATTTCAGCTTTGGATTGCTTGTTTTAATGGCCTTACTGCGTAACAGAGACTCGTAGGGCCTACATTAACTGACCTTTCGTTCTTGTACAATTTGTGGAATTTACTGTATCGAAAACATTGAAATGCACTCTTTATCCCTTTATTCTCCCAATTTAGACTAAAATATCACTTGTCCCTATCTATACAACTTTCGCTTAGCTTTAAAAAATTATCTTGACGTTTCTTTGGCTGATATGGTTGAATCTGTGCAAATGGTAATCTGTGTGGGAAGAGTGTTCGATGTGGTGGCGATATTTAAAGCAACAACTATTTATCATGACGCTTATGTCAGGTTTTAAGACCCTACAAACTCAATTGTATTTCCGATTCGAACACCTAACTACTGAAATTTTCTGTGGATAACAAGCTCATGGTCGGATATTGGGCCCGGTCTACGGATACTGGGCAACGCAGGAGCTTTCCAAAATTTTAATTTGCCCAACGGATACTAAACTGAAAAAGGTAAACCTTTTTACGTTATATTTGCGACTAAATTTGCTGTGTCGGAGCCAAATTTAAGAACTGTTTCTCCGAAGTAAAAGCAGACAGAGCCTTTTCAAACTGAAGTGGTCGGGATACTGGGCAACATACTGTCGCCAATTTATTCGAACGAGCGCCGCCCTGGAGTAAGCGTCGCATTTAGGAGCAACAATGTTAAAAAGCGCCACCCCAGAATAAGAGACGCATCCTTACAGCAGCAATGAGGCGCTTATTGATTTTTGACATGGCTAATGCTGAATGCTATATACGGCTGATAATGCTATTGCTGTTATTGTTATTTATTTGGATATGCAAAGGGATTGTTATGAACAAAACATGATTACATCTGACTGTGTTATTCGCAAGTAGGCAGTTTTAAATAAACACCGCCCTCAAATAAGCGCTGCACCGACAAGTCAAAAAATTAAACCAGCGCCGCGGCGCTCCTTTCCAATAAATACGGTACCTTGCACAGCAGCACCACCTGAAACTACTGATCAACAGCATGTTTTCAGTTAAATGGACATTCTTTTCAAAATTGACCCCCAGAGTATTAATCACTTTGTACATCATAATAAACAGTTCCACAGGATGACTCAAACGTTTTCTGAAGATTTGAAATTATTAGGCTGATACCAAAATTGCAGTGTTCCGATTTCAATTGTCAGTGGCAGATTCATACTGCAAGGCGAGCTGTGAAGAAAAAAAGAACGGGTAGTTCTAAGCCTCATCCAAATAGAAGTGAAAAACGGTGCCTCTTCTCTACTTGCCCCTTCCTCGATTGCTGACTCATCGCTACTCTCACCTTCCATCGCCGCCGAGGTAAGAGTAGCGATGCAAAGTGGCAAATGTTTCAAACTAGAGAGGGTAAGGCTCTTGACGCCACTTAAAACAAATTGGAAACAAGGGGGCCTCGGTTTACCGTGCCTCTTTTCATGAACCACCAGCCATCCGGCGAGGTTCGTAGTTTGTAGCGGTGATTGTAGGCTGTAAAAATGGCAGCAAACATTCCACAATCGGCAGTTGAATAGATTTCTTCTTCTGATCCCAACGCGGAAAGGAGCACCCTTTCTTTATTTCCTTTCCCTTGCGCGATCACTGGTTTAGCCTATTTTACTGCGTACTCTTTGAACAACTCTTTAGCTCGATTGTCACTTTCTTTAGACAAATCTTCAAACTTGGATCAGGGTCTGGAAAGGGGGATCCTGATCCCGAATTCCCACTACGTTTTCACGAGAATCCCGTATCCCGCACTTTTCCCATTGCTATTCCGTATCCCGCTTTTTCTTTCCCAAAAATACATTTTAAAAAAGACTAATTTCTGCAAAAGCTAATAAATTTAAGATGTAGATTGGCCCTTTCGATTGATATTTTGCGCTCACCTGGTTGATTCGCTTTTGCTGCTAGAACTTTTACTTGGGTCATGGCGATTTCCCGAATTCCCGACAGACAAGCAAAAAATCTCGCATCCCTTGCCCAAATTTTGGCGAATCCCGCTTCCCTGGTAGCAGTCAAATCCCGAATCCCGTCAAGATATTTTGCGTTTTCCCGAATCCAGCGCCGTATTTTGGCCATGTCCCGGATCCCGAGAATACCCTTCCAGACCCTGTTGGATGGAACTAAGTCGTGGCTGACGAGTGAAACACATTTGATGTTTGATCTATGATCCGCAGTGTACTGAATAACAGACGATTGCCACATAGCCCTCTTTGTGTTTATTTCTGAATTATTCTTGCCCATTGCCTCATCAGCAGTACGCTGAGAAGAATATCTAGATGATTTGGAGTTACTCTTGCCCATTGCAAATGATATAAAGTACAGATTCGATTAAACGTTTTAACCGCTGGGCCAGAAACCCAAACTAGCCTCCCTCTTATATGGCGCCTGCTTGTATGATGTAATTGGTTCTAAATTTTCGCAAATATGGGGGAGGGGTAGTGTAACGGCTGGCACGCCTTTTCCTGAACATTGTTTAGAGATTTATCTAATTCGTTTATGTTAGCCGAAAATGGTAAGCCACAATGACGTTATTGGATATTTCTTTAGAAATGTAACTTAGCTATAGTTGCGTCCTAACCGCATTTTAGTTAGTTAAGGATACACACAGGGTGAGTTTGTTTTGTTCATTTCAATTTTAAAATAAATTAAACCATTTTTAGACTAAATTTATGGTTAAATTATATACCCAAAATGCAGAGTGACCCCTTCTTTCATGCGTCAATATATTTGTAAGAATACACGGATATAATGTTCGATAAACAGGAATAACATACCACCGATTTTCGTGTGTAGTCGATAAAACTCAAAAGCAAGGAGGGAAAATAGGGTGCTTAGTAGTCTACAGTGATTACGCTAACTACCTTTAGCTGGGATGAACAAAATAACTGATGTACTATGGTGGTTCATGAATTTTCTTCAAATTGCTATATAAGAAATTATCGGTGAGAATCAGTGACATAAATGTTCAGTTTCAAATAAACGCCGGACCTCAAATAAATGCCGGCTCGAATAGACGGGGGCGTTTATTTCAACTTTGACCGCGCAGACCCGGAGTTTAATTGAGAAAATACGGTATATGTGATAAGCATCGTGTGAACAGATTGAAGGTGAGTTGTAAATGGCAGATCAAGACTTTAGGGGAGACCTTAAATAAAGGGGGGGGGCTGAGGACTGAAATACCTGCCCACCGCCCTCCCCTCCCCCCCTCCTAAACAAAAAGACACAACGAAGATGCATCGTTTTAGATTTTATGACTTTTAGTTTAAGTAATTTGGAGGAATGAAGTCCAAATGTCAGAAAAAGGCAGCAATAATAATTTCTTTATATATTTGACTACGTCTTTCGACTGTAAAATGAAGCCCGGTGTCGCAACGGATTTGGACCTTCCGAGATTGATCACATCTTCTTCACGAAATGCCGCAGCGCGCGCTCAACGGCAACTTTTAGAGGTCTGCTTGTGTGCCTTGCGTTGACGGTCAATTTACTTGATCTTAAGTCTGACTCGGCCTCTTTTCATGAATAGGTTTGCAGTATTTTGAAAGCCAAACGAACCGTTTCTTCGTCAAGATTAAAAACTGAAGTTATTTCGGTACTTTGTACACGAATAACAGCGTAAGTTTTTCTTTTCAAAATAAGGGGTCCAAATCCGCTAGAGGATTTGGTCCCCCGGGGTTCCAAATCTGCAACGACACCGGAACTTGCTGAACTGACATACGTGAAGGCATACACTAGGAAAAGGAAGACTGCGGTCTTGCTGAATTACCGCAATTAAAAGTAACATTTGGATTAGCGCGAAAAACGTGTCGTGGAGGGCTGATGAGCTGGCCATCCAAATGCCAGAAAAAAACAGAAACAAAATCAAATATAATCTCTTAATGTATCTGGCTATGTCAATCCACTGTGCTGCGCGGTAAACCTTCTATCTTGCCAAAGTGATATTAGGCAAGGCCTACGAAAGAGTGTGGCATTGTTGAATTACTAAATTATAATATAAAAAACTCATAACCCCCTCAAGAGTTTTCTGATGATATATTGGCGCAGAATATCTGTACTAGCGCGGCAAACGTGACCACAATTTCGCCTAGGTTAACCTTGTTTCTCTTACAATACATGTGGTTTGAATAGCTATTTCGAACGCGATCGTTTGAAAGTTTCTGCAGGTATCTTAGAAAAGCGAGCCTGAATTAGTTCATATTAAATTTGCCACATTTCACTGCTAATTTGCCGTTCATTCCGACCACAAACTCTAAGACTCTGTCGAAAAAGGAGATCCTAATAAAATCTCTAAAACAGGCCCAATGGTCCCTCGTGCATGGGTTGAGTTTCCAAAATAAACTAAAGCCTGGAGGTGACATAATACAGAACTGACAGTAGAAAAACCTAAAAAATCATAATTGGCTCTCAAAACCAAATTTCTTTGACAACAAAACATATGCGTAGATTTCAGTTTAAATTCTCTTTAATTTTTTCTAAATGAAGTGTACATAATACTACGGTAGTCCCCTGTTATCCTCAATCCAAGGGGGTTAGTTTCTAAAGAAACTACAGTTCTCCATCGGCGGGGTAGTGAAACACAAAACTACGCTATGACTAATGGCTAACGCTGGAAACGTCAGCTTTTAATTTCTCTACGGACTGGTCAATTTACCTGAACAACTCAGTGATAAATCCATAGTTTTGTCTATCTTCAATCCACCTCCTTCTTTAACTCGATTATCTTGATTAAAGGGACACTATCATCTATATTTAGCATCATAAAACCCATCAGCATAGATGGCCAACATTGCATACTCAGACCTATAAAGCAGACTCTGTAGGCACCAAAGTTCAGTTCTTATTAGAAATGGCAAGCTACCTCATCAAACGTAGGTATTCCTGTGGACATTAAAATGCTGCATTCCTGCTATAAGTTCAGCAGTGTTCTTGACACCGTTAATGACAATTAAAGGGTATAGTATACATCTAAAACAAATATGAAGCGTACATTTCTTAACTTTTTCTTCTGCCTTCTTCCGTCGTTTTGGTTTGCCTGCCACTTGCATTGTTTAAAATATGGCATAGTTTTTTTCCGTTTCCATTTCTACTAGCACAACAAGTATGCTTCACAAGCAGGGCTATAATGGAAGAAAATAACGGCTCCTAAAATTTGAGGCCAAAACATATATGAGTAGTTAACAATTACAAGGTTTATAGACTTAAAAATTATCCAACAAAACAGTCCAAAGAGTCCCTAAAAGGTATATTAATGTTCATTACCACGTTGATGTCTGCATTTTTGTTTAGCCAGAAAAGGCGAGTCGTCAGCTAGCATAAGAGACCATCCTTCAAATGACTGAACAGTGTCCTCAGCAGAAGTTTGTGTTTCTGGACATAAAAATCCTGCACTCCTGCTACAAGTGCAGCAGTATTCTTGAAACTAGACAGATGCTGGTCTTCGGGTGCACGCGTTCATATTTTTTGTTTTGTCTATTTATAGAAAAGGTGAGTTGTCAGCCAGCATAAGAGACCAACCTTGGAATGGCTGAACAGTCACCTCATCAGAAGTGGGTGTCCTGTGGACAGTAAATCCCAGCATTCCTGCCACCAGTGCAGCAGTGTCCTGGACGCCAGACGGATGTTTGATGGTGAGTGGTACAGTAACCAACCCACTTGTGAAATCACTAGGATTCCTCAGTTCTCGGTATCCTGTTTTCTCTAAAAACTCAGTGATCCATCCGCCCATGTTTATCTTGCCGATGGGTATACCTGAGGAATATGCTTGTTCATAGTCCATAATATGGCTCCACCATTCTTCATCAGGCCTCCCCTGGTAAGTTTCTAGCAATTTGTGGAACACGTTTTCCACCAGATCCCACCACTCCGATTGAAGGCCAAGGTCGTTCTCTATGGCTTCCAGCAGCGTTCTCAGTACTTTTAGTTTGGAGATTAATTTCCTCCAGTCTTCTTCGGTTCCTAACATCTCCACTGCTGGAATTCCACAACCACAGCACATACAGAAGTCGAAATATTGCTTCACTGAATACATCAGTGTGATCTGTGAGACGATTTTCTGCACTGGCGTCGTGGTGCTGAAATCTGCTGTCATTCCATCCACAAACTCAGGCACTCTGACATTTGCTTTAATTCCCTTCGCCATTTGATCAAAGAACCAGCTGTAATCCACGGTATAGATCGAAGGGTCGTCCACCTGAACCTCAATGGTCTTCTTTCCTTCATGGTCGACAAACATCTTGCGAACAGACTCTTTCTGGGAGTTTCCATCGATGGCGCAGGCAACTCGTTTGATGACACAAAACCACCAGTCCTCCGGCGAGGTTCGTAGTTTGTAGTGGTAACTGTAAGCTGTGAAAACGGCCGCAAACATTCCACAGTCGGCAATTGAATAAATTGCTTCCTCTGATCCCAGTGCGGAAATTATTTTCGCAGGCGGAGCTCCTTTACCGTCTTTCTCTCTCCCTTTTATGATCTCTATTTTAGCTTGTATTGCCGCGTACTCTCTGAATAACTCTTTAGCTGGCTTGCCGTTTTCCTCAAACAAGACTTCAAACTTGTATGGAACCATTTGGTGACTGGCGAGTGAAATGGATTTGATGTTTAGTCCATCATCCGTAGTGTACTGAATAACAGACGGTTCGAATTTAGCCTTCTTCGTCAGTTTCCCTTCCATGAACACATTTTCAGGCTGTTTCACTGCGTATTCCTTGGGTAACTCTTTAGCTGGCTTGCTGTTTTCCTCAAACCAATCTTCTAACTCGGGTGGAGGATGCGGAGCCATTTGGTGAGTGGCAGGTGAAAAAGTTGTAATGTTTATTCCATCATCCGTTGTGTGCTGATTAACAGACGGGTCGAATCTTGCCTTCTTCGTTTTTATTTTTGAATTATCAGTCTTACCCATTCTGCCGGGAGCAACACGGGAGTTACCGTTGTCCATTGCAAATAAACGTTTTCACCAGCAATGGAAAACCAAGTAGCCTCCTTATTATATGGCGCTTGTCTTTGAGATGACGATCCAACTTCAAGAGTGAAGGGAGAGTATGTGCGTTCAGCTACAATACTAATCATAATTAAATGATGTGATTGACAAGAATTAGATGGAATGAAATATTGCTTGAATGCTTTTCATTCGGAAATCAGTGGATCCAGTGGGGCTGATCAAATGGAACAGTTTACTGTAGTGAAAATGTTTATCTTTTTACTTAAATCGCTTAAATAATCTGGAATTTCTCAGGCCATTTCGCATTACCTCTAGAAAGTACTGGATGGATTATAAAGAGGAAATATGACAAGATCTGAAGACGAGAGCATTTTCATAAGGGCAATTTGCCAGTTTTTTTATAAAAGGTAAAATAACCGTTTTTTTTATAAAGTTATAGTCAAATTTAACTTTTATATACAAATTAAAGTTTGACCAAATGCTGAGTAGCTTTCATTTGGAATTTACGTCGCGACCCTTGGAATGCTTTATTTGAAATAAATAAAATAAATTGACCCTTTCATTCAAGCGTCAATATACAGTATTTGCAAAGAAAGTCGGATATAATCTTCGGCAAAACACTTGATGTCTCCGAGTAATCAATATCAGTTTTGGACTCCTGTCAATATTTGCTCCTGCGGCTAACCTCTTGTTGAGCCTGCATCCTAAAAATAGGTTTATTTTTTATTGCTGTTTTCACACGCTTTCGTTAATTTTTTCTTTGCTCTAAAATTTTTGGCCTTCCAGTTTTGTTACAAATATGAAAAGCATCTTACGACTAGATTTAAATGAGTTGTGCTTCAGGCAGGGGAAGTCTTATAAAGGGGGCGGTGGGGGGGGGGGGGGGGGTAGGGGCGCTGGAGTACTCGTCACCCCCAAAATTACATTGTAGATTTTATAACTCTTGGATTAAAGTATGTAAAACGAATGAAGTTCCAATGTCAGAGAAAGGCAAAATTGATAATTTATTTATGTGTTTCAGAAGTCCATCGACAGCGAGATAAAGCCTGGATATTGCTGAACTGATATGGGTGTATGTTAGCCTGCGCGCAGACGTCTCCTATTTTCTTTGCTCCACACGGAAAAGGGTAAAGCAACGGAAATAGAAGACGTCTGCACGCAGGCTAGGTGTATGTATACTTTAGGCTTAACATTTGCACTAGTGCGACAAACTTGACGTGTAGGAATGAAGGCAGCCAAATATCAGAAAATTAGATGCGAAAATAAATACAATCTATTTATTCTACTCATTTGTTGCCAATGTACTGTCAATTGCATCCACAAACTCGGGCCCTATTTCACAAATCGAGGCTCTCTGAAATCTCTAGAGCCAGCTTCTAACATAAACTCTGTGAGGTCACGTTATATACACTTGTCAGTAAAAATACTGAAAAATCCTAATTGACCCTCCAAATCAAATTTGTATGACAACGAAACATTGCATTGCTATTTTCCCCCCAGATTCTGTAAATTTCTGACTAGCGCGCCAAACCACAAATATTCTGAGTGTCGTGAACATAGCGAATTTATAATATGCACAAGTTCGCAACATTCGTCAAGTACAAAACCAAAATACTTTTCTGAATCGCTTGGTCATTCTAAACAACTATCAAATACTTCCAGAACGTTTGAGCAAGCCGCTCCTTCGAAACCCTTTGAAAATTTCGGATTGCCAGGCATTTTATATTTTTTAAAGATAAGTGCCCGGCTGCCCGGCATCTAGACACTGCGAAATATTTAATAGCACCTCTTATCTCAAATTGTGGGAGCGCGGTGGTGTAGTGGTTAGCGCGTTGGACTTCAGATCTGAAGGTCGATTGTTGGACGCCCAGTCCCGCCAGCGTGTTGTTTCTTTAGACAAGAAAACTTTACCCCACATTGTCTCTCTCCACCCAGGTGTACAATGCACCATTGAGATGTGACTTCATGAAATTCTTCTTTGTGAACACAATCAAATAATTATTACTATATTTATTGAAAAGGATCAATACAAGAAGCATGCATTTTCATGTATTCAGTGAAAACCCATTAGATTTATGAGGAGAGGTGGAGGGATGAGGTGATCTTGTTTGTGCTTGATCTATCTAGCTGTGCCACTTTAAACAACAAAGCCGGGAGTTGGGCTTTTGCTGTTTTCCTTTTCAGCTACTCCCCCCCCCCCCCCTCCACCCATCCTAATAAATGCAATGGTACATACCATAGATTAACCCTGTACCACTGAGGTATCATTGCATAATAATATTGGTCATTCAGTGAGGCCTTGGTAGGTGGTGTTTGGTTATCCCTTATCCCTACACTTTTGGAGACTTGATATCTCTTAATCCTGAAATACTTAAAATCATCCAACCTGCAATTATCCCATAAGTACATTCTTTGTGAACTGGGTTATCCATTATCCCTAAAATTATTTTCCCAGTTGTCTCTTAACGCTTTAAGCCCCAATATTAATATGCATATTCTCCTTAGTGTTCTCCACAGAAATACGAGGCTGGTCTGATCTTGGTAATCTTGAGTAAATATCTAACCGATGTAATGTAACAACTGAATGAGTGGTTATTAATGCCTATTCCTGGTTTAAGCCTAAACGATTCATTGCCATTTAGCCAGCTGAATAATGACGAGTTTCGTAACTCTATATTCAAACACTCGAACGTAAACCTTAATGAAAACGAGATTATAAAGTTGCGAAATCTTGTCTTCAACCCTTTTTCATTAACCAGTCGAGGAAAGTCGTATCTAACGCTGAATTCTGATTTAGATCCTGATCATAATTATTACCACCAAATTGTAAATTATGTTGATGCTTGTGATTACCATGATGAAGACACCTTCAAACAAATGATAAGGGACTCCACAGATACAGAATTGTCAATCTTACATCTAAACATTCGAAGCATAGCAAATAAATTCGATGATTTTAACGCATACCTAGATTCTTTAGCACACGAATTCTCAGTTATTGGACTATCTGAAACTTGGCTTAACTTTAGCAATCTAAATGACTTTCCACTGCCAAACTATCACAACATAGGAATGGTAAGAACAAACAAACAAGGAGGTGGCATTGGTTTATATATAAACAAATCCTACCAATTTAGAGAGCGAGCTGATCTGGCTGTGAATACCGAAGAAGTGATAGAATCTCAATTCACCGAAACTAACGACTAAACCAAATAATGTCATTATTGGTATCATTTATAGACCTCCAAATGAGAAGCTTGATCTTTTCAAGGAATACCTTGCCGAACTACTAAGAAGATTGGATTTTCAAAACAAGAAGTGCTTCCTAATGGGCGATTTTAATTTAGATCTTTTGAAAATTGATAGAAATCAGCACATCAAGGATTTTATAAACTTGATGTTTTCTTCGACTTTTTACACGTTAATATCAAGACCAACACGAATAACAAATACTAGTGCAACGCTCATTGATAACATATTCGTTAACAAAATTGATGAGAACTATAAATGTGGTATTCTGTTTACTGATATTTCAGATCATTTGCCAGTGTTCTTGACAACTAGAAGCATTAAAAGCAAAAGACATAATAATCTGAATAATGTTAATGTCAAATATAGATTAATGAATGAAAGAACGATAAATCATTTATGTCAAGATTTAGAATACGAAGATTGGGGTGACATTTACAGTAAGACAGATGTTCAAGAGGCCTATGATCAATTTAAAATAAACTTTTCAAGTTGTTTGACAAAAATATACCATTAGTGACACCCAGGAAAAACAAATTACATAAAAATGGTCAAAGTGTACCATGGATAACAAAGGGAATTCCAAAATCAAGGAAAACTAAAAATATGTTACATAAAAAATTTATGAAAACTCCAAATGAAAGAAATGAATCAATTTATAAAACTTACCGAAATAAATTCAATAAAATAAAAAGAATAGCTAAAAACATTATTACAACAAGGAATTTAACGAGCACAAGGGTAACTTGAGATATTCATGGAAACTAATAAATGAAGTCATAAACAAAAGCAATCTAAAACCTGAACTACCAGACTGCTTTAAAAGATTTGAATCATTAATAACTGATCCTACTGAAATCAGCAATAATTTTAATGAATACTTTGTTAATGTTGGGCCAAATCTGGCTGCTAAAATACCAATCAGGGATGTACATTTCTCAACTTTTCTAGGCGAGAGATCTAGTAATTCAATTTTCTTGGAAGCAGTAACTGAGAAAGAAGTAGAATTTGAAATAAGTCAATTGAATGGAAAAAAGTCTTCTGGTTATGATGAAATACCGCCAAAATAAGTTAAGAATATCTCAAAACATATAGTTAAACCATTAACATATATTTCCAATCAGTCTTTTCTCACTGGAGTTATACCCAATGACCTGAAAATTGCTCTTGTTACTCCAGTTTTTAAGGCTAACGATAAGGAGGAATTTAATAATTATAGACCAATTTCTGTTCTTTCCTGTTTCAGTAAGATATTAGAAAAGATCATGTATAAAAGAGTTATTAAATACCTTGATAAAAAACAATATATTATTTCAAAGTCAGTATGGTTTTCGCAAGAAGCATTCAACCAATTTAGCAGCTATTGAGTTAATGACTAAGATACTGCAAGCAATAGAAAATGGTGAATATACAGTTGGAGTTTTCCTAGACCTTGCGAAGGCATTTGATGCAGTTAACCATGAAATATTACTAAGAAAACGTGAGCATTATGGAATTAGGGGAATAGTCCTAGAATGGTTTACAAACTACTTAACAAACAGAAAACAAATAGTGAAATATAAGTTTGAGAAATCGGAAAGATTAACAATTAAATGTGGAGTACCACAGGGGTCCGTTTTAGGGCCCCTTCTGTTTCTTATCTATATGAATGATATATCTAGATGCTCAGAGATTTTATCAGTCATTCTTTTTGCTGATGACACAAATTTGTTTTACAGCCACAAATATATTGATGCATTAAACAAAACTGTGAACGAGGAACTTAAGAAAATTGCACGTTGGCTTTTTGCAAATAAACTTTCCTTAAATATCAAGAAAACACATTTTATAATTTTCAAATCCAAAAAAAGGAAATTAAATCAGACCGTTTCAATCAAGATAAATGAACAACCAATTGAGCTAGTAAAATACACAAAATTTCTAGGTGTATACATAGATGAGGAGCTTTCGTGGAAACATCACATTGACCACGTTGTGAGTAAAATATCAAAAATGACAGGAATTATGGCTAAAGTGAGACATTATCTGTCTCTCAAAACTTTACAGACAATTTATTACACTATGGTATATCCGTACTTGACATACTGCAATATCATTTGGACAAGTACTTATCCAACCAGGCTGAAACCATTATTCAGGGTTCAGAAAAAAATTGTTAGAATCATGACCTTTGCAAAATATAATAAGGAATCTAGACCACTATTCCTACAACTTAAATTGCTTAACATATATCAACTAAATACGTACTTTACTGCACTATTTATGTACTCATATTTTAATAACAACCTGCCGAATTATTTCACTAATTACTTTACATTAAACAAAGAAATGCATGGTCATAATACACGATCTGCATCAAACATATATATTAATTATAGGAGGACAAATTACGGGAAATTTTCTTTAAAAATTAGGGGAGCACAAATTTGGAACGAGTTACCTAAGGAATTAAGAATATCACAATCATATAATTCTTTTAAGAAATTAACAAGAGATTATATAGAAAATCAAGTGTAATACGTAGAGTGTATACTCTAGTTATAGTTAACCCGTGTTAATGATAGATTTAGTAATAAAACCCATCTGCTATTTTAAATCAGATTATTGAACTGAGGGGATCTTCTCAGAAAAGCTCAACAGAGCTTGCTAAGATCTCCTGCCATTATGATATTTAGCAGATATACATGTATTTACGTACCTGAAGGAAATAAAGATTATTACGTTATACAAAAAAAAAATAGTTGAGAGAATTTGCACAAACCAGACATTTCATGTTTGGTGATCATTTCCTTTATTCTCGTGGCCTCGATGGAACAATTTCAATCCATCACGAGCAACTTTGAACGTTTATAGCAAAAAGTAGAAGAAAAATCGTGAAGGTAGAAACGAGCATTACATAAAACATGGCAAAATCTACATGTGTTATGAATGTTAGCTTTAAATATGCAGAAACGACGTTGAAAATGCGGAAAATGTTCACATGCCCAGACGGTTCCCTACAAATCCCTTAAAATTTGAAACCATTCTGGACCCCAGACCTCTCCCCGTCACGCACATGCGCAGACGTTGTTCAGCTCTGTCCTCGTGGCCTGTATGCTTGATCAAGTAGGGATATTGTAAGGAGAAATTAAATGCTTGTCATCATTGGGGCTTAAAGGGTTAACCTTAAAATACTCTTCACTGAAGTGAGCATATCACTTCTGGAATTTGAAGTACTATTCTTCTTTATTAATAGTAAGGTTTTTAAAGCACACGTTAAAACTTGAATCTTTGCGAGTTGGTTGCTGTATTTTTTCTATACACCTTATTCCAAAATGGTGGAAAATACATTACTCTTTTGTCTCATTGTTAATTGGCCCTTGTTGCCTCGATCCCATCTGCAGAATTCAAAGGAATATTTGGTTTAAAACGAGGCAACTAAGGGCCAATTAACATGGAGATAAAAGAACAATGTATTTTCCGCCATTTTGGACTAAGGTGTATAACTTTCAATCTCTGAAGGAAAAGAATCTACTTTGGGAACAGAATTTTACTTTCTGGACTGTCATACTCACTTGTTTGTGATACAGAAAGTGCGTTTGCATACCGCATGATAATTTTTTAGTGAAATTTTTACCTGGCAATCAGTTTGTTAATTAAATGAGCCACAACCAGTATTAAAGTTTTATAAGACCTCAAAGTATTACTTATCAGAATGTTAACTCTAGTTTAGCGGTGTACTGTTTCGAAGTTTATTATTATTTTTGCTGCATGTTTTAAAATAAACTTACGAAATGAAGTTTATCCCGTTGTTTAATCCGTCTTCTGATAATGCGACTTTTTATCATTGAGAATTCAAAGTTGTAGTAATGGCTTTCCAACAGGCTGTATTTTTAACGTTAAGCATTCTTTAGAGTTCTTTGCACTTTTGCGGCCTTACACCAAAAGAAAAACAGGACCATCCAGCGTCAATTTCAGAAACAGTTCACGGACATTCCCATTCGCTCTCTCTGTTTCTTTATAGAGAGTGTGCTGGGCAAACTAGCACTGCTAGTGTTTAAGGTCTTTACCCACAACTTGTATTTTGTTTAGACGAGCTCGAATTGGTAACCGTGACGAACGCAAGTGGACGTAAGATGCTCTTTTGTTTTATTCTGTCTTTTGTTTTGTTTTGTTTTTTGTAGCTTGCAAAAATCTTGTGTCTACTTGCAAGTCTGCTTGGCCATCTTACGCAACTCCGGTAAAACTGGGTAAAGTTTGGTGTACAGCTTTACGCATCTTTCTGGCTCATTGTAAAGTTTTGTAAATTTTCTATCTCGTGCTGTGATGTAGTAAAAATGTTTTACCTTTTTACTTAAATCGCTTAAATAACCTGGAATTTCTCAGGCCATTTTGTTGCAGCGCAGAAAATCAGTAGCTCGACTTGAAGAAAGCTTTCAGTTTTTTCCACCCGGGATTACCTCTGAGAAAGTACTGGATGGATTATAAAGCAGGAAATAGGACAAGATCTGAAGACAACAGCATTTTCGTAAGGGCAATTTGCCAGTTTTTTATTAAAGGTACTGTTTTTTTATAATAAAGTTGTAGATAAATTTAAATTTAATATATAAGTTAAAGTCTGACCAAATGCTGTGAAGCTTTCATTTGGAATTTACGTTGCGACCCTTGGAATGCTTGATTTGAAATAAATAAAATAAATTAACCTTTTCAATCCTGCGTCAATATACAGAATTTGCAAGGAAAGTCGGATAAAATCTTCGATAAAACACTTGATGTTGTCTCGTAGTATTCAATATTTGCTCCTGCGGCTAGCCTTTTGTTGAGCCTGCACCCTAAAAATAGTTTCATTTGTGATTGCTGTTTTTACAAGCTTTCGTTAATTTTTCCTTTGCTGCTAAATTTTTGGCCTTGCAGTTTGGTTACAAATATGATAAGCATCTTGCGACTAGATTTAAATGAGTTGTGCTTCAGGCAGGACAAGTCTTAAAAAGGGGGCGGCGGGGGCTGGGGCGCTGGAGATACCCGCCACCCCCGAAATTATATTGTAGATTTTATAACTTTTGGATTAAAGTATGTAAAACGAATGAAGTTCAAATGTCAGAGACCATCGACAGTAAAGTCTGACCAAGTACTGAGTAGCTTTCATTTGGAATTAACGTTGCGACCCTTTGAATGCTTTATTTCAAATGAATCAAATCCTTTCATTCATGTGTCAATATACAGAATTTGCAAGGAAAGTCGGATATAATCTTCGATAAAACACTTGATGTTGTCTCGCAGTATTCAATATTTGCTCCTGCGGCTAGCCTTTTGTTGAGCCTGCACCCTAAAAATAGTTTCATTTGTGATTACTGTGTTCTTACACGGTGGCGGGTATCTCCAGCGCCTCTACTCCTCCACCCCCAAAATTATATTGTAGATTTTATAACTCTTGGATCTAAGTCTGTAAAACGAATGAGGTTCAAATGTCAGAGAAAGGCAAAACTCATAATTTATTTATGTGTTTGGCTAAGTCCATCGACAGTAAAATAAAGCCTGGATCTTGCTGAACTGGTATGGGTGTATGTTAGCCTGCGCGGAGAGGCCTCCTATCTCCTTTGCTCCACACGGAAAAGGGTAAAGCAGAGAAAATAGGAGACGTCTGCACGCAGGCTAGGTGTATGTATACTTTAAGCTTAACACTTGTTAAGCTACATTGGCTCCCAGTACGGTTTAGGGTAACTTTCAAGATAGCAATGCTTGCTCATAAGTGTATATATGGCAATGCACCTGAGTACCTTAGGGGACTAACCAAAGTTAAGAGTATATCCAGATATATCTGTAATGCGCCTTTGATCATGTAGTATGTATGTTAATTTGCGCAATATTAAGTAATAAACATTATTATTATTATTATTATTATTATTATTATTATTATTATTATTATTATTTTTGTTATTATTATTAACATTTGCACTAGTACGAGAAACTTGACGTGTAGGAATGAAGGCAGCCAAATAACAGATAATTAGATGCGAAAATATATACAATCCATTTATTCTACTCATGTTTTAGCCAATGTACTGTCAATTGCATCCACAAACTCGGGCCCTATGTGCTCTGTGAAATCTCTAGAGCCAGTCTCTAACATAGACTGTGAGGTCACGTTATATACACTTGTCAGTAGAAAAACTGAAAATTCCTAATTGACCCACCAAAATTAAATTTGTATGACAATGAAACATTGCATTGCTGTTTTTTCCCAGATTCTGTGAATTTCTGACTAGCACGCCAAACCACAAATATTCTGAGTGTCGTGAACATAGCGAATTTATAATATGCACAAGCTCGCAACATTCATCAAGTACAAAACCAAAATACTTTTCTAAATCGTTTGGCCATTCTAAACATTTATCAAATACTTCCAGAACGTTTAAAAAAGCCTTTCCGTCGAAATCCTTTGAAAATTTTGGATTGCCAGGCATTTTATCGAGGTTGTATTAAAGTCAAGATCATCCTTTCCAACTCTGGCATAAAATTGCTTGAGATTGCCAGAATAGTAACTGGGTGCAGTGTTCCAAAGTACAGCACCTCGATAGCTGATCAAGTTTTTCATATAGTACGAACAAAATCACGGAGTATGGTTGTGCTATAAATGCACAGAAGTTGGTGTCTCTGGTGTGAGGAAAGGGGGATAAAACTTCTGTGAATTCAGCCACCAGTGTTCAGAGAGAAATCTCTCTGATTTCTTCGTTTTTTCTCTCTTAGACAAGTTGTCTTCTTTTTCCTGGAGGAATAAGCTATACAGCTTCTCGTTGTTACATCTTCTTAAAATCTTCTCTTCTCTTACTCTTCCTGATTTCCTTCCTCTTACTTTTGCGTCCCTTCTTGTCTGTCTTTACATCGCGCAGAATGGCGGGACATTCGTGCATATTTATGAGCTACAATGGCGAGTTATTCAAGCGTGAGCGCCCTAAACGTGCGCCACAATAAGAAAATCTCTCTGATTTCTTCATTTTTTAGACAAGTTGTCTTCTTTTTCTTGGAGGAAACACATTTGATGTTTAATCCATCATCGGTGGTGTACTGAATAACAGGCGGTTCCAATTTACCCTTCTTTGTTTTTATGTCAGAATCATCAGTACGCTGAGTACGCTGAGAGGAAAACCTAGATGACTCGGAGTTACTCTTGCTCATTGTAAGTGATATATTGAGTCAGTTAAACAATTTCACCAGACAGAATACCAAACGAGCATCCCTCTTATATTGCGCTTTCCTGTAAGATGACGATGCAACTAAGCTGGTAATTACATGTAATTAGTTCTAAATTTTCGCAAATATAGGGGAGGAGCTTTATTTACGTTTAGCTACAATACTAATCATTTAAAATAATGTGAACTGACAAGAGAGTTTTTAAAATAGAAAATGAAATATTGGGCTTTTCATTCGGAAACCGATTGACCCAGCAAGACTGATCACATGGAAAGGTTAACTGTAGTAAAAACTGGTTTTACTTTTTCGTAATTTAATCACTAGCGTTTCTCAAAACACTACGTTACAGTACGGGAACTCGGTAGCTGGACTGGAAGAACGCTCCTTTTTTATCATTGACGGTGAGAAAAGGATTGACGGAGTAAACAGCAGAAAATATGCATGACGAGACCTAAAGAAAAGAGTATCTTCGTGGGGGTTAAATTGTGTACCTAAATGCTGTGTCTCCCTCATTCATGCGTCAATATAGTTGTAAGCCTAGACGGATATAATTAGCTCCTCCTGCTTACATTCTGTTAAACCTGTACCCTAAAAGACATTTTTATTTGTCATTGCTGTTATTAGACACGCTTTCATTATTTTTTTCATTTGGCTTTAAAATTCTTAGGCCTTCCAGACTGGCAACATACCTGTATGATAAGAATCGTGCAAACAGATTAGAATGAGTTGTGAATGGCAGATCAAGACTTGAAGGGGACCTTGACGGGGGAGGACTGAAGTACCTGCCCATGCCCCCCTCCAAAAAAAAAAGACCCCCAATAAAAGACACAACGAGGGTGCATCTTTACTTGGTTTTAAGTTATTTGGAGGAATGAAGACCAAAAGTCAGAGAAAGGTAATAATAATAATTTCTTCATAGATTTGGCTACGTCCATCGACCGTAAAATGAAGCCTGCAACTTGCTGAACTCACATGAGTGAAGGCATACTCTAGGAAGCGTGTGGCCTTTCCGAATCACCGCAATTAAAAACATGTTGGCAAACGTGCCCTGGAGGATCGAGGCCGGTCAAATGCCAGAAAAAATAAGAAGCGACAATCTCTTTATGTATCTGGCTCCGATCTTGCCGAACTGATATTAGGCAAGGTTTACGCGAGAGTGCAGCATTGCTGAATAACTCCAATTATAGTAATATGTAACATCAGAAACTCAAAACCCCCCTACAAATTTATGACAATATGTTGGCGCAAAATATTTGTATTAGCGCGACAAATGTGACCACAATTTCGCTTAGGAAAACCTTATTACTGTCACAGTGAGAGCTGGAGTTATTCCGAACATGATCATATGAAAGTTTTTGCAGATATCTTACAAAGCAGACCTGAATTAGTTCACTACATATTAAATCTACCACATGTCGATACCAATTTACTGTTAATTCCATCCACAAACTCTAGCTCTCTGTCGTAAAAGGAGGGTCTATGAAATCTCTGGAGGGGCCCCAGTTGACCCTTGTAAGCCAGTCTAAAAAAAACCTTGTGGGGTGACATTATCCAGAGTTGACAGTAGAAAAACCTAAGAATCCTAATTGGCTCTCAGAATCAATTTTTTTGGCAATAAAAAATTGGCATACGTTTCAGTTAAGATCGTCTTTTTATTAAAGCAATTCTAAATGAAATCTACATAATAATACTGTGGCAGACCATGCTATCACGAACCCAATCTATCCAAGGGGGTTAGTTTCTAAAGAACCTGTACTGAGTGCTGCGTCGGTGGGGAAGTAAAACGCAAAACTTCACTCTGACGAAGGGCTAACGCGTGAAACGTCATTTTCAATTTCTCTATGGTGGTCAATTTACTTATCAACTCAGTTGATAAATCCAAAGTTTTGTCTATCTTCAATCCACCTCCATCTTCAACTCTATTATCTTGAATAAAGGGACACTACTATCAAGTCTATCATCTATATTTAGCATCACTTAGAAAAAGCTATACAACACATTTGTGCCAATAGAAGCCAAAAGATAACTCCACTTGAAATTGTCTCTTTGGTGGTCAAAAAGTAGATGAGCAAGGTACCTACAGATCATTTTGCCTCATGTCTCACCAAAAAAAACCAATAAAAACTCTACTGTAATTATGATGTTGACTGAATCAAAACAGCACACGACGTTGTACAATTCAACTAAAATTCCTCTTAAAAATGAATTGGTGTTCATTTCTTAGTGGAGATGTACACATCACAGAGATACCCTGTGGCGGTCCTTTGAATGCTGACGATCATTTTCATTCAATCAGAATGGGTGGCCAATATTCCATATACAGACCTATAGACTATTGTCTTGTATTGTTTAGAGCAGACTCTGTAGGCACCAAATTTCAGTTCTTAATAGAAACAGTAAGCTACCTCATCAAAAGTAGGTGTCCTGTGGATATTAAAATGCTCCATTCCTGCTACAAGTGCAGCAGTGTTCTTGACACCAGATAGATGCTGTGTAATGTGAATCTTAATTAACATTAATGACAATTAAACAGCTAATAGAGAACATAAAGCATACAAGTCATATTAACATTCATTTCGTGAATTGAGAACGTCAGTTGTCACATGTAATGAAGCTCCACAACAACAGATCCAACATATGTCTCTGGCACTCAGGTTATGAGGTGCCCTGGGCCTTTGGTTCAAATGTTTTCCATTTTCAATTTGGTCAGTATATAGAAAAGGTGGGTCGTCAGCTAGCATAAGAGATCATCCTTGGAATGGCTGTACAGTCACCTCATCAGAAGTGGGTGTCCTGTGGACAGTAAAACCCAGCATTCCTACCACCAATGCAGCAGTGTCCTGGACACCAGACAGATGTTTGATGATGAGTGGTACAGTAACCAAGCCTTTTGTAAAATCATAAGGTCTCCTCACAGGCTCATGTCCTGTGCCCTCCAAAAATCTGTGATCCATCCTCTGATGGGAGGTGGCAGACCTGCAGGTCAAAACAGACGGTGATTTTTGTTAATAACTGTGTGGACCATAGAAGGCGTTAAAAATTGAAACAAGATATAAAAATAGTCCTTATTTCAAGAAACAAAGAGTGCTAAATAAAAGTACTGCATGGTAGCTTCTACTAGCACCAGGATGTCATCTACAAACTCAAAAGTTAGAACAACTTTTCTGGAGCAGTGGTTTGACTCTAGTAGTAGGAGTAGTGGTCGTAGTAAAACCTTATTTTGACATGATATTTCCATTCAGGTGTGAAAACCCCACAATCATCACCAAAAGATATAAAAATGCAACTATACACTAACTAATAAGCTAACAACTAGTAATAAAATTAATAAACCTGCTTTACAAGGATGCAGTTTATAATGCCTGAACAGTACTAAATGAGCAAATGAAAGTATTCCAAACAAAATGGGAATGAAAATGTTTAAAAGGGTCCTCATTGACCTAATTATAAATGGTGTTTATTTGGAACACAGACAAATGTTTACAGAAAGACCATTTTGTTCAAGAATGTATACCGTACATAAAATTTAAAAAACAAATTTATGAGAGTTCCAATAACTTAATTAATCTTCCTGTACTTTATGATGAAAGTAAACTCGAAATGTCGAGATCTGCTCCTCCTCTTCATTTTCTGTTAGGCCCCAAATCAACAGTTGCAAAATCTACATTAAACAACAAATTTGCACCATCATGATTTCAACGTGTTATGGCAACCAATTTTCATTCCTTGATGTTCAACATCAACCAAGCATCGTTCAACAGGGTAACTTCCAACAACATTCAACAATGTTGAATGCTGTCGGAAGGAAATTTTGCATCCATTTGTCTAGGAGTAACTCACATGCCTCCTCAAACTGTTATTACACAAGCTCTTTTTTTTTTCTTACTTAATTATTTCTCATAATTAATAATTAATAGTTGCTTAATACAACAATGGCATTGTTCAGAAAGGTACCGATCTGCTCTGAAAGAGACCCTGGAATCACGGTGAAGGAAAACCGGTGGTAAAAAAAGAGAATAATGAGGCCTTCCAAGGGGGGGGGGGGGGGTGGTAGCCCTGTCACTTTGTCGCATCTTTCTCAGGAACGATGTAGCTGAACTAGTGGTTGTGAATATTACTTTCGTTTTTGTAGCATGTGCAAATGTTGCTGTCACTTTATAAATTCTCTAAGATAATGGAATTGCTGGTATGTCATGGTCACCGCTTTCCTTTGCCATTTAAAGAAGTTTTGTTTTGGAGCTTTTGGCACATCTCGGTAGATCATCGAGAACACCATTGAAGCCTGCATTTAGTGTTTAGAAAGTCCCATGTTGCCAGTTTTCAGGGCTGTGTCACTTGTCGCTTTTACCCCTTGGAAGGCCTCAGTAATGAGTAGAATACCTCCTCGAGTGGACAGTAGGGATAGGTACATGTAAAAGGGAGCACCTCCCCTCGTCTCGCCTTTGCTCAATTGTGCAGATCGCTGATGTCCTCTTTGTTCTCCCTTCTCTGCCTAAATGCCTGAGCTCCACAGGCTACAGGCAACATAAATAGAAAGAGAATGGCCCTTAACAACACTCAAACAAAATGGGACTGGTCAATTAGGGGAGATTCATACAGGATTGGATACAGGGGAGTTGTATTGATTGGCTAGCCAGCCTCTTCTTTGGGGTCGTTTGAGCTTGAAATTATGTTAGGGAACAAAACTATCACTGAAGCAATTTTGTCTCTGATTGTTCCGAAACTGTTCTGTCAGGTCGCCACCACCCCCCCCCCCCCCAAAAAAAAAATTTCTGGATCTGCCACTGTCATATATGTTTCACTTTTCCTCTCCCCCCCCCCAGATCCACCTGGCTAACTTATATTCAGACCGGGCTTTTTTCGACCTTCTGCGACCGGGGGGGGGGGGGGGGGCTTCCACGTCATTATGACATCATTTGTTTCTCAATGTTTCACTTAGAAGCTCTAGAGCAATAAATTTACTGAATACTGTGCCTGAAGGAGTAAACATCATTTTTTGGGTATTAAGGGCATCTATAATATGTTTTCTGAATGTATATTTTTGGAACACATGAAATTTTGCAGATAAAGTTCATATTAGAGATAAAATGGTCATTTTGGTGTCCGCCATCTTGGATCTGCCGTCTTGAATTTCTTTAAATTCATCTGCTTCAGTTGATAAACAAGAAAATGAAGCCAGTTGATTATAAAACGTTTATTTAATTAGTTAACAATGTCATACACTTGAAATTTATGGCGAATAGTGAGTTTATAGCGAGAAATCACTTTTTCTACCAGTTGAGTCCGCCATCTTGAATTTTCACATTTTAAATTTCACGTTTTCCTCAAATTAGCACTAAATCTGTTTTTTTAGTGAGCGTTTATTCCTAAATGATAAACGGTTGCTACAATTAATGTAAAAATACAAATTCGATCAGAAAACGTTAAAATAGCAGCGATTAAAGCGAGAATCGTGACTTTTTAAAAACATGGTTGTCAGAAAGCGGTTGCCATGGCAACGTCAAGTTTGTTGGACACAAGACATTCGTGCCCAAAATGTTCCCAGTTAATTTTTAGGAAAAGTCACAAAATTTAGTGGTACTAGCGTTAACTTTTACGAAATTACACAACTTCAAAGTTGAGGCGGGCCTCAAAATGTTTGGCTGTACGCGTGTGTTTCCACTCAAAAAGCTGTAATTATCGTATTCACAAAATCCTTTGTACACAACCAAAGTGGCCATTAATATACAGCTAGCACAGGTCTGCAACACAAACAGAGGATGGTAAGCCTGTGGTCGGACAGACCTCTCCGTCAATGCACATCACATTTGATTTTGTGGCGAGGACGACTGGGAACGAGAAAGTGTATTATTGTAGCACCAAGGACGTCTGGGTTAGAGGGTAGGGGTACTAGTTTGGTTTTCTGGCTGGTGAAAACGTTTAATCGGCTCAGTATATCACTTACATTAATGAGCAAAAAAAAATATACCGTGAATTGAGAAGAGAAGTTTAACAGGGAATTCAATATTGCATGAGTGCTTTTTATTCAACAACAATAGCTTTATTTCCACAACTATATAAAGGTAAGAAATATTAATACAATTAAGAAGATATGAATTTCATTAGTACTATATTAGCATAGACTAATAATTGTAATTGTTTATTAATTCTTTGATCGTTTCTGCGTGGATGTACATCGAATACTAGGTATTTATGATGGCAATTTTGATTTAAAGAAAATTTCACTTAAAGTTGAGAATTTTGGGCATTAAAGGAGAAATTGAATTTCATCTCCAGTGTTATTTGATTTGCATATGGAACATAATCTACTTTCCCTGGAGATTTGATTACATTGACCTATCTCGATCGTAAGTCTGTCAGGGGTTACCTGTCCTAAGTTTGACTAAAACTTTTTTAAATTTGTTTTCCTGGTACGATCAAGATAATTAGAAGCTGTCTATTGGTTCTTAAAAATGACTTATGAAATGCTAAGGGTTCGTAGGTTGTACAGCATTTTGCCAGTAAGAAATATAAAATAATGTATTAACTTATTTTTGTTGAATGTGTCAAGATTAAAATTACTTTAAGATTATAAAATTTAAGGTATCAAAACTGGATAAAACATGCTAATTTTAGAAATTTATTTCTCAAACAATAAAACAATTATTTCAAATAAAAGCAACATAGACTTATTCAGCAAAACCTAAGCTTTAAGGAAATTGATACTTGGGTGTCAATTTTGACACCTTAGGCGTGAATTCATATTTAAATTGTAGGCTCAGGAAACAAAGATTACTCTGCTTTTTCAAAATAATACCATTTAGAAGTCCACTGTTCACTTGTTTTCTGTCCAACAACAATCCTGGTCAGGCTAACTTGGAAATTTTTGTATTGCATTTTCACGTGGTGGGTGTTTGCATGGTTTCACTAAATATCCATACCCCAACCACAGATAGTTTTTTTGGTTTGAACTGCTCCCCCCCCCCCCCCCACAAATCCTGGACATTCTGGTTTAGCTTCATACTTTCCTTACCCTGCGAGCAGAGTCACTTTCATCTTTCCTAGGAATGGTGGTAGCGACTCTGCTCGCAGGGTATAGGAAGGTATACTTTCCTTCAAAAAACTTGCCTTTTAAGACCCCCACTTCCTTGGAATTTCAAATGACCATCCATGGGGTGGGTATGGATATTTTCTAGAACTTCACAATTAGAGTGGAGGAATTGAAAACCAGCAACATTTTCCTTTTTATTTTAGTGTGTCTTTAGGTACCTCAAACCAGCCACACCAGAAACCAAAGCAAAGACAACTATTTTTCAAGCTCAAATTATCATCACTGTCTCTGGATGGACAACTTAGTTAGTTCTTATTTAGAAATGGCGAGTTGTCACCTAGAGTAAGAGACCATCCTTGGAATGGTTGCACAGTCACCTCATCAGATGTGGGTATTCTGTGCACAGTAAAACCCAGCATTCCTGCCACCAGTGCAGCAGTGTCCTGATCACCAGAAGGATGCTTGATGATGAGCGGTACAGTAACAAGCCCACTTGTGAAATCACCGGGATTCCTCAGGGGTCGGTGTCCTGTTCCCTCTAAAAACTCAGTGATCCATCCCCTCATGTTTGTCTTGCCAATGGGCATACCTGAGGAATATGCTTGTTCATAATCCATAATATGGCTCCACCATTTCTTATCTGGCCTTCCTTGGTAAGTGGCCAGCAATTTGTGGAATACTTTTTCCACCAGATCCCACCATTCCGATGGAAGGTCAAGGTCGTTCTCGATGGGTTCCAGAAGCGTTCTCAGTACCTTTAGTTTGGAAGTTAACTTCCTCCAATCTTCTTCGGTTCCTAACATCTCCACTGCTGGAATTCCACAACCACAGGGCATACAGAAGTCGAAATATTGCTTCACTGAATACATCAGTGTGATCTGTGAGACGATTTTCTGCACTGGCGTCGTGGTGCTGAAATCTGCTGTCATTCCATCCACAAACTCAGGCACTCTGACATTTGCTTTAATTCCCTTTGCCATTTGATCAAAGAACCAGCTGTAATCCACGGTATAGATCGAAGGGTCGTCCACCTGAACCGCGATGGTTTTCTTTCCTTCATGGTCGACAAACGTCTTGCGAACAGACTCTTTCTGGGAGTTTCCATCGATGGCGCAGGCAACTCGTTTGATGACACAAAACCACCAGTCCTCCGGCGAGGTTCGTAGTTTGTAGTGGTAACTGTAAGCTGTGAAAACGGCCGCAAACATTCCACAGTCGGCAATTGAATAAATTGCTTCCTCTGATCCCAGTGCGGAAATTATTTTCGCAGGCGGAGCTCCTTTGCCGTCTTTCTCTCTCCCTTTTATGATCTCTATTTTAGCTTGTATTGCCGCGTACTCTCTGAATAACTCTTTAGCTGGCTTGCCGTTTTCCGCAAACCAATTGTCAAACTTAGATGGAACCATTTTGTGCCAGGGGCTGGCGAGTGAAACAGATATGATGTTCAATCCATCGTTTAGGGTGTGCTGAATAACAGACGACTAGGCAGTTTGGAAGTTTTCTCCTCCATGCTGTCGGCGCCAGTATAACGCTGAATAACAGCACTAGACGATTTAGAGTTAGTCTTGCCCATTTTCAGCAGCAAACAAAACAAAAGAACAGAAAGTTAATACTTAAAGAAGCGTTCGATGGGCCCGTTCGATGTCCAATCTCGTTCCCAGAGCCCTCGAAGAAACGTATGAGCACGGTAGTGGGACTCGCGTGACGCGTGACTATTGTTGTGTGAATTATCAGAGAATTTCTGAATTATCGGGGTAATAGGCTTCTGGTAGCTTCATATAATGAGATTTTAGTTTTACGTCGAACTGAAATAAAATTGATTAAATAAACTGACACTGCATTTAATATGTGGTATTTGACGTTGTTTTCCAATAAAAATGAAAGAACTGCACGCCTGACTTCTTCTCTCGTTGTTGATTGGTCCCGAGATGAAACAGGAGCCATCAAATGAACATGTTCAAAATTTTATTCAAGCACAACGCTGTACGTAGCATTAGCTTTATCCAAATGTATAACAAACAAGAAAGGGGTAAAAATCAGGTCTAGAGCCCGCTGAGTAAAGAGACGCACAGGTAATCCCCTTAGGATTTTGTTCTCTCTGTCCTGAGCATCCGGCCGATTCAGCAATCCTAGATCGGAGACGTTTACCGGTCTTAAAAAGGCATTTTCAAACTGTGTAAAACAAGAGAGTGTGTAGTCTATCATTTGTGGTAAAGAGGGACCTAAAATGGAGGGTGTCGTCCTACACAGGGTTGGTATTTTCGGGGTTTATTTGTCCTAAACAGGGTCAGGGAGTCAAACCCTGAGCGGTACCCCAAAACCTGGGTCGAGTGTCCCCCCCTCCCCACGCTCCCAGCGTCCACCCCTCCGCCACCCAATTATGTTCAAACGAAGCGAGCCTTGAAGAGGCAACTTCCTTCCATTTTAACGGTACCTCCTACTCCAACTCCTTTTTCACCCCAGGTTCGCTGAATTTGCCACTGACAACTGATTAGTCATTTTTGTAACAAAACTGAAAAGTCAAAAAGTAGGTTTAAATCTAGAAAAAAATTGTATTCTTTCCGCTGCCTTTTGGCATTTGGTCTTCAGTACTCGACTTAATGGGTAGAAAGGCTATTCAACAACAGCAGCAACAAGACGATGATTTCATAGTTCAGCTTTTTTTAATCAAGCCTTCACCATTTTACAAGAGAATCAAAACGTTAAACCAACATAACTCCATCAATTTTCACAACTCTTTTTTATCTTGGTAGCTTTAGGGTCTGCACAAACGGGGATGATCATGCAGTCCCAGAGACATGGAGGAGGTACATTTCCCCAGCGAAAATCCCCTCCACAAAAAAACAATTGTTGCAGGAAACAGCTTTGTCTTGGTGACTTAGCCTAACTCAAAGCAGTTTCCGTTGAGGGGAACAACTTCTGGGACAAATGAGACTGTGCCAATAAACACAGTATAAGTTACTGGAACCCTGCTACAAGTCCCTTCATATAAACTGCTGAAGGGATTTGCCCATGTGGTACATCCCCTTGAGTAGTCAGGTGAACATTAGGTGACCTGTCTACTAAATTTAAGCTTTTCTGGGGGATGTTAGTCTAGCATACAATAGTGAATATTCCTTTCTCTACCTCGTAGAATGACCTCTCAATATGAATTTGGCCCCTTGATAGTTTGGCTGCCAAAGACAAATTGAACAAGTTGGTACAGTTGCAAAGAGGCCTGAGAAAGTAAACATTTTTGAGTGGCTCTTTACTCATAATGGCTGCTTAAGATCTCCATTTAGAGAATTATACCCTTGCAAATGTCAACTTCAGAAACAAAGGACTGAGTGAAGGATGCATTTAGGGACTTAAGCCTTGGTGTCACAAAACTTCACTGATTTGTTAGCTATGCCACATTTTATGGGATTTTATTATGGTATGGCTTACTGATTTTACTTTTCTGTCTTTTGTTATTTTGGTTACTTGTCAAACCCTTTAACATAGGGCTGTTCATAACAACACTAATTATTAAGTCTTAATAATTTCTCTAAACTAAATCACCTTCCACTTACATAAAAACGTTTACACAGGTGATAATAGCATATGAAGAAGTTTTGACTTGAGTTGATGGTTGAAAGAAATTATTTGATTACTTAGGTTTTACAATAATATTTGTTGATTGGAAATATGACTTGTGCAATGCAATTAACAAACAGGAAATACATACTGTTTTGTTCTATCAAATGAAAACTGAAAACAACCAGAACATGACCCATGCACTTTGGTGTACTTTATGTCCACTGCATATTTTTGCTGTTTTCCAATTGCTACGTTTTGCTACTTGCATTTTTAAACCTTGAAACAGCTAATACACAGTCATGTAGTTCACACTTTTCAGCACTGCTTTCCCATGGTACTGTTTATTATGTGTTTCAAAGTGGTTCTAACTTTTGATTCTGTTGTGTGACCATTCAAATGAAAGACACTGAGCAACACTTTCCTCTAGTGCTGTTTATGCTGTTCAAGCCGGTTCTAACTTTAGGGCAATAGTTTCCTAAGGTGCTTTTCTCTATACTCTACCAGGTGGATAAAAATCCTAAAACGATAGTCAACAGTCAAATGACAGCTGATAAAATAATTAAGCAAGTCTTGATGAATTGGCTAGAAGCTTCCTTTTGGATGCTGGCTTGATGTACTACAAAACTATCACAGTGTTAACACTAAAGAAATCTTGTGGCTATCTGAAAGCTAAATTTGTGGCTGAAAGGGTAACACAGACATTGACAGTCACCTAAAATCTGTTTGCTGTTTCCATTTAGTTATCCAGACAATTTTATGAAACCTAGCAACATTAATACAATGTACTGTGCTCCATCGACTGAACTCAGTACAGAAACAACAACCCACATCAAAATTCAAAATCTTCCATCTAAGAGTGTATATTTGTCCACCCTATCAACCAAGTCACACCCAAACACTACATATATTTGGTTAACGAGGATTAACCCCCTTACATGGATGAGACTGTACATTCTAGCAAATTTTTAAACAAAAATAACTGCTTCCAAGTCTTCTTTAACAGCAACCACTTCTTCTCTTATCTTGCGTACTGCTAACATGAATATTTTGAGAGGTTTCCTCGTTGTCCTTAGACAATTGTTTCTTAAGAATATCTTCAGCCAGACTGTAAAATGCCTGCTCTATGTTGACATTTGTTTTGGCGCTCGTTTCCAAGAAACGGATGCCGTGTTCTCTGGCAATCTAGGAAGAAAGAAGTTCAAATAAACTGGATTGACTATTGTTAACTTTTTAAAAATAGAATAGGAACTTCAAGGAACAATAAGGTGAAGTAAGCACACGGGACCACACCACATGGAAATCTACATGTGTCAAATGTAAAAATGCTAGACTGTTGAATTGTCCTGTAACTTGTTGCTTTTAATCAGTTTTTGTTTCCTTATGTACCTTGTTAATTAATTAATTTGGGCCCACAGTAATTGGTTCTTACTGTAGTGGTGTCCCTGCCTGGTTTTGTATTGTCTTCGATGTTTTTTTATATACGTAACTCCCAGGCGAAGCAAAATAAATAAATAAACAATCATTGGTGTTTAAATTTGACTTCCATGGCATAAAGAGACTATAAACATTACAACCACCAGCCCCTCCACTCATGATGATGTTTGATGATTAGAGATTCCCCCCTCACCTCCAACCCCTGTCCAGCACTACAGCTGCAGAGAGGAGGGGGAGGGGGGGGGGGTAGTGCTGTCAATGTAGTGAAAAAAGGCATCAAGCGTCAATTAATAAGTTCGATACAAGGCTAATATAGATTACAATGACTTTACTTTTCAGTAACTGTGCCCAGATGCCAAGACGTCTAGAACTGAATCACTATGCCCACAGTTGAAGAATTCAAACATGAACCAACCTGATCTCCACGTTCCTTGCTGACAACTCTCCTGTCATCCATATCGCACTTGTTACCAAGAATCATCTTTTCTACATCTTCATTTGCATGCTGCAAAGAAGCAGGATTATTACTCAGTGGATCCTAGATGCAGAGGGTAGGGTTGTCCAGTTCCTCAATTAGGTTTCATCTCAAAATGTTACCCCTTCTTTGTTTACAGCTATTTGAATTAACGTTGTCGGAAAACCTGTGTGATAGACCGCAAGGTGCTATGGGCAAGTTATTGCTAGATTTATCAAATTTAGCTGTAGCTCGCCCCTACACAAAATAAATAACACATGCAAGTGTTTATGGTACTTTCACCCCTCCTATGACAGCGACAACTGCAAAATTATAGCCGAACCACAAACGCTTTTCAGTTATCCATACTACCTTTCAGTCTCGTCGCGTAAGCTTGAGGCTTTAAAATCCGACGACATTAATTGAAATAGCTGTATTGTACCTAGAACAAACCCTTTAGCTTAAAGTCAAAGGAAATTTTCTTTCAAGTGGTCAAAAACTGGTAACCAGGGTATATTTTTCATGGATTAGATGGTTTTCATGAAAAAGAAAAATATGCACTTCATGTATCATTCCTCTTCTAGACAGCTTAAAGCTTAAATCTTACTATTTAAAAAAGGCTTTGCACCACCTGCCTCCCAATAATAAGTAGTTTATTTTCCTTAAAATAATTTCATTTAAGAGCCTTTGTAAGAGAACAATTTTATTTAAGGGCAAACGTGCAAGGGGGTGGGGGATGGTTCCTAATTCCAGAGTCTAGTAGTTTTAATACTCTTATAGGTTTCTACTTTTTTAGATCCACTGTCTATTATCTGAAAACGTTACTGAAAGGCATAGCTAACACATGTCATCAAAAAGCAATTCTTCACAGACAGAGACAAATTCTGTTTGACAAATTACCTCTTCAATGTTCCTTAACCATTTGGAAATGTTATCAAATGTCTTCTCCTGTGTGATGTCATACACAAGCATGATGCCCTGTACGAGACAAGTTTGTTGTGTTAAGAGAGTAGTAGTCCCATTGATCTACATTGACAGAGTTTGTACTCTTTCTCAGAGACAATTTTCCAGGACTATTCCAATACTTTTAAAGGACTTAAGCAGTTCCTTCAGGAATAAAATTAAACTAAAAAAAGTTAACAGTTTGCATGGAAAAGCTTCAACAATCCCACAAAAAAAGAATGAAGCATTTGCCACATACAGTTTGTTTGAACACATTTAGTCACTTGCAAGCATTTTATATAAACAAACTTCCAGGATCTTCCAGGGCCGGTATCAAAAAGAAAACCATTCAGAAGGGTTGGAGATTGATAAGCTTTGGGGGAGACATATAGTTCTTATTGGGGGGTGACTATTAAAGTTATTTCGTCTACTGCAACAGTATTGCAATAATATAATCTAGTTTAATGGCCTTAGCTCCCACAAGTCTCCTGTAGCCAGTGGTAGAGCATCTTGACTAGTAACCAGAAGGTCATAGGTTCGACTCCTGTTGGAAGAACTTGGATTCTTTTCCGAGTTGCCTGTACCACAGACTGAATAAACATCTTTCTCAGTATTGCAATAGTTGAAATGAAAAAAAAAAAAAGGATTAAGTCTTGTGTGTAACCCCCCAGTACCCAATTACCCATTTATGCACCAGGACTGTGAGAAGTGAAGTGGAGACAAGTTTATTTTCCAAGTAAACAACACATGTTGCTTCTCAATTGTATCACAAACAATACTGGAATTTCATTCATTGCCATCGTAAAGCTAACAACGATATTGCAACAAATAGATAGTTCAAGGTATTTTTGCACTCCTGCTTTCTATATAGTTGTGGTACAATCTTATTAACATGCCAAAATCGCATCAAAGGTTTCTGCTTGTCTGATTCTGTTTCTCCTAGGAGATATTACTTGAATTCTACTACAAAAAGTGAAGTCTTTGGATTAAATCATGAAAAGTGTGACGACTCAAGTGAAGGCCAATGAGCAAGCACTTTCATGCAGAGCTGTTTCTTATACTGTAAATGGCGGTTCTAACATTTTCGTCATGAGTGACCATTCAAATGAAAGCTGTTGAGCAGTGCTTTGCTGTGGTGCCTTACAAAGTGGCAAAAACCTTTAGAATAAAATGTGACCATTCAATGCAAGCTAATGGGTGGCAAATTCCTACATGCTTGTGACTCTAATATATACACAAGGTGGTTCTAACTTTGAGTACTTTCCTCTGCTTCTTTATTACACTGTACAAAGTGGTTCTAAATTTTGAGCCTATAGACAGAACCCTCAAGAATGACCATCTAACTGAAAGCTGTTATGGTTGATTTACGTGTACAAATCATTCACGATTAAGATAACTTACCATCGCTCCTCTGTAATATGATGTAGTTATTGTGTGGAAGCGTTCTTGGCCAGCTGTATCCCTAAAAGAACAACACTGCTTTTTGATCTTTGGACACTACAGAAGCACAACCTCAAAGAAGTTTTCTAGGAAGTGTAAAAGTGCACAACTAAGAAATACACATTGCCTAACCATTAGGTTTGGGCAACAAGTGGTAACTATTCTTTATTAAGTTCTAAGCCTTGAACCAGTAAACCATACAATTGTCTGATATTTTATTGTAATTTATTGTAAATAGGTAGGTTGGTAGGTAGGTAGGTAGGCACGACCCCACAAGCTTTTAGCTTAATTAAATTTTATCATGCAAAATATGTTATCAAAAGAATTGCACACTAACAACCACAGTACTGCCCCTTCTTTGTTAGCAGGGTCTTGCATGCAAGGGTCTTCGGTGCAGTACCATCAACACTGCTGGAATATTTTGGGTGTTCATCGTTTTATTAGTCTGTCACTGAGACTTTTTAGTTTAGTTTAGTTTTTTTATTATTTTATTCATCAATAAACAACTGTCACCATGATGCATTGTGAAGAAAACAGGCACCAACTATAATTAAAAAAAAATCTTCAACAAGGGAGTACTGTCAAGAACAAGAGCATTGCAAACAGGGTTTTCAATAGGAATCTGAGTAGGTGGAGAATGAACTACTCACGCGAAAGGTGTGAGATTCTAGGGGGGTTAGGGTGTATGCTCCCCTGAAAATTTAGAAAATATGGATCTCTCTTAGAATGCATTTCCTGCCTTCTGGAGCAAGATTTAGGGTATTTGGACAGAACAGGAAACACAAAACGTTGCTGAAAATTACTCAGAATTCAGGCAAGATTCTTTTGTTTTTTATGAATTAATCTTGGCTGATCCAAGGCTTGTGTTTTGTGGTGAATGTTTCTAATGTTAGTCACAAAATATGAGGTAATTTCTCAATCAAATAGGTGGTGAGTTCATGTGGAATAGCCGGTGAGTTTCACCGGCTGCCGGCCCTTATTGAAAACCCTGTCAGCAAAACTCTAAACAAAGCAACAAGGACAGAAGTAGTTTGCTCTTAACAACAAAAAAGTACAATACAGAATTACAGACTTCTCAAAATGTATGAATTACTGTGAGTCATAATTCAACATTACTGTACGTATACCAAACAGTCATGTATTTAAGATGATGAGTTGTGTACATGGCAAAATAAACAAAACACACCATATTTGCAGCTTGATTTTCTTTCCCTGAAGTTCAATAGTCTTGATCTTAAAATCAATACCTATAGAGAAAAGTATAACGTGAGCCAAAAGATATAGAAGATATTACTGCATTTATCATCACACCAAACCTTACAACTCTGTTTTGCAGTTGTAACAAAATACATATTGACCCCATTTTCCCCCTGAAATCTGATCCTGGGCCCCTGTTTCTCGAAACTCCCACTAACTTTTTGCACCCAAAAACTATTTTAGCTGCACAATATTCTCAAATAGCTATACAATTTGTATTAATTTTGAAAGCTTAATTTTAATCTTAATAATATCGTGAAGCACATAGCTTAAGTTTGTCCCAATAACTGCCATAAGCTGACAAATAAATGAGCTCGAAAAAAATACTTACTGGGTCCAGAAAGTTATCAAGAGTTTCGAGAAATGGGCCCCTGGATCCTTAACCCTACATGTATTTGTAACCTCATTCCAGTTTATATGTGGCTAAATGTAATTTAGGCTAAGTTAAACTCAAAACAATGCTGGTCAGCGGTCCTCCACGTGGCGGGCTTGTGGGGTGGCCGGGGGGTTGTTGCAGGGGCCTTTTGTGTTTTACAGTTCGGCCTTTGAGGTCAATTCATTTCACGTGCTTGCTCGCTAGTCGACGGTTCTCCTTGCTTTCACTCCCTGCCCTCCCCCCCTTTCTTTTTCCTGTTATGGTAAGTACGTGGTGAGTATCGTTGTTCCACTGTTCTCAGTGTGACGGTGCCTGGTGGTTGCCGCTCACAGGGTTGTCATGGTTACCCCACCTGCTCGGTTCAATAGACCATTTTCATTATGACGTCACGCATGCAAAGGTTTCTGGTAGTTGTAGTAAAGATCGCACCCAGGGTCGCTTAATCGCGGGAAAATTCAAAATAAAAACACATGCAAAAGTGGCGGCCGAGTTGGTCGACCACATTACGTCTATAATGTGCATTATTGAGAGGCCCTTGAGTGACATAAGCGGCAAACCTGCTTTTTACCCCACCAGGACACATCAAGAGACAACAATGTAAAAGTAAGGAAGATTTATTTTGCAAGATTTTCGATTTTTTTATTGTTTCGCACTCGGTGTGTTACTAAACTTTCTAGCGGATGGCTTCGTGTACGCTCGATTTTCAGGCAGGTAATTTTACAGGCATCCTTAGGATGAAGTCTTATGAAGACATTTCCTTTAAAAGCTTGTTGCCTCAAGGAAAAGACCCGAAGAATACTCGACGGCAGTTATCATGAGAAGAAATTGGAGAAGTTTTAGAGCAAAGAAATCCTTATTCGAGAACAGACTGTATTGTCAGTGTCGTTTTTATTTCCAAGGACAACGATCGACTCAAGTGTTTCTTCCCCTTCAAACGTTGCTAAATTACATATTTGACTGTGGATTGACTTCATAAGAATTTTTTAACTGAGCAAATCCACATTTACAATAGCTTTCTTAAAATGTTTAAAAAGTTTGCAGAGATTTGATACAAAACAGTGTCAAGTTGAGCAGAATTGTACTCGAGACATTTTGCTTTCCCAGGACAGCAAGTGCTATTCTGAATACTTTTTTCATACCCGAAGGCTTGTCTTCCCTCTTTCTCTGTTTGTATTTTCATGGAATTTCTTATTAAAATTAAAATAAGCGATCTGATATTGCAGTCGCATTTATTACAGTTAATCTGGCGAGAAAATTTGTGCGTATAAACTTTCAAGACTTTGTCTTTGTGGGTTTTGTTTATTAAGCTTCTGTCTTATTTCGCAAAATGTGATCCTATTTGGGAAAACCAGGCTTAACGAAATTAGAGTTGAACTGTTTTTGCATCTCAACGCATTTTCAAACGTTGAGAATGCATTGGAGATCATTTTCAATGCGTTTTAAAGCGTCGGCAATGTTCCCCAACGAAACCGAAATACTTTGAAAACCATTTCCAAATCGTTGCAAAACGATTGCAATGCGTTGTCAAACATTGACAACGCATTTCCATGAAACAGCCTTGCATTGAGAAGCATTCATACTCTCTGCCTATTGACGTTCTGTTTAAAGCTTAAGACAAAATGCACTCAAAAAATGTTGTTATTATTGTTATCTGGGAAAACACGAAACTGTTTAGGTTTACCAGAAGTGGAAGTAATTAAAATTATCGAACTTCAGAGATCTATTCTATTTTTATAGAGAAATACACAAGTTGAGGTGGCCAACAATTTCCTCTTATCATGGATCTTGTGTCAAGTTCAAGCCGAAGAATTGAATGTGACATATACCAGAAACTCTAAACTCGTTTACTTTATCACGCTCAGGTCACGAACATAGTCTCGCGGTCTTGTTATCGCTCCGCTCTGTTGTTGCTTCCACATGTGTAAACTGCTATTAAAATTTCTGCGCAATTTTCACATAAATTGGTCGCATACTTAGCGAGAATAAACTCACCAAACTTCGCTTGTGTGCTTAAAATTGAATTCGAGAAAAGGTGATGTTTAGATTTCTGGGGATTAGGGATTGTTTACACAATGGCATTTCCGATTTGCAAAACTTTGATCCAATCACATGCAACCCGCTGATTAGACATTTCATCGATTGTCGGCGGAACATGTGCTGCAGAAAACTCGCTGATCATCGATCTACTTTTGTGCTTAAACTGAGAGATTTTAATTTTCTGTGTAACTGACCTCGATGGAGGAAGCTTCAACTAGTGGACCGAGTTGCTGTAGCAGAGACAGAAAAGGCAAACGGGGAAGAAAGAATGTCCTCAGAAAACGAAGTTAGTATTTTGATGCGCGTATTGAAGTTAATTTGTTCAAGTTTGAGCTGTGGAAATGCCTTCAAGTTGTTTCTTTATTTGAAGCTACAAATGGCAATAGACATTTTCGGGATGAATAAAACAGACAACTTAAGAATTTTCCCTCTATTTAATCTGTACACGTACGCAAAGTTACCATATTGATCCATATTGTTCTACCACAATGTTGTCGTTACAAACATGCGGCCGCTTCGTTCACCTGTTATGAATTGAAAAAAAAAAGCATTACTGCTATCTGAAGCTCTGCAGTCGATTCCATGTTCTTTTTGGGACTATTCTTTGGTATTTTTCTGAACTAGCCCCTTCTTTTACCATTTATTCTGGGCAAATTGATCGTTGAAGGAACCTTTGTCTCGCATCGTCCGGTCCGATTGAAATTTGATCAATGATTTATGTGATCTCCGGTAGATTTGGTTTTGATATAATAAATGTAACACTTGAGTAACAAAACAGTTTTAAAAAACACCGACTTGAAAGACGCTAACTTGGTGGAGAGTACTGCAATTTCACAAGTTTGCAAAACGAGTACAAACATCGTGTGCAACATTTCAGATATTTGACATGTTGCAATGTTTGACTTCACCTGTCATCAATGTTATACTTTCTTACACTTTCTGCATTTATATCTCTTGAACTAAATAAGATTTTAAGTTTTACCATTTGATAGCTCTCTTTCCCTCTAGTACACATGAATTTTTGTCAGAATCGAGAAATATTCCATTTTTTTTCTTCCGTGTATCCTATTAAAGACAGTGTGTTAATTTCACCTCGCAACGATTTGAAACCGTACAGGTAGCATTATTTTTTAGACATTTTACAGTCGCTTTACTTTGAAGGTGTGAATAATATGAAAAAATAGTAATAATAAATTGCACTTCGATGCAGAGCGAAATACAGGGCGCTATCATGTCAGAAAACAACACAAAATGTCGACCGACCTCAATTTCGCATGGATACTTGATGTTATCAAGTTTCAATTGTATCCGCGCCTTGGCTACAGAGGTTACGTCCGTGGAGTCAAACCGTCAAAAGTATGTAGCTTTCACCCGCCACTGGCTACAGCATGCTAAAGTCGGTTCACTACACAGTTCAGTCTTCCACTGTTTTGAAGCTTTTATAACCAGGAGTTCAATACTCATACGTTCATTTGTAGCGAAATGACATTGTGACGAAACAACGCGGTGGTTACCGTTCAACTGGAATCCTGTTCAAGCTTACAATGTAGTCACCATAGTTTTGCTGTACAAACATATTACCATTTTCCATGCTATAGGATAAAAAAGGCACAACTTTCAAAGTAAAATTATATAAACGACGATCTATGTATTACGATAAATTTGATACCAGTTGTGTTGGGCCACTACATACAAAGGAAACACGACTGTTGTTTAAAATTAATAATCGTACACCGTTGCGTTGACCTTAAAAGCGTTGATCTTAAAAGTGTTTTACTCCAGCCTTATGAAAAGTTGTCAGTGCATTGAGAAACATTACAAAAGCATTCCTCTGACAACATTTTGTAACATTCGTTGCGTTTCAAGAATTCGTGTAGAAACATTCAAATGTGTTGAGAATCATTATCAAAGCGTTGCAATGCATTCACAATGCGTTGAAAATTCGTTGAAATGCATTTCAATGCAATTTTCGTTTAGCCTGGTTTTCCCAGATAGGGTCACAAATGGTAAAAATAATTCAAAAAAATAGTAATAGAAACTATTAATTCTAGACTGAGTTAGTGTTGTTTCTCAAGCCAGCTTGCTTTCCTTTGCACGGTACTGCACACTGGGTTGTTTGAACAAAAAAAATCATTCGGCCGTCTTTTACTCTTAGTGCGAATAACATTGCTTGGTTTTTCAGTTGACGGAATATTATAATCATCATTACATGTTTTGCGTTAACTAGACTTGTAGTAATGAATGGTATTTCTCTTCCATTTTAATGATTTAACTTAGAACTGCCGATTCACTCAAAGCGAAATATTTAATGCTTTGTTTTGTTTTTATTAAATCTCAGAGCGTGTCGCTCAAAGCACTTCAATGGATTCCTCATTTTGTTTTGCACTATGCTAGATATAAAATTTTTATTGCTTCAATCTTCATTTGGTTCTGTTATTTAACAACTGTTCTAATTGTTCTATATCTCCTATCTCAGAAACTCCTCCCTCCCTCCTCCCTCTTCGATTCTTTTTCTCATGAGGGAAATTATATCAGCACATTGTTAAGACACGTTTTTCTGCTACACAGTCAGTATTCAGAATTTGGAAAAAAAGTTTTCCATTGAAATGTTCATTAACAACACTCTTCGCAATTCCTCGTTTATCGAAAAAAAAACCAAAAAACCCAACGCTGAAATTCTTGGAATTTGTATAGCAATCGAGCACATAACTTTGTGAAACACTTGGTAGCTTGCCTTGGCTGACATGGCGCTTATGCTGATCCCGCGATCGCGCGACACTGGGCGCAATCTTTACTACAACTACTAGAAACCTTAGCGCGTGTGACGTCATAATGAAAATGGTCTATTGCGTCTGGCTCCACCATTCTTTCAGGCACCTTCCCCAAGCTCATCTATTGTTGCTGAGTTTAAATGTTTTTTAATAAGAAAGCTACATGTAAAGCTACCAAACTTGGTGACTTCCACTAAAATTTATCTGGGAACAATTTGGTATAGCAAGTTCTTGTTCATCAAGTTTGAGATTACCATGGCAACCACTTTTTGACAAATGGTTTTTTCACAATTTGAATAGCCCTCTTTTTAAGTGAAAAATTATAACTTTTTATAAGTAACCTTTACATTTTTAGATCATTCTCCTGTTATTTTATTGGTTTTGATTACCTGTTGGTCAATTTTGGTGCTTTCTGAAGGTTTTGGAAAAATCAATAAATCAAAGATGGCCACCATTTGAGAATATGATGTTATTCTTATGTCATATGACATCATCAGCTGATGTTGCAGACCTCAAAGGAAACATATTTGGATGTAATATCTGCCCTCTAAGTTTTGTGGTCATAGCTTTAATATTCTCAGAGTTAAGGAGGAGGCAGAATCCTCTCCTGCTCCCTCTTCCCCTCAGTCCCAGAAAACAAAACAAGCCCAGTTTGAATAGGGTTAATTTGGGTTTCAAGTGCAAAAAGGCAGTCATGCCCCTCTTGCACCAAACTTCAATCATAAGACTTATATAAGGATTCTACATTCAGATTTCAGAGCAAAAAACCCTGCCAAGCTTGCGATCCCAGGTCTGATACCTGTGACCCTTGATCCCAACTAACCCTTTAAGTCCCAGAGTCATCATAATGATATACAAATTCTCCTTACGTGTTTCCATAATTTTGTCGAATGCTAGTTGAAAGAACTTATTGAAACATCAGGAGAATTCACCCTAGGTTATCGTTCACTTAATTCTCATGACCTTGACAGGTTATAATGGTCTGTCATGATAAAGGGAAATTGGATGTTGGTCACTATTCGGGATCAATAAAGGGTTGACCATGGAAACCTTGTTAGGACCCTGCCCTTTGAAGCCAAAAATAGAATGTAGAGAATATTGGTGCCATTGTATAAGGCAAACCAATTTTATGACTAACATAAATCTCTAACAATAACTTAACAAACAAACAGAAAATGATTTAAATTTACCAAAAATGTTTAAATATTTAAATATAAAAAGATAATCTTTAAAAATAAGCTTAAAATCTCAAATTAATGACAACAAATTGTTAATACCAGTTAACAAACATTTATTAAAACTGGTATCCACTTTATTTTAAAATTTATTTTTCTAAAACTTGATTAATAGCCCAAACCTCCATGAAGAATGCTCAAGTTAAAACCGAAACTAATTTCCCATGATACCATACACCAGAAAAAAATATATAAGGTCAAAACCCGCCAGCGTTAATGCTGTCATTAGGTGTAAAAACGATCTTTTGCCAATAAAGGTGGGAAGTTGTGGGCTGTAATTGTACGCAAAATAGATAATTCACTCTAGAACAAACAAGGGCACGTCCAAATCGATTTGTAAGGTTTTAGGAATGTGCGAATCGGGACCAAAAATAGTTGTGATCTTTTGGACTGTAGAATGTTGCAATCGACCTTCCACCAAGACTAAAACACAGTGAATTGTGTTTCCTTCGCAACTACTACCTAATCTATAAAAGTTAACTTAAAATATTTGGATTTCATCACATCTAATTCTATCCCGTGCATTGGGCAACGGTGACTTTCCAAATGAGATTCAACACGACAGCAGAGTGAAATTATTGGAAAACTTCAGATGCTAAATATTTAAACGAAAAGGCTATGTCTTGCTCCTGACAAATTTCAAATCCTTATACCGCGACAGTTAGACGAATAACTCCAGACTCAACAACCTAAAGTGATGAGTGCAGATTCCGAGCTCGCATTTGCACAGCGAAAGTCCAGTCGAGTGATCTCGCGTAAATTCTTACATCTAGTATTAAAGAGATATAACAAAACATGCCCCTTCCACTCACCTATTGTCGAAATAAACGTTGTGTTGAACGCATCGTCGGAGAATCGGAACAAAATACAGGTCTTTCCAACGCCCGAATCCCCTATTAGGAGCAACTTGAAGAGATAGTCATAACTTTTCTTCGCCATTGCTTTTCCGCCTACTTCGAGCTGATTATCACATGCGTACTGCGAGCAAACGAGAGTGAGGGCTGGGAGCAAGGATCATCAGCAGACTTGGCCCCAGTCTCGCTAGCCTGCAATGCGGGCGCTTGAAACACGCGGCCAGAAACACGCAGCGTAATAATGAGGCTTAGGGGAATAATATAAGGATTTATATGGGTTTATTTCCCTAAGCCTCGAAATGATGCCTATTGTTTAAGACCGAATTTCAATATATCGAAATTGGGCTATTTTTTGTCAATCCGAAAAACAAAATCCCCGTTCTTTTGTACTATCATAGGAAAAGGCGTTTACTAGACGGGGGTAGTTTCTAAATACGCCGGGTCGTTCACTTAAGAGGGACGTTTACTAGAGAGACTTTACTCGATGGGGCTTTAAACCCCCTTTGTTGGATAGGAGTCTGGGTAGGAGATGTTTATTAGAGAGTAGGTGTTCAATAGATCAAATACAGTATGTTACTCAGTATCCGACCAGTACAGGAGCCCTGACCAGTACCAGTATCCGACAGGAGCCCATTATGGGCTCCTGTATCCGACCAATAAAACTTCAACTTAATTTTTCGTGTCGGACTTAGAAATTGGCTAAAAACTAAGTATTCCGAAGAAAGGTATATTATTTCAGCTTCCGATTGCTTGTTTTAGTGGCCTTAATGCTTAACGGAGATTTGTAGGAGGCGCCCTTCTGTTAAGATGAGTAAATTCTCGAGGGGCAAATTCGACGTTTTTCACTGCGCAGTGAAATTACCGTTGTTCATATGAGGGTCTGTTACACATGATATTTTCGAGGAAAAAACAAGAGATTTGGCGTTATTGGAGAAATCAAGTATTCAGAACCTTATCGAATTTCTAACTAGATTCAAAAGTTTTAGGAAAGTAGGAGTGAATAGTTTTCACTACGTTTTGAGCTAGGGTGCCCAGTATCCGACCAGTTTTGCTGCTGATGTCCAAAATTATTTCATAAGTTTTATGACAAATTAATTTCGGTACTTCAGCTGATCTTAAAACTATTATTAAAATGGGTAGTCACAGAAAAGTCTGTAAAAAGTGGCTTTAGTTATTATTCGAGGTTAACCATTTTCCGTGTGTTTGTCCGCTAGGAAAGTCACGTTTAACATCTGGTCACGAAAATCTGATCCACTTCACGTTGGACAATTCGGATGACTTCAAAATCATTCAAATTTCGAACATTTTGGTTTCCTCTTTAGAAACAACAAAAAAAGTTGAAAATTCCCAATGGAAAAGAAACTTTGGCACATCGAGCACCGCTAAAATTCTATTTAGGGTTCGTACATTACGCCTTCGTGTTTGTTAACTAGGTACGTGGAAAACTAAGCTTCTTCTTGTCATTCAAGGATGTTCTGACGCTCAAATCTCCACCGTTTTCGAAATCTTCGTTAAATTTGGCGCAGTTTGAAGTACAAAAAAGGGGAAAAGTAAGAGAAAAAAAATGTATGCACAGCGAGTAGCCCAGAAAAAATGTCCTTGCACACGGAAAAATATTCCTGCAAGGGAAATGTTAGCGAAAACAATTCGTGCAGCTCGAAAATTCCCCACCTCCCCATAACTTTTCTAATGGTCCGTCACTAAGATGTCTAAAATAAGCGGAGAACCGAAAATTGAAGGCATTACAGTCGAACATCAGTTCATAATGGAGACGAGAAAGTTGGTGACATTTATCCGCCATGAGACAGCCTTACTGTATGCCATTTCCGTGTTGATTGAAAATATTTTAATTAGGCGGGGGTCGTCCGTACGCGCACGTCGCGCCGACTCGTAAAATGGACGTTTTTTGTTTTTCGTTTTCGTCGTCGTCGTCGTCGACGTCGTTGGTGTCCGTCAGTTCAATTAGTTTTCTTGGGGTCGCGCGGTCTCTGAACAATGGCCTTGCTGTTATAATGACGTTACAGATACCCACGCATTCGATTTTATCAGATTGAAAACCAATCTCTCAAATACCAGACATTTTTCCGGTGAATAAACAATATAAATAAAAACATGACCTTTGCTGAAGAGTTTTCAAGTTGAATTTTCCATCTATGTCTATGATCGCAGAAAACTACAGGGAATGTATTGACGAACTACATTAGAATTGCTGCAGACGTGTTGAATCTTGTTTTTAAAGGGAATACGCCATATCGGACGTTCACAAGCACACAGCTCACAGTTCATCGCAAGCCAAGGTGAGCCAGCGGGTTACAAGCCAAAATATTGCATCACACTTTCACGGATTTCGTCATGCAGGTTTACATGCTGTCTCCCGGGGCTGTCTCCTTAGTGGGGGAAGGGGGGATGCCGTTGAATCACCATGGACCGCCTGTAAATTCTTCAGAATACCCAAAATATCTTTCTTGATTGTGTCACAACATTAGTCAAAATATTGCTTCAAATAGTCACTGTTTTGGTCACACAGATTCACGTGCTGGGTATCCTTCGAAATTTAAGGGAGTGTATATGAGGGTCCACCGGAGAAAGAGCGGGCAGAGTTACCATCGGCTGTCTGTAAATACTTTAGAATTTTTTTATGATAATGTCCATTTTCTCGATTTCGGTAAAGAAGTCACTGGATTCCCGTGAATATCTGAATTTTCCTGAATTGAATTGACCTTACATCTGTCACCAGTAATATGCTTACATACATTTAATTCCTTACATACCGGAATTGTCCATAACAGGTCACCGGAAACCACAAACTACTGAAGTTTTTTTTAAAGAAACCTTTTTTCCTTAGGAAAAGGGGAGGGGGGGGGGGAGACCATCCGCCGCCTGTCAGAATTTCTTGTTTCATTCGAAATGTTTCCTGCATTGTGTGACCTTTCGTTCTTGTTCAATTTGTGGAATTTGCTGCATCGAAATCATTGCCGTGCACTCTTTATCCCTTTAGTCTCTGAATTTAGACTAGAATCTTTCTTATTCCTATCTAAAAGAGTTTTGCTTGGCTTAAAAAATTATCTTAACGTTTCTTTGGCTGATATGGTTGAATCTGCGCAAACGGTCATCTGTATATGGGAAGAGAGTTTGATATGGTGACAATATTTAAAGCAACACCTATCATGACGTTTGTATCAGGTGTTAAGACCCTGAAAACTCAATTCTACTTCCGAGTCGAACATCTAGTTACTTGAGTGATCTTAAAAGATAAGTACATGTCGCTTGGGTTTTGAAATGTTCTGTGGATAACAAACTTATTGCGTGGTCGGATACTGGGCCCGGTGTACGGATACTGGGCAACGTATGAGCTTTCCAAAAATTTAAATTGCGCAACGGATACGGAACTGACAACGTCAACGTTTTAACGTTATATTTGCAACTAAATTTTACTATGCCAGTGTCAAATTTCAGAACTCTTTCTCCTGAGCAAGTGGAGATCAAAGCCTTTTCAAACTGAAGTGGTCGGATACTAGACAACGTACTGTATGGTACTCTCAGAAGGTAGGTTGGCAACAAAGCTTGAAAAAACACAAATAGAATAGTCAATCAATTAATGGTTGAAGAAAGTTAAAGTTAAATTAACAAAGAAAAAAGAACAGGAAAATGGAGATACCAGATGAAAATTCAAAGTAAAGCAGTTTCGCTACAAGACAGAAAATTTTAAGGGAATAATCTCTTTCGTGGAGATTATTCCCAGCTTTTGCAGTTGAATCTTCCGTATTTTCTGTAGCCAAAGGACTCCTTCAAGTTTTCACACCAGTTAAGGCCAGTTACCATCCGGTCGCAACTGATCGCAAAATCAGCCGCCACACAGAACTGGAAGGGTGGGGACAGAGGGTTCAAACTTTGCACTTCCGGTACCCTTACTGCCTCCTTGCACTCTTTCGGTTGCAAAATATTATGCAATGTTGCGTAATTTTTTCCGATTTCTCCGGATCCCCGCCACCTTGGGAATAGGGGGTTCTCACCACCCCCCTCTTTTCCGGCTCCTGAACACTTCTCGCCCCGTTTCCTTCTGGGCATCTGCCTCCTCTCCCCCTCCACTCAAACTATTCCATCGTACGAAAACGGACTTCAGAAATCTTCTACCATCTTTATATGACAACCAAGTTACTGTAGTCAAATCTCATGCCGGTATAATAGCTCACATTCGGTTATGGAAACACAGCTCTTTGAGATCCAGCGCGAAAACAAATTCTGCCATCGTTTGTGATCATACGAAAACCGGTCTTTCGGTTTTTGGAAATTTCTCAGTCAATCCCGGTGTCAATTCAAAGGTTATCCCCCAGCTTTCGATTGGGTCAGTTTGACAAGTTAGCAGTTTCTTCGATGGGATATTAATTTTAAAGCCGTCTATTTCACTGCTGTGTGCATACCCAGGTTTGTCAAACATGATTCACCAAGCCGTGAAGAAAATTCCAGATCTTTCAGTTATTTATGACAACCGTTAAGGCTCAGGAAGTTAGAATTTCCTCCGTAAACTCATTTCAAGCGCAATTTCCCATCGATGTTTTGTGTCTATAAGGACAAGACATAATTCGCCCAATCACCCATGGTCAAATAATAATCATGGAAATCTGAGCTTGTAACGAGTTTATAGAGTGGATTCTAAAGAGTTCAGAAATAGAAAACATCATAAAGATGCAGACGATCTGCCCTATTCCTTCACCACTATGTGATTATGAACGATTCATGATGGGCAAAGAATAACTAACCTCAAAGACGCCGCAAAGAGAAATTTACCTTTTTTTCGAGACAACACCAAGTTTAGATATTGTGACTTCACTACTAAGAACGTCTGATTGTGAAATAGTCCTATTTAGGAAAAGGCAGTCAGCAATATGATACAACTAATTTTAATACATCTTGATATAAAAAGGATTACAGATAAAAATACCATGTAAATTCACCTAGCACCTAAACTAAACTGTGTATAATAAGCTTAAAAGTTGTGCCAGGCACGAAAAGTTACCAAAAATTTGTCGAAAAACGTATTCCCAATGTAACTAGTAATGTAGTGGCATCAGAGCTAACATACACACGTCTTCAAAGAAAAAAGAAGGCTCCTTAACTTAGCCAATCTAAAGACGAGTTTTGGAATCGAAAACGCAGCTTTCCGTTCCGTTCCATTAAGCGACAATCCAATCTTAAGCCACGGCTAAACGACCAAACATTTCGTCCAACATCGCGTTTGTTCCACAAAACGTTCGGTGGCTAAAACGGGCAAATAATGTTTGACCAAACATTGGACAGTGGAAAACCATTTTTAAAAAGAATGCAAAGTTGAGAGAGGCGGCTAAACAGCAAAACATGTTCGTCCAACATGATGTTGGACAAAAATGTTTGACCGTTTAGCCGGGGCTTTAGATTGCAATCCACAAACCAATCCAGGAACGATCGAATCGTGGATGGAGCGATCCATGTACGGTTCTTGTCGAATCCAATCTCGGATAGTGCGTTCTAGTTAGCGATCTTGGATCTTGTCTCGCATAGCACTTGTTCACTCTGAATGTAACTAACATCGGTTGATCTTTTTCAGATTTTTGTTCCAGCTATCATGAAAATCGAAACTTCAATGTCGGAAAAATAGGGAATGGATTAGCTAAAAGGCAGAAAACCTGAATCCGAAAATAAGTGAACTTAACCCTTCAAGCCCCAATAGTGATCAGCATCAAATTTCTCCTTTCAGTAACATGCTTATTTAATCAGAGAGGCCATGAGAATTAAGGACACAATCACCCAAGACGAATCCTCTCAATCCTTTGACATTTTCTCCCTACTACTGCTAAAATAATTATACGAGGACAAGAAAAGAGAATTTGAAGGTTGATATTGGGGATTGAAGGGTTGAAGGGACACAACCTCAGTCGTCATAAATTGCATTTCTTACAGCTAGCTACTAGGGCGATGAGCGACCAATGGACAGCGTCATAATCTGCAAATTAGTCAAAAAAGGGTATCTAAAACTGGTACTTAGTATTTACAGGACAAAAAGTCAAGGGGAAACTAGATCAAAACATTTCAGAGATAACGATCAACTAGACTGCTAGCAGTCTCTTTCTGGATAGTCGAGAAGGCGCGCGCAATAGCCGAGCGAACAAGTCGAAACCTGGAGCGAACTTGCGGGAGGGTCCGCCTCTCCCTCAGTCTCTTCTCGTTTTTTCTCCTCGCGCTAATCTCGCCGCGCTGTTGATAACTCGCGCTCTCAGCTTGTTCACGCGCCCTCTCGACTATCCAGAAATGGACTGCTAGCAGTCTAACGATCAACGTATTACAACTTTTTACATCTTATGCCTTCGTGCAGTATTAGTAAAAATTATGAAGGCTTTAGGGAACAGTAACATTACACATTTTTACTAAGACGTTCTCAACTGAACGTTGTCACATGAAAAACCTACAGCATTCTCAAACAAAAACACTCCAGCTAAGGAAGATTTCTCCCCTTCCAAGAAAACGAAAACTTTGAAACGGTGGATACCAATTAAAAATTCGTAGCTTGACGAATAAAATCTACCTGCGTTGAATTTCCCCGAGAAAAAACGATATCCAATGAGTGTGATATCGGTTTGCGAGAGGATTTAATAATAAATTTGCTTTACTTCTCAGTATTGTTTCACTGACCTCTCCTTCTGTGAATAATGTTCACGACAGACACATTAAATAACAAATGTCTTGTCTTATGTTTGCTATCTAGCATCCTTCCCACGTGGAACAGCAATACTTATAGTAGTTTCATCCCAAGGAAGCCCGGATAATCTCCGGCAGGTTGTGAGCCTCCAGGGTCGTGAAGGCCTAATATTCAATCTTCACTATGTTCGACTGTCATATGGCTGTCATAGTGTTCGCAAAGTAAAGCCTCACTTCCAAATTCCTCCAGACAAATCCAACAGCTGTGCAACTCAACTTCACTTGGGTGGCCCTGTGACGAGCCCGATGCACCCTCTTGTGATAATGGTGCCATTTCCTGTGACGAGAATGTCGCTGTGTTGGAACTGCCGAGTAGAGAACCTTCAGTGGTTGAGAGTGTCCGGGAACAACCATCATTATTCTGAATCTTTCCTCCTGCATGCATTCTTTGGTGCCTTCGAAAATGTCCCGCGTGTTTAAAACACTTGCCACACCACTGACATCGAAATTTAGCGTGTGTTTTTGAATGATTCTTTAGAGCACCTGCATGACGAAAACAACGGCTGCATTCCTCGCATTTAAAGGGCTTCTGAAACGTTTCCACGGTATGCCTTTTTTCGTGCCAACGAAAATGTCCGGCGTGTCTAAAACACATGCCACACCACCGACACCGAAGATTATCTCTTGTGTGCGTTCTTGAATGCACCGTAAGAACATAAGAATGGCTAAAACACTTGCCACATTCCTCGCATTTAAAAGGCTTCTGAAATTTCTCTTCTGCATGTTTTCTTTCATGCCTTTGAAAATGTCCTGCGTGTTTAAAACACTTGCCACACCACTGACATCGATGGTTATCCTTTGCGTGTGTTTTCGAATGGTTCTTAAGAGCACCCGCGTGAAGAAAACTACTACCGCATTCCTCGCATTTGAAAGGCTTCTGAACGTTTTCTCCTGCATGTTTTCTTTCATGCCTTTGAAAATGTCCTGCGTGTTTAAAACACTTGCCACACCACTGACATCGATGGTTATCCTTTGCGTGTGTTTTCGAATGGTTCTTAAGAGCACCCGCGTGAAGAAAACTACTACCGCATTCCTCGCATTTGAAAGGCTTCTGAACGTTTTCTCCTGCATGTTTTCTTTCATGCCTTTGAAAATGTCCTGCGTGTTTGAAACACTTGCCACACCACTGACATCGTAGTTTACTCTTTGCGTGTGTTTTCAAATGATTCTTAAGAGCACCCGCATGACGAAAACAACTGCCGCATTCCTCGCATTTAAAAGGCTTCTGAAAGTTTTGTACTGCATGTCTTCTTTCGTGCCTTTGAGACTGAAACCGACGCCCATTTCTCGTGTGTGTTTTTGTATGATACCGTAGACCATTTAGATAGCGAAAACACTTGCCACAATCCTTGCATTTGTAAGGTTTTTCTCCTGTGTGAATTCTGCAATGTACTTTTAGATTTCCTTTGAACCTAAAATCCTTACCACACTGTTGACACTTGTAAGGCTTCTCGCCTGTGTGAATTCTTTGATGCACGGTTAGATTCACTAATTGGCTAAAGTACTTGCCACATTGAAGGCATTTGTAAGGCTCCTTAATTACATCTCTTGCAGACTTTCCTCTAGGCACTTCTCCAAAGTCTTTTTGGCGATTTTCTTCCATCCACTTAGCTGCGTCCCCAGTGCCTTTCTTTTTGGACGACTCCTCTGCAGCTCTTTTGAGTTCACCTGTGTGTGTTCGTGAATGCCTCTGCAGAGTAGGTTTATAACGGAAACACTCGCCACACTGCTTACACTTGTAAGGTTTCTCTCCAGTGTGAATTCTGTTATGTACTGTGAGAGCTCCTGATTGGCTAAAACACTTTCCACAATATGTACATTCATAAGGTTTCTCTCTAGTGTGAATTCGCCTATGTACAGCGAGATTGGCTAAACTGTTAAATAACCTGCTACAATGAAGGCACTTATATGGCTTTTCTCCTGAGTGGGTTTTTTTGTGTCTAGTTAGATCTGGTAAGCAGCTAAAGTACTTGTCACACTGAAGGCAATTGAAAGTTCTCTTTTTGACATCTCTTTTCTCTTTTTCTCTCCGGCAATGATGGTTTGACATCTGAGCAACCAACTTTCCGCATTCTTTGCGTTTATGTGACTTAGGGAGCTTGCGTCCTGTGTGCTTTTTTGTATGGTTTCTTAGAGCATACTGATACCGAAAACACTCGCCACAATCCTTGCACTGATAAGGTTTTTCTCCTGAGTGAATTCTGTAATGTATCTTTAGATATCCTTTTTGCATAAAATCTTTACCACACTGTTTACATTTAAAAGGTTTCCCTCCAGTGTGAATTAGTTCATGTTCCTTGAGACTTCCAAGCTGTGTAAACCCTCTGCCACATTCCTTGCATTCATAGGGCCTTTGACACTTTTTTGAATGTCTTGTAAGAGCATACTGATACCGAAAACACTCGCCACAATCCTTGCACTGATAAGGTTTTTCTCCTGAGTGAATTCTGTAATGTACCTTTAGATATCCTTTTTGCCTAAAATTTTTACCACACTGGTTACATTTAAAAGGTTTCCCTCCAGTGTCAATTAGTTCATGTTGCTTGAGACTTCCTTGCTGTGTAAAGCCTCTGCCACATTCCTTGCATTCACAGGGCCTTTGAGACATCTTGGTTTGGGTACTTCAGATGTACAAGAATAACTTTACTCCTGCAAGATAATGGGAGAAAACATCACTGACTTCAGGCTTAGGTCTGTCAAAAGCAATATTTACCAAAGAGAACCGTTCACTTACGCAACATAAAGAGATTGTATTGGCAAAATAACAGAAAAGCTTTATTATAAGTCAGTGATCAGTAGAATTAAAATGCTGGGTTCAAAACAGCGTAGAACGATACGTGGCCAAAACATCTTGTTTTATTCAGTAACAGGGAAGCTTGGTCTTTGTGTCCAAAGGCATCTCTGATGTAAGTTATAAATGAGGTTTTCTTGCAAAACAGAGACATAAGACTGGTTTCTTGTTCTGCTTTAGCTGGCTGTGCAAAAATTATAGACGTTTGGAAATTTATGATTTGAAATACGCCCTCCCCTTTATCAAGTCTCTCTCTAATATGCCCCTTTCTTGCCTTGCACTACATAAGCCAATTGAGTGTTGTTTTTTTACGCCTATAAGTTGCTCTTTGTTTCTGCACATGGGGTTATTTATTTCCAATTGTGTGGACATGTACAAGAGTGCTTGCGAGAGCCCATTCTCGTAAGCGACCAGCGCTAGTTGCGACCACTTTTCTGAATTCCCGAGGTGGTCGCTTACGAGAGCTTCGACTGTACAAAATTTTATGCTAGCCTGTCCTAAACTGGGTCTAAACTTGTCCTAAACCGGATATGGTTGCACTATTCTCGTCGTTAAATATTCCTTATACAGTATTCAGCAATCCTAGGTTGGAAGCTTTTCCCAGTCTCTAATAAACTTTAAAATTGCATAAAACAAGACTAGGAGAAGACAGTATACATAAAACAAGAGAGTGTCCAAAACAGGGACCTAAAATAGAGGGTGTTGTCCTAAATAGGAGCAGAATTTTAGGGCATTTTTTGTCCTAAACCGGGTCAGGATTTCAGACCCTCAGCCACATCTCCATACCCAACCAAGGGTCAAGTGCCCCCCCCCCTCCCACCCCGGGTTAATGCCCATAGTAGCCGGATGAAATCTCCAGCCCTGTAGTAGTCGTTTTTATCCTCAAAAATTGTTGGCATTTAATAAAGAAAAGTTTTTCATGAAGCAAACGCATGAGAGAAAATATCTCAGGAGCTAATTAAGCAAACTGAAGCTCAGTGATTGGATTTTTGAAAAAGAAACATGTCCCTTAATATCAGTGCAAAATGCACTTAAATCAATCAAAAACAGTCAGTCAGTTAAAAGGTAAACCAATCAATCAATAACATAATTTACCATTAAGTGCCATAAGGTAAAATGACAGTTTTTTGCCAAAAGTGGGGACAACTAAGGTGAGGATGTTTGGCTCCACTCCACTTGGAAGAAAATTGACCAATCACAACGCTAAATGAGTGGGGACAAAAGTGGGGACACTAAGGTGAGGATGTTTGGTTCCACTCCGCTTGGACGAAAATTGACAAATCACAACGCTAAATGAGAACAAAAGATAGCAAAGCGTTTTCGTAAACAACCAATAACGTTAAAGCATCCAGACAATACATTTCGAAAAATGTTTGCAACAGTGACCTCTGATCATGACCTCTCGGGAAAATGCCACGTCTATGATTGGTTAATTTCGATCCTAAATTTTGAGCAGAACATTTAGAGGACGAATTCGCAATTGATAGTAAAATTATCGCCCAAAAACAAACCTTAAACAATACTTTGGCTGCAGCAGTACAGCTAGTATGTTTGTAGAAGAAACTTTTTTCCGAAAAGAAATTCAAAAACGCAACAAACTTGCTTTATACTGAGATGCGTTCGCTCAGCGCAGCGAGTAGAATATAAACAAACACAGATCTAAAGATAAATATCCACCTTTGCCTGCTTTAATAGTTCAATAATAAAAAGAGGTCCCCAAATCTCCTTATTCACTAACTGCTTTTTGAATCAACAGGTGCTTATTGTTGATGTATTGATTCTGGCTTCTACAGCCCTTTCAATTCACAGTCGCGGTCTCGATACTGCAAGGAAATCCAAATCGAGCTTTTAGTTCCATTTCAGCGTGGTTCAAGTCTGAAACGTAATAAGCTCATAATAGCTGGGAATGACGACGACTATTGCTGTATATGCACCCCTCTCGATTCAGTCTCACTTGTATTTTGTGGGCAAAAGCCATTTTAGAAACATTTACATCTACCGTAAGCTTATAGCTTACGGGGCGCGTACAAACAATCCACGAGATATTTTCAATCACATCGAGCAACGGTGCGCTGTTTGAAAATGTTCAAAAATCACCATTGAAGCTAACCAATGAAAAGATTAGACTATTTCCCGAGAGGTCCGCAGAATTAGACGGTTTCAAATTTATTTGGAGATGTATTGTCTAGATCCTTCAAAGTTATTGGTCAGTTTATGAAAAAATGTTGGCTTCTTTTGTTCTCAATTAAGGCTGTGATTGGTCAATTTTCTTCCAAGTGGCCCGGTCCGAGTGGTTGCACTGTAAGTTCATTTGTTTTATTGTTGAATATACTAAGGTAAGTCTTAGTTTGTGTTGGTAGCCTGCAAGAAGGCTCAGTTATAGAGATATTTGCATGAGTAACTTGGCAGCATTTGGACAATGTTCATGTGGTTATTATACCTAATCGTACCTTTTTGGTACGCTTCGGCAGCATATCAGGCGAGTTTGTTCGATCCATAAATCGTATTTTGGCGACACGCAGCCAAGCCAACGTACCCATGGCGAGACCAAACGAGCCTGATATGCTACCGAAGCGTACCGAAAAAGGTGTGACTAGGTATTTACCGTACCCAAATTCGTCCTAAAACCCGGCGTTATTTTTTCTGTACACGCGAGAGCCCGCCAGTGTAGCCGCGTCCAGTTTTGGCGCGAAATTATATATTTTTTTCTCTGTTAGCGTTAAACAAATTACTTTTTCGTTTAACAAATGTAACAGTTTTACCTTTCGTTGTATTTCTGTTGTAACTTTCATCTCTTAAAGTCTGCAAAAAAAGTGCAGGTTTTAGAAACTGTCCATGATATCGTAGGATATCAGGTCAGTGACTTGATATCGTAGAAAATCATAACAGTAAACAAGGCTTCTGATTGGGTAATTCACCATTTGGGTAGGCTAATTATAAAATATTATTCAATCTCACTGTTAACATTCTTTTCTTTGGTATGGAAGGGACAATGTATTTTGCAGAGAGAGCCATCAGGCCAATTTTAAACAGTGCTCTGATAAGTTCTTACACAGTTCGCTGGTTTAGTCCAAGTAAAACGAAAATAGAGAGCCTGATCGCAGTTCATGTTTGTAAATTGTCGTTACTTTAATTCTTGGCTTGAATCATGACATGCTATTGTAATCTTCAGGACTCAAAACGTAATTCCAGTATGAAGGCTGTTCAATTTTTTCTGTTTATAATGGCAGTCAGATTAATTCCACAGAAACAAGATTAATTAAATTGTTCTTTGTGTTTTGAATTTTTCACTGGTGTTCTTATTAATAGTGACTTTATATTTACCTGGTCCATTTTGTTAGAGGCCTGTCCTCCAAACAAAGCTGCCACCAGCTTTTCAGACAGTTAATAATTGCCACAAGGTCTTGGTAGCAGGAAACAAGTTACTATTTTAAAGAACAACACAACACTTTTTAAAAGTTTCAAAGACATGTTTCGGCATCCTTGTTGCCATCCTCAGTTGAAGGAAAAAGTTACAACAAAGCTATTTATATGCAATAGTGATTAGAATTGTAAATGAAAATGTATAAGCAAGAGTGACAAGAAAAAAGCGTGATTATGTGAAATCTAAACAAACAATTTTAAATTAACATGTTTAACCTTTTGATATAAAGTGGGCTTTTCCCAGTGGATATGTAAGGATTCTTTGATCTTTAGTTGGAAAGCTTGTAGTGGCGCAGTCTAAAATGCTGAGAAGCAACTGGTCGAACACAAATCGCGGCAACTTTCAGATTGTTGCAAGTGTTTGTACACGTGAGAGACCCTATCCGTACGCATACGTGAGTATTTAGCTACGGATAGGGCCTCTCACGTGTACGAGAATAAAACTTGTATCGTAAAATTTTTCTACAATAGTTTTGTATGCATCTATATATTCTAAAAAAAAAGACATTATGCATTAAAACTTCATTACGTTTAGCGTCATTAGTTGAATTAGCAATTATTGGATTTGTAATTTTCGTTAAAATAGGTTTGATTTTTAACAAATGCTTAATGTCTCTGTTCCGTCATTGTTGTGTATCCTGACAGCTTGTTTGGTATGACATTAAAAACGAATATTATTGCATCCATAAAATCAAACGATAATTAGAGAAAAGACGTACACATGTTTGGCATAATGTGGGGGGACACATCCCTGCGGTTGGCATACCAAGCGACTTTGAGTTGCGTGACCTTTTAAAGCCTCACTTATCTCCAGTACAGCCCCGCACTGGGATCAGAAGAGTATTGGCAGGTCAATATAAAAGCACGTGACCTCAAATACAATGACCTAATAAAGCCTCACTTATCTCCAGCACTACCGCACTGGAAACGGACAAGAGTATTGGCAGGTCAAATTGATGGTCAAACTGAACACGTGACCTTCTAAGCCTCACCTATCTCCCCGGCACTGGGTAAGCCAGCGCCGGATCGGACAAGATATTGGCAGGTGCACAAATGAAAGGGCAGAAACAATGCCCAAAGCTTGGGGGAAGTCGCTACCATTAGACTTAACCGCCAACCCAGAAGGAGGTGACCCCCAAGTTTATTGATAAACAAACAACCTCCATAAAGGGAGGGAGGGTGGGAAAATTTTCTTTTCTACAACAAATGCCTACTGATTACAGCACACCATGAAGGGAAGTGCTTTTACATTGAATCATACTGCTTTTATAGCTAGACATGGCTATGGTTGCAACCAATAGAAAACTGCCATCTTGCAGATCATGCTGTGACAAGACTAGACAGTCTTGTGCAATATAGATTAAACAATAAGCTAATTCAAGGTACCCAACTAAACTAAGCAGGAAAACAAAGACATTGTGTTATTGCCGCCAAACATGTAACGTAATTAAATGCAGTACGTAATAAACTGATTAGGGATTGCACGTCACGCTCCATTAACTGCGTTTTACTGCTTGTGCCGTAAAACTTTCTTAATGTCTCTGTTCCGTCATTGTTGTGTATCCTGACAGCTTGTTTGGTATGACATTAAAAACGAATATTATTGCATCCATAAAATCAAACGATAATTAGAGAAAAGACGTACACATGTTTGGCGTAATGTGGGGGGACACATCCCTGCGGTTGGCATACCAAGCGACTTTGAGTTGCGTGACCTTTTAAAGCCTCACTTATCTCCAGTACAGCCCCGCACTGGGATCAGAAGAGTATTGGCAGGTCAATATAAAAGCACGTGACCTCAAATACAATGACCTAATAAAGCCTCACTTATCTCCAGCACTACCGCACTGGAAACGGACAAGAGTATTGGCAGGTCAAATTGATGGTCAAACTGAACACGTGACCTTCTAAGCCTCACCTATCTCCCCGGCACTGGGTAAGCCAGCACCGGATCGGACAAGATATTGGCAGGTGCACAAATGAAAGGGCAGAAACAATGCCCAAAGCTTGGGGGAAGTCGCTACCATTAGACTTAACCGCCACAGATACATGCAAGGCATGTATCCCCCCAAGCAAACCACACACACCAAATAAAGCTCATACATATGTAGATAGATAGATATGGTTTCAATGTGAGGCACTCAGTCACTGGAGTGCTCGATGCAACGATTTCAAGGTTGAAATGCAAAATAGTCGAAATATATGGCTATATCACCCCTATGAATATATCCAAGCAGGTTAACTGGAAGGACTACAACATTGCTAGTAGCTAAAGTGGCTTAAAGGGGCTACATCGCTAGGCCTTTGCAGATAATTGTTGTCTAAACTGATGGTAGACAGCAAGACAAGAGAAAAACTTAAAGCATTATCTTTGAACAGCTTATGAAAGAAAAAAATTGTTAAGTGTGGAAAAGAAGTGAACTACGGCTAAAAATAAAGGTGTGAAAAGGCGAAAATACGACATGGGAGGAATAGCGTGTAAAAACTGCTGAGAACCATGACGAAGCCCCTTTAGCAAAATAAAACCTGCAGTGTATGTTACAGCGGAAAATTACCCAGGGGTTAATAGTTAAGTTTTTACCGAGGCACTAGGAGAAGCGGAATAAAACATATGACTGTGCGACAAAAATACGGATGGGAGGACTAACGAACCTCCATATAGCAAAGCCCTGGATATAACAAACGATATTCCTTACCCCAGGAATAGTACTGAAACATATGTTAAAGGACCACGATATAATGAAAGCCTCGGTATAGCGAACTTATATTGCCAGGCACTTGGCCCTTTGTTCTATGCCATAGAGATAAACGTAGGAAAAAACGGCACATAGGAAGTCTGATATTGTTGTAAAGAATCTGTGTGCTAAATAAAATGAAAAGATAAATAAAGGTGCAGTAGATCCCTGGTTACATAAGACCGGTTGTAACCTTAAAACTTGCAGCAGGCTTTTATATGTAGGATACATTTGAACTTAGATCACAAAATGGGTGACATGTTTCATTGGCAAGCGAGCATTGAAAAAAAAAAAAACAAATTACCTAGAAATGGCTTGTTTTAGATAGGAAGCAGACTTAAGTATAAATCATACGTTACATATGGTATATATATATAGCTAATGACTGACGTGCGGCTGGCCGGTACGAAAACCCTAAAAAACCCTGTGGGAAAAAATAGGGAACGTACTCTCCAAACCGAAGGCTGAGCGCACTACCCCTGGAGATAGGGCCAGTCAAGTACCAGATTAAGTGTCAAGTCTAACATATGTTTACATGTGTAAGACCATATATAGAAGGTAATGTCCTCAGCTGCACTGTCCATTGAGCAACACCAAGGTGTGACAAAGGTAATCCAGCGACTGGTAGCAGGATAGACGAACATCTTCAAGATAGCTCACATGTGCAAAACAAGATAACAAAACAATAGATGAGAGGGAAGCAATGGTATTGGTCCACTGGGACAGGATATAGCCATATGACGAAAAACTGAAAACAGTAACACCTTAGATATCGCATGGCATTAACACCTGGACAACAAAAAATTGGCCACCCGGTAAGACAGATCAAACGTCAAAAATCGTATGGCGGCCGACCCGTGTGAGAGTATGGGAAAAGACAAAAATAATACTCCAGTTGTAAATGGAAGACGAATGTATAAAAAATAACTACCAAAGCGAAGAGAAAACAACGTAACGCTAATGGAGACAACATATGGCAGCAAAGCGCTAATTGGCACATAACTTCGCCAAAACATAAATATTAGCTGCGAGTATTCATCGCTAAAATGTAGCGAAGCAAAGGTGATATATATCTGAGCAAAAGAGATACTTTGATCGGAGAAAAGGGGCATTTAATGACTTGTTTACGCAAGTGCAAGCGATAGTAATCTTTGTAAAAGGAACGTTCGCATGAAACCCGAGTGATAACTAAACTAAGAGAATATGGGATAACCGACCGGTAGAAACTGTCAACGACGAACGATAGAAATCGATACAGCGTGACAAGAAGAGCATAGAGACTTTAGTATTATGCTCCTAAAACTTACTTATAATTATTATAAGAAAGCTGACGTCCATCTGGGTAACTGTAATTTACTTGTTCCAATAACGTGACGGCAGTAGGAACCAAAATAGAATAACAATTGGTAGCCAAATAACAATGATACTCTTCCAGACGGTTGAGCCGTGAGACGTAATCCCCGATCGGACGATGAGACTCAAAACCCACGGTAAACAAATTCCCAAGCCGAGGGGAGACAACCTAAAGCTTTGATCGTTTGGCATTGGCCAAATAAGGTTAGACTAACACTATCTACGAATGACAGGTTTTGACCGCGATTCCTCTGGTGACCCGAGATTGAAATCGAAATGGGAACGAAGTTAAACACCACACTGGACCGACAAACAGAAAGAGGAAAACGGGAATCGGGGAAAAAGTATAAAGAAGACTTTAAAAAACACAAGGGAGTAAAGCCACTAAATATTAAACTGCCAGCGAGGGCGAAAGAGTCATGCACGTAAACAAGCGTCCGAAAGGGAAATACGAACGAAATAAAAAGACAACTACATCAAGAAAACGGGAAGACTAATTCTGTACCCCAACAATTTAAGCTTAGACAGTCTTAAATGTGTTATACAAACCTGCGATCGAGCGGGATGGACAATCCCAGAGAAGAGAACGGCACGGAACAGCGGCGGCGAGCCGTGGGGTCACGCGGGCTTGGAGAAGAAAATCGTCTTCAGTCGTCGGCGTAGTTGTTGCGGTCAAAGTTGCAAGGAGGCTCATTTCCCTTTACGCAATGTCAGAGGTGGCTATAAATAGCAGCCAGCTGTCGATGAAGATGTTCACCTTCTTCTTAAAAAACCTTGTGATAGAAGACTCAAGAACTGTAGCTAAATATAAAATGTGCGTGATCGCTGATTGGTGACAAAACTGTTTCTTTTCGTTCGACCCCGTCGGGGCAAAATGTCGTGTTCCTCACCGAACCAAGGTTCCCTTCAACGGTGTAACAACGGCAGAGGGAAAATGGCATCAAGTGGCAGCCTATTGAGACGAAGTGAAAGGATCTCGCAGGAGAGAGGAAGGCACGTACTTGGCTTGAGCAAGGGAAACGACTCTGTTGACCAGCCACGGGCGGCGACGAACATTCCTTGCGGGTGAATTCCATCGTGCGTAGCGCTGTATTAAACGGTGTTCTAAGTAAAACTTGGATTACGACGATGTGCCAGTCAGTTTCAGCGGGGAAAATTTTCTTTTCTACAACAAATGCCTACTGATTACAGCACACCATGAAGGGAAGTGCTTTTACATTGAATCATACTGCTTTTATAGCTAGACATGGCTATGGTTGCAACCAATAGAAAACTGCCATCTTGCAGATCATGCTGTGACAAGACTAGACAGTCTTGTGCAATATAGATTAAACAATAAGCTAATTCAAGGTACCCAACTAAACTAAGCAGGAAAACAAAGACATTGTGTTATTGCCGCCAAACATGTAACGTAATTAAATGCAGTACGTAATAAACTGATTAGGGATTGCACGTCACGCTCCATTAACTGCGTTTTACTGCTTGTGCCGTAAAACTTTCATTATATATATTACTATATATATTTATTTCTTTAAGTGTTTTTACCACAATAGATGATTAAATTAATTGTAAGTCCTTTATTGGTATCCAGCTATTAAAATCATCACTGTACCCTTTCCATTTTACAAGAGCTTGTTTCTTTTTGTAGTCTCTCTTAACGACTTTTTCAATTCTAAATACATCTTGTTTAGCTTTTGATAATTCAGGTTCATAAAAGGATCCCTTTATTTCTTCATTATTTAAGTCTTTCAGTTTGTAAGTAATTGGATTTGTGTATTGAATTTTATCTATTGCAAATACTTCTTCTGTCCAATTTGGTGTATAACCTTTATCAAAAGTTTTCTTTTATACTTATAGATATTCGAACTTTATCACCAACTTTGAATTTTGGTTTAGATGGTAATAGCTCCATATCACCATATAGATTAAAATAAACAGTTCCTTTATTTTTTCTTTACTGGCGTCTACAGGTGTCATTTTTATTGAATTGTGTTTAGTGTTATTATACTGTTTTAGTATTTTAGGTAGTATGTCTAAATACTTTGTGTTACCTCTGACAGTGAACTGCTTCCACATTTTATTTTTTATTGTACGATTCCAATGCTCAACAACCGAAGATTTCTCTTCATTTTCTGTTGAATATGTTATTTTGTGTTTGTCTAATAATTCTTTTAAATGTTTATTGTAAGACTCTTTACCTTTATCGGTCCATAAAAATTGTGGTTTTCTACCTTCTTTAAAAATAATTTCAAATGCTTCAGTGACAGTCTCACCCTTTTTATTTTTAATAGGGATAATCCATCCATATTTACTAAACACATCAATTACCATGAGAAGATATCGATAACCATTGTTCCATTTGCTAAATGGTTGTATGTCAACAAGATCTGATGCGTACATTTCATCAATATGATTTAAAATCACACGCTGTCGAGTAAAGTTCCGCTTTATCGGTTTATGTAATTCATCTGCTAATTTTTCTTGCCATTTTTTTCTTTACTCGACAGCTTTTTCTGTTTTTTGGCGTTACGCCTAAACCAAGTGTTCTTTTCAATCTAATAGTATTCTTGATAGTTTTTTCAGTTAATGATTGATTTGGAAATGTATTTATAGCATCTATCATTTTTTTATCCGCTTCATGCTTATCAGCTAATGACTTAGCATTACTATAAGCAATATCATGCTGTTTACAAACTTGGTCTAATCTGTTTATTCCCTCATCACCGCATGCTAATCTTTCCTCCAATCTTGTGTTTGGTCCGCAATAATTATACTTTTTACCTTTCCATGTCCTCATGTGAAATTCAGGAAGTCATTTTTGATTTAGTAAATTTTGCACATCGATGCCAGATCCATCTAATTCAGCTTTACCTGTTTTATATTTTGTTGTTGTTCTTATTTTGGTTGATAACTGATCTAGCATATCAGTTTTTTTGAAAAAAAGGAGTTGATTTTGATAATGCATAATCAATTGCTTTCTTCTGCAATTTAGGGTTTCTCATAGCTTCAGATGCATAATATCGACCCATTTCAACAAATTTTTTACCAAGCCATGGAATCCTTTATGAATAAACAAATCCAACGCAGTATTAGCTATAGAACTTGCAATGCCCGCCCCTTGAGACGGGCTAACTAGTTTCCCTGATTCTTAACAAATATAGTTTTAGTAATGCTACAAGAAGCACATTTAGACTTCAACATCAATCTACCATTCTTAGCTCTTTGAAAAGATTCAGAACCTGGTACATTTTCAGTCTGTTTCTTCTCTCTTATACAATAACTTTTAGTCATATATAATTAGATTACATATCTTTGAAATACTTTACTACCATTTTCGTTCAACCCTGAAGCGTGACGATTTTTTCGCGTATGTTTACTTTTCAAACGTGACAGTTTCCAAGACATCAGTCTCGTCTGGCCCAATGAAAATGCGCTGTTTTGGGCGGGAAACCAACAACGTTTGTCAAACGACAGTTGCATGTTTTGTTCACGTGGCTGGCAGGTTTTCAAGTTTTCGATTGTACTTTTCCTCATATCATCTCTTGATCGGCTGGCAAGTTTTAGGTTTTCAGATTTCATCGAGAATAACACAGATGGCTCCCGTACAGATAAAAGTAGTTTATGACTATTATTCTGCTAAAAGAACCACACCGTTCTTCATAACAGAGGAAGAGTTGTTAAATTTGGACTTCCACAGCTTTAAGAGTCGACTTCTGCTGGAGGTTCCGCACATAGCAAAATCAACATCAGCAAAGGCGCTTCGATTGACCATGAGCGACGAGAACCTGGAGGTTGATCTCTCTCCTATATACTTCAGCTTCCAAATCAAGGAAATCATAGCTAAACAGAAAAACATTACCGTACAAGCATTTTCGTTCGAGAGCCCCTCGGTGTCAGTTGACTCGACAGCCCATTCTGCATCCAGGGAGTTCATTACTCAGAAAACAAACACGGGCGGACATGAACCCGAAGCTAAGCGACAAAAACAAGGTTCACTAGAATATCCATCGAAAGCCCGAAGATCTCTTGATTTGAAGCAAGAAACTGAGCTCGATCAGTCTCTCGAAGGGCTAGACGAAGTGTTCGAATGCCGTCCCCCCAATAAAGCCCAAGACCACAATAAACATCAAACACCTCTTCAGAGATACATGAGTAAAACAGAGGAAGAAATCCTTTCAAAGCAGCAGTACATCGATCGGCTGAAGGAAAAGGAGAGCGAAATCGTAACTAAACTTGAACTGGTAAAGTCGGATCCTCGGGATGGCAACATTTGCCGAAAGTGCCACTTGCGTTTAGGTCATTCAGCACGTACATGCAAGTATGGACATTGTTCTTCGGTCTTCAAGTGTGGCGAAGAGAAATTCCATGCCGGAGAGGTTAACTTCAGAGAAATGCGAAACAAAATACAAAAACATGAATCTGATTTGTGTAAACTCAAACAGGAGCTAGAAAACAAGAAGAAAGCCCAAGAGACAATGAACAACAACGTTACAAACAGAATTGAGGCGGATTTGTTTGAATCAAATCGGGAAGATTATCTTCTTCATGGCAGCAAAAACTGGTCATTGTTGCGTAAACATGTCTATCTCGTAGAACAGTATTGTAAAAAATATTTCAGAGGCAAAATCCCGGGTAAACAGGACATAGCACAAGTTCTTGAGAAGGCGCTCTCCGAAGACAGACCTGATACTTTTTTTTCTCGGAGTAAGCAGAATAAAAAGCGCGAAGACAACCCAACAAAACATTCCTTAGAGAAATATGGAATAGAATTTCCTAAGGGGGACTGCGATGACAATTGCAATTCAATTTTGTACACTGCCCCTAAGAACGAAAGAGAGGAGGCTGAACAATTAGCGATTGTGATGCGTGAAAGTGTGCGGAATTCAGGGGTTCCTTTTCAGATCTTCGACAACCGTAGTTTCCCACCTGCGTTTCTTCCACCGATGCCAATGCCCCTTAATGGCATGATGATGAATAGGATGCCGTATGCTCCTTTTAATTATGAATCACAGGAAAGAGCATATCCTTCTACATGCACGTCAACCAATTCTATGGCTGAAAATATAGATGAAAACAACGAGGGACTACTTGCGCCAGGGACCGCAGAGCCTACAGTGACAGAAACGGCCAATGCTCTCTTAAGTTTAAGTCAGGGAGGTAAACAGAATGACACAAATATTATGTAAAGTGCGCTTAGCTATGCAATTCCTTGCTTTGACTCCCTATCTAAGTATTTATTTGATAAATTATAGCGCATAAAATGAAGTTTTTCCTGTCTCCATTATGAGCTCACGATCAACAAAACCTCCCGTGTCAACAAACCCTCCCGTGGTAGTAGAAAAATGTAACAAATGAGAAAACTTGGTTGGCCAGTTAATTTATGTAGCACCGTCGCTTTTACTCAGGGGCACCCAACGACAATTTTCGGGAAAATATCTGTTCGGAAGACGATTTGAGATCTAGAATTTTCGGAACATTTGTTGTAAAATTTCTTGCTTGCCTGCCTCTTCTAGGATTTTCGAACATCTAAAATATGGTATTATTGCCCATTTTTTAACGGATTTCTACCCTTAAAAGGTCACCTAGAATTTTCGGGAGCCTTTTTCTGGCTAAAATTTTCGAAAAGGTAAGTTTTGATCCCTATAATTTTCGGATCACTAGACTTTCAGCTAAGAAATCCGAACAGATGAAAAGTTTTTAGGGGATAAAAATACGCCTATATCTACCATTTAAATACTAAAATACGTTCAATAATGCTAAGTTAAGTGGTTTTGAACTATATTCTCGTTGGGTGCCCCTGTTTTACTTGTCAGAAATCATGGCGGTCATTTCTTCTCTAGCGTTATCTTTGATTTGACCTGTTGTCACTGTTACAAGACTGCTGTGTTTACATTCTAAGAAACTAGAGAAAGAAGTTAGTGTTATAGTTCACTTTTGGCGAATGCATTCAGCTGCATTTTGTTGTGTTTACATTTACAATTTAAAAATGGAAGTAAGCTGCTATCATCGTGAATCTGAACTGAGAAAAACGGAATGATAAACTTCCTTTAAACTCTATTTTTATCGACGATTCCATGTAAAATTTGCAACGAAAGTAGTAAGTTTAATTTGACATTGACATTACATACACCTTGTGTTTTACAATTGCTTCGGATATTCTGCAAACCATTCATTCGTAAAAAAGACCTATCAATTATTCTGTAGAAAATTTTTAAAGGCAGATGAGAGAAGGAAAATTGAGAATGGCATCACCATGCTGCAACAGAGTTTGCAGAATTCCCAAAGCAGTTGAACTTGATAATGTAGGCTTGTTTATTTATTTCCAGGTGTGAAGCACTCTGCTGTTGTTACGGATCATATTTCTCTTGGGTTATTCAATAGATCAGTTTTTACGCAGATACCTTGTTCACCAATATAGTTTAAGCTTATTAAATATTTAATTTAAATTAGATGACTAGGTTTAATGTCTAAGCTTCTCTTGAACAAGAATAAGAAGACTTTCACTCCAACTAGAAAAACAGGGTTCGTAATTAGGTGTATTTTACAGAGACAAAGTTCAACAACAAATGTTCAATCAAGAGTGAATTAACTCTTGGTTCAATCGGCTTTAAAACGTTTCGGAAATTAGACAAACAGATAAGCAGTGGCCCCGTAAAACCCAGCCATGTCTTGTGCCGTTATTTTTTCGACCGCTTCAGCGATTGCCAGCTTCGTGTTAGTTTCCGTAAGTTCCTGCAATTCACCATTCAGAATAGTTTTTAGTTTGTTGAAGCAGAGTTCGATAGGATTCAAATCTGGCGAATATGTGGGTGTATAGAGCAGCTCAATGCCCATTTCATTCAGCCAATCTTCTATGATTTCCCCTCCTTCAAAGTGATGCAAAGTCAAATTATCCATAACAACTATATCTCCAACCTGTAAGCACGGTCGGCCTGTTTGAATGTTTACGGCATTTCCAGTCTCCTCAAAGAACTCCAGAAAGGACAACGTATTTGTAGCTCCATTGAGTATATTATAGTACTCTGGTCCATCCAGAGACACTAGCATGTTCAGAGTTAAATTTGGTGTTTCTGTCTTTTTAGAGATTTCTACGCATCGCGTCCCAGCAGAGCTATGACCATACAATCTTGAAGCTGCATCGGGCAGCTTGACACCGGCTTCGTCAAAGAATTTGATACGTCTTGGATCCTTTGTTGCTAGATAATTAATAAAGAGTTGGGTATAAAACATATTTGTATGAGTAAATCGTTCAAGAGCAATCTTTGTAATTTTCTTCCTCGTATAAGGGCCAGATGGCAGTCTATGTTTCAATGCATTTGAAACCGCCGACATAGAAACCTGCACATTCGCCATTTCGTCCAAACAGCTAATGATTTCAGCTAGTGAAGTTGAAGGCTTTTCGATCTTCAGAAGTTCTATCAATGCCAAGTCATCTTCGCTTAGTTTACTCCATTTTTCGCCTCCTCTTTTGGCGGGAATTATACAGTATTCTTCGCAAAACTTACTCCACACTGACTTCACTGTGTTTACATGAATTCTCAGTTCTTCTGCAAAATATTTGAAAGGTCGAGGGATGAAACCAGTTCTTCTGTCGCCGCCTTCTTCCACGATTCTATCAATTATAATGGCTCTCATTTCTGTACTAAGAGCCATCCCTGGGCGATAGGTTCTTCCAAACTTGTTTACTTTCAATACCTCCATTTAAGCCGATCAAGGAGATTATTACTACAAGTAGGAAAAGTACAATCGAAAACTTGAAAACCTGCCAGCCACGTGAACAAAACATGCAACTGTCGTTTGACAAACGTTGTTGGTTTCCCGCCCAAAACAGCGCATTTTCATTGGGCCAGACGAGACTGATGTCTTGGAAACTGTCACGTTTGAAAAGTAAACATACGCGAAAAAATCGTCACGCTTCAGGGTTGAACGAAAATGGTAGTATTATAAAAGAATGGTCAACACTTTTGTTAGTGAAACTAAATTCACTATTATGTATTGTTTCTAGTACAGATCTACCTCTTTCTCTTTCTAATAAATATTATAAGCACCAATAACCGCAAAGAACTGAATCTCTCTCTTGAATCTCGTCTCCAGAGTAAACAACTTGCTTGCCACTTCTCGATGTCTTACCTTCTGATGCATTTTTAATCCGAAAGAGTCAAAGTACTCACAATATTTATCAAAATTTCTGTAAGCTACCCAGAGAGTTCCTGATCCTATTTGTGAGTCTAAATTTATTGTGCCACATTCTTTTGATATTTGATCTGGTAAATTATCACGGCTGTAAATACCTCTGAAGTTCTTTATTCCAAGTTGTTTTACCCAGTGTAACAAATCAACATTTAATAATGGTTTATTAATGAATTTTACAGTATGGCTCCGAGAAGTGGAATTCCGTTGAAAGGACTGTCTTTGCCTGATAGAAGCCCTTCCCCTTTAAGAGCTTTTTTTTTTTACTCCCATACCTATCGGATTTTTCCATGTTCCAATAAATGGTGGAGGCACTGCATATGGATTAAACAAACCACCTTCTGATGTTGAAGGAGGAATATAAACAGGAAGTGATCTCCTTGATCGCTGTCTGTCAACCTGCTGAATCCTTTACCAGTTAAAGCGTTCAATAACAATGGTACACCAATTGAAGCAAGCAAAGTACCAAGGAATCCACCTCTTTGTTTTTTAGTTGGTTTATTAACAACACCTGAGCCTGTTTGTAATGCAGTTAGTATTTGCTTTTTCTGTGACGCAGATAGCCAATCTTTGTATTTATCTTTGTATTTATTTTATTCTGAAGAATCATGAATCCACCAGATTGTAGTCCTTTACCAAAAATCTTATCAATTCCCAGACTACCTAATGCGGATAATGCTCCTGTAGCAAGCGCTGGAGCAACTTTTGATACTCCTTTTATTGCAAAAGGTACGGCTTTGGTTCCAAGTGAAAATAGAGATGACCATAGACTACCACTATGTTGAACCGCTTTTCGAATCTGAGTTTTGCTGATTTTTATATCAACACCAACTCTATTTTTCACTGCTCTTTTTATTCTATTGATCTGAGTTTTTGTTAACATTAATTCATCTGAACCATTTAACTCATTTTTAGCCAATCGTATTGTTATTGCTAAATTATTTTGGTTAGCTTTTGCACGTCTTAATCTCTGTCTGTCCTTCTGATAGACTAACTCCATGAGAATAATAAGTTGTCATTTCTTCTATATAATATATGCTATATAATTTTTGGGTTTATAAAACATATTTAATTAATAAAAATTCAGAATATGAAAAGTAATTTAAGATCTCAGTAACAGTTTACCATCCTTCTGCTGTAGTTCGACATCCTGTTCATACAATGTAACCGCATAAATAGAATAAGCTGTGGCTGTTGTTCCTGACAGTTCGTATTTTAATGTCAATTTTGTTGTGCCATCTTTAATATCCATTTTTTGTTTGGTAAGGTCAAAATACGCGAATGGAAATATAGTGCTGAAATTGGTTCTATTTAATAATGTACCACCTTGGTAATCATTGTTACTATCAGTATATTTCAAAACATCTCTGTATACACGTGTTGGGTCCGTTGAAGGTGTGTAGTGAAACTCTGGATATTCGTTACCATTCCCTACCTCAAGATGGCAATTCAAAAGAGTTCGAGGGTCTGTACTCACTGAAAATGTATTATACAGGAATGGATTGGTTGTTTGGGAATCTATGTTAGCATCATTGATAATGAATACAAATACATGACGAGGTCGTGTTATCCCAGAAGTGATTTTAAAATTCCCGGATCGCTGTTGTGAGCTATTGCTTCCCTCTACATCTTCACGTGGATAAGTCCATTTTCGTGGTTTAAGATATTCACTCATATATAAGCTTTGACCATCAGAATTAAAAGTTATCCGAGGAATAAACAGTTGCATTCCTGTGATAATAACCCTACAATCATCAGCTGCTTGCCAAATCAAGTTTCCATCAGATTCAATTTCCAAATTAAACTCAACTCTCGTGTTTGGTAATAGTTCATCCTCAAGACTTTCGAAAATGAATATCGATTCAACGGAATTTCAGTATTTACCGTAGAAGAATTGCCTAATAGTGCTTTTCTGGCAGCAAAACCTTTATTATAAGCAGCTTGTGCAGGCCTTTCTTCAGCATTCCTATTGGTATCGACATAATAAAATTCATTTGTAGCTGTAGATTGAGCATAAGATGGACTGTGTTCAAGCAGTTTTTGATATTCACAACATGATTACTCTCGTTGCAGTCATATACCTTTCTGCCGTTTAATTTAATATCAAAATTTTGAATGAAGCTGTGACTACCGTTGACAATACCGTTATGGTCATTTCCTGCTATATTACCACCATCAGCTGTCTTATTTACTTTGAAATCTAGTGATATTCTAGCATTATACCAGTCAAATGGGGTCACTTCACCTGAATTATCAACAACAATTCGATATCCGTCCTTTTTTTGACGAGCATTGTTGACTACGGTTGTATTCAATGCTGTTTCCAAGTCGAAAACAACATCTTCATACCTTTCAACATATTTTGGATTACGAAAACTATTCTATTCATATATATTAATAATTTAGATAATTTTCCTACGAAGTCTTCCGCCACTAAGTAGTTGATTGACTCTCATCATTAATTTCATAATCAGTTAATGGTTCAACTTTTGTTGTTGGTGTTAATTGTTGTTCTTTTAATGGTGTTTCCATATTGTCTATTTTCTTATTTCTACTCAAATCTCAATTATTTTATTTCCAGCTTTCTTTGCTGCAAAATCACCTGTTTTAGTAGCTGCGTTTTCAATTGCTTTTTCAGCACCTTTTTGAATTCCAGCTTTCAATGTTTTTTTCATTGTTTGACCAAATAATTTACTACCAATCGATTTCATTACATCTGATATTTCTTCACCATATACATGTTTTTTTACATATCGTCCCATTTCAGGATTAAAACGTTTTTTGTATTCGCAATGTCTCATGATTTACTATATTATTACATTAGATTACGTAGGTGTTGATCTGAGAATCAGTGTTATATACCAATCAATTCCATTGAGATTTATTGGTCTTCCCAAAACATCAGAAATATAAAACCTCATTTGACTAATAGACGACGAAGAAACAGGAGAATATAATAATCTTTTTGGTTCATATGAAAATGGATATGAATGAGTTAAATTGTCTGTGGGGATGACAGCAAGTGTATTTGAATTGTTTCCGTTTACAATGCTGTCTGAGATAGCATCCGTGTTTATATGGATTATGTCTATTGAATTGGTGATATTTGGTAGCATTGATCCATACTCTGTTTTTGAGACTAGTTTTTGTTGAAAATCGATTAACTCTCCAAAGTTTGTGTTTCGAAGATCTAACTGATAATTATTATTGATTTCTATAACCACTTTATAGGATGATAATACAAATAATATATTGATGTTATAATCACCTTCTGCTGTTTTATGTTTTTTCTGATCCATATATTGGTGGAGAAAACCATTTATATCGCTGTATGAGTACATTCCATCAACAAAAATTACTGTTTCCCACGTCTTACCTTAGTCAGTACTATATTTGATAACGTTGTTTTTGTATTCTGGATTTATATTATGCCAAGAATAGGTCATTGAAAGTAGATCTACAGCCAAGTCATGTTTCATAGTATCTGGTAATTTTAAGACTGGATTAAATTTAATAATGAAGTCCTCAGCTTCGCTTTTTCCTACTTTTACTCTGTTTGTGGATGAGATATGAATTGCTCTTTCAGTCATATATATTATTAGATTATATATTCTTTGATTAGATCATTGAGTTGATTATTATTTATAACTCCGAGTTTGTTTAATGTATGTGCTATTTGTGTAAATTCATCTTTTACTTCATTATTTCCTGCCATAATGCTACCTCCAAGCAGCTCTAGATGACTCAAGAGGTCATCTGAGTTGTTATAATAAACAACTCCACTGCCTATCTTTTTGTATTTATTGGAAGTTCTATGTATTGGAATTTCACTAATTCTATTCAAGTCATCGAATACCATTTTTGATAAAGGACTATATTTCTTCCTACTGTTGAACCGCTTTGTAAGCAGATCAAGTGTATCAAAATCTACTTGTTTATCATATACGTTTTTCTTATTTTGGTAGGCAACTAATCTAAGCTGACCATATAGTTTAGGAACACCAATGGTTAAATTTCCCGAGGTACCAGATTCTAGGTTAATTTTGTATGCGTTTCTTTTTGTTACCCATACCAATTTTTAGAGTCTTATTCCCTTCTTCAATGACATCAATTCGCCTTCTGTATTTTTTTATAACGTCAATTTCCTTAGCATATGCAGCTATTTTATCTTTATTTTTATTGTGCCGTTTTAGTTGTAGACAAATGCCCCTTAGCACGTCCGAGTTCTTTGTTGATGTTGCCTGATTTATCTAACACTTCACTAACGGTATCGCTATCTTTTAAAGTTTCCATCAATACATTTGATGGTATTGGTAATTCATGCTTTTGTAAAATTGCTAATTCTTCAGATGTGAATCCTTTGTTCATAGCAAATAAAATTTTTGATGATTGTTCACCACAAGGACCTGGTAATGCTAATTGTTGAACTTGCTCATAATATGGTACTATTTTTTTATTGGATTCTTCTCTCAATTTACTAATCTCACCGATTTCTTTTTCCAATTGCTCAGTAATCGGTTCAAGTTCCTCCTTTTTTCATAGACATCTTGTTTAGAAATTTTTTCACTTTGAATAACATCACGAACTATTTTAGTTATTTTCCCTGCTTCAATTTTAGGAATAGTTAGTTGTTTATATCGTGTTATATCCACATATTAATACATTGTATAAAGTTATCTAAACTTATTTAAACTTATCTGAACTTATTTTTTATATAACATAATTGAATATATGGAAATCCCTAATTACGATTCTGGTAAAAGTCAAAATGAAAATTTTAAGCAATTATATCCATGCATGCCAAAGAACGCATTTTGAATGCTAGTATGTAGTAACAATGGAAGCGGAAAAACTAATCTTCTATGTCACATGCTAATGAGTCCACTAATATAGTTTGATCAACTCCATTTATATGCTAAAAAATTTGAGCAAGATAAATATAAAAACATGATGGAAAAAATGAACGAAATCAGTCAACAGGTTGGTTATGATGTCCTAGTTTGTAATAACAATGATATTATACCAGTTAGTGATATACAAAATACAGACTTACAAAAAGTAGTTATTTTTGAGGACTTTGTTTGTGAGAAAAACCAGAAGCCTTTGATTGATTACTTTATACAAGCCTGGGCACCATAAAAACTGTTCAGTTATTTACCTATCACAGAGTTATTATGCAACACCAAAACCTATAAGATTGAATTTTTCACATTTCGCATTATACGATTTTCCAAGTAATAGAGAAAGAAACTTGATATCACAAGAACTTGGAATTGATAAAGAAAAATACATTAAAGCCACTAAAAAACCATACTCATTCTGTTATGTTGATAAACCTATGAAGATTATAAAAAATATATAAATGGGAATATTTAATGAACATAGTACAACTAGTAAAAGTGGACAAGGAGGTGAAACAAATAAGAGGAGCCCCAGGAGTTAGTTTCAAATTAACAAAAAAAGGAGATTTCGACCTGCAAAATAAAAAAAATTGTTAATATCGCTAACCCTTCTTGTCCAAATGATAGTGTGAATTATATGACGATGAAAGCTCAAAGTTTGTTACTTGATGGAACTAATCACATGACATCCAATTTAAATACGTATGGTCATTCTATCGAAAACCTTAAATCTCCAACAACAAATAGACACGCAGTAAATAAAGAATATGTTGACAACAACTATATACCAAAAAATAGTGAAATAAACACGACTGGTAATAACATTGTTAATTTAGCTAATGGTACTAATAGTCAAGATGCTATAAATAAAGGTCAATTAGACAATGCTATAGCAACAATTCATACAAAAGGAAAAGACATAGATTTACAAGGTAATTAAGGCGTCGTTAATATGAAGAATTACGGTTATCCAATTCATGGAAACCTGAATAAAGCTATTAGTTATGCAAATATGCAACAAATATTTTTATCCAAAAAGGAGGAAGGAAAAATGGAACAAAGCCTTGATATGAATAATAATGAAATTTTTAATGTTAAAGACCCGACATCTTCGGATCAAGCGACTAATAAAAAATATGTTGATGATAATTTTTTAAACAAATCGGGAGGTGCCATGTTTGGTCCTATAAGCATGAACAGAAATGAATTAATAGGAATAACAGATTCACCAAGATTCGGGTACTCTGATGTTAATAAAACTTTTGTTACTAACCAACTCAATTTAAAACTCGACAAAATCGTAGATGATGATTTGAATATGAACAATAAAAAAAAATTAATTTAACAACGGATGACAAAGACATAAAATCGGCAACTAATGTTGGCTACGTTAATAATATGGTAAATACCGTCAAGGGTCATGTGACTGTAGGGCTGAAATCTTACTTTGACAAAAAAATTAATGAGTCGCACATCAGCAGCTTAACTAATAAAAAAGATGTTTTCAGGTGCACCTTATGGAAAGTGTTGATGAATCTTCAAGTGAAAACAACGTAAAAGTTGATGGCATTGTTGACTTTTCGAGTTCCCCCCACAATGTAAATAAAAAAGCTTACAGCTTTAAAATGGGGAAAGAGGTCTAAATGAGTATTCTTCTCGCATCGGCTTTAACATGTACAAACTTCCAGAAGGTGAGTACACTTTGGCAATTGAAGTTTTCCCTCCAAGCACAACAAATTTGTCAGTGAGTGTCGTTTCCACTTCACTAAATATTGGTCAACAATCAACCAAGCTGTTTGTCAATTACAGCAGAACCATCGTTCACTTACACAAGTGGCACATAACTCATCCCGAATACATCTACATTGACATGCATTGTAAGGGCACTACAAGTAGCCCCACGCAGGGAATAGGTCAGATGATTTTTATGGTATCAAGGGATCGCAAAATGATGTGGATTAGAGTGTTTATGATACACCCTATGTCATTGAAAATAGTAAAATGGTAATACAAACAGATTTGGATATGAATGGGTACAGATTGTTGAATTCAGTTCATCACATACATGGCAATTTGAATACGAATAATGGTAAAACTTTCTTATTAAACGGATGTGATAAAATAATAATTCCAAATAACAGCAAAATATTTAGAATAAAAGCTATGTTTTTTAAACTAAATTTGAGTTATCCAGCAATACCTTTGAAAAGAAACCATGGTTTTATGTTAAATCAAATATATAACATCACCTCATCACAAAATACTCAATAACAAACAATACAAATTTAAAATTACAGTTTGGTCATATGTCTGTGGATTTAGTTAATAATATTAATAATGAAGAAATGTTACTATTTATTGAATACAGAACACCACAATTTTTTATGAAAATAATTTAACTATAATGTATATGGTAAAGGAAATAATCAAATATATCGACTATTTCTTCAATAAAACAAAACAAAATAACATCATCAGTAACAACAGCAGTCAACAGTCAAGAATAGTTGTATAACTTATGTTCATATGATACAAGAAATTATAAGATATGTGAAAAACCTTTGTCCAAAAGTCAAAATTGCACACCTTGCTGTTGATGAAACAATACTAAAAGCAGCTCTAGCATATGGGTATTTGTATTTGAGAAATTTCAAAGATGATATCACAATTACAGAAATATTACAAAAACATCCTTACATTGGCAAAATTGGACCAGGTAATAGTTTAATTTGACAAGAGTTCTAGAGAGATTATTTTCTGGCAGTGATGTAATGAAAAGTCATGGTATCTTACATGATGCAAGCGGTAGGTTTTTCAAAGATTACAGTCTTGGCAGAGGTTATACTTATGTGTTTGATGCGCCTAATTTTTTTAGGGGTAATATGTTTTTTGGTCAAATATCAGGTATTACATTTTGATGGTTTAAAAAGATTGTTATCTAAACATATTATAATTATATAAATGGACAACATAAATGAAACAGTAACCAATTTACAGAAGCTAATCAATGCGTATAAATCTTTAAAATCAAGCATAAAAAACTAAATTGCTTCAAGAACAAAAATAGTATAACTTACTAGTATGAAGAAATCTTGTATTTTTAACTTAAATCATATTGATACAAATCTATCACAAAAAGAAATTGATAAATATAAACAGTGGTGTTACTTTTACCATAAACTTTATATTTGTTATCAATGGAAATATAAAAAATTGAAAAAACTTAAACTATTACTTGATATGACCGGTATAGGATTAACTGTTTTAGGAACAATTCTAGGCAGTTTGATCCAGTAATTTTGGGATCAATTTCAGGCACAGGCATTTTGATTTCCAGCTATAGTGTTAAAAGTGGTTTGGAAAAGAAAATCGAACAATGTAAATTTGCATATACATCGTATCATAAAATATTGACTGAAATAATTAAATAAAGGTCGTTTTTACGAGGTGTCGATTGTGATCAATCTGTGTTCCTCAGTGATACCAAAGTCATAGATGATATTATCAGTGGCAATGGGTTGCAAATTAATAACCTACTTGACAAATATCATAAAAAAATATACTCTCAACCATGAATAAGATTACTAATATCACTACCAATAAGACTCATTATTTTAGCCCAATAAAGCTGATAAGAATCGAGTGTTTTTTACTATTAGTAATAGGTATTCATTTGTATTTTTTTAATTTTCATCAATCGCAAAATGTCTAATAAGATATTCTATGTCAACCATTCTTTTTCGATCAGGATTGATCATATTTTGTTACATCAGAAATCTTATCAAATATCCTATATATTTTTTGTCTATCATTAGGATGAATATCTATGTTATGTCTTTGTGTGATATTATTGATGGTGTTTTGTATATGGTACTACCTGATATAATTATTATAAATAGATTTCTTGTTGATTCTATGCCTTGACTTGTAAACATCGATGTATTCAGGACAGTTTTTGTACCCATGAACAGAACCACATTTAATACAAATCATGCTACCATCCATAGTTTCTATTATTTCCTCATTATCACAGCATTTAACTCTTTTAGGTTTTATTTCACTATCATCAATCAATTTTCTCAAACAATCACGACATACTATTATATCCAACAATATATAAGCCATGTGAGATTCATCAGTGCATTTAATTTCCATTTCTATATTATTAGAAGAGATATTATTTTTTCTCTATTATTTATTTTTTGATTCTATATATTTATATAGTAATATCTCTTTAAATCTTTTATATTGAAAATTATCTAACCTATATATGAATAGTGTAAAAAAAGTCAGTTATAAAAAACTGTATAGCTCATGGTAGCCAAAAATATCAAACTGTTTCTGGCTATTATAATAAATGAAACACAAAACTACTTAAAGAAATGTCGCGTATATATAGTTAAAGCTCAATGCAAGAGAAAAAAAATGCAAACCAAACAAACGCACTTCCAAAAAATAAAACATATAGTAATAATATGGATAAAGAAAATCTTAAATTGTCAAAAGAAGAGCTTATCAAAATGCTCTTAGAAAAGAATAATATCAAAACTAAATTACCTACTAAATCAAATACTAAAACCCCTTTCAATAGGTTTATTAAAAAAGCAAAGAAAGACCAAACAAAGTTTAAAAAGGTTGATTAAAAAAACACAAAAAAGCTATAATAAAGTTATAAACGATGCTGATGAATATGTTTTGATTTACAAGAAAAAAATGTGTCCATTAATGCATTTTGCAAACAAGAAGCTAAACTCTCTCATACAATGAATAAGAAAGGATCGTCATTTTTTGCTTTGTTTGAAAATAGATTGAATGATATGCCTGGTAAAAGGGAAAGAATATCAATTACAATCAACGTAGATATATTAGACAATTTCAAAATTAAGACTAGTTCACATGGTCAAAGCCAATGTTCCAAAAATGAGTTAAGATGATGTGTACAAGTTTATGGTTTTTACTCTACTAGACAAAAATTTTACCCTATTATCAGCCCAAGTAATAAGTGCTATTGGTTGTAAAATCATAACTCATAATAACAATTCTTCATTCATCACTCTATGGAAAGATTAAATCTTGAATCATATCTCTTAAACGCACAAAGAAAAGTCAAATCGCATGGTGATAAGACATGTGTATTAGACTATATTTGGGATCAAGTGAAAAGTAAAAGAGGATTTAAAACATATGATTATGAAAAGTTGAAAAATGAATTGTTCGAATATGCTTATAATCCACCAAAAATGACAACTGAAGAAATTATAAGATGGCATTTAATGCAATGTACAAGAAGTTTATATCACATACCAATTATTGTTCGGATGTAACTTTAGTTTATGTTGTCAAGGATCACCACTGTTTCGGTATAACTGATGAGAGATTAAAGTTAGTTGCTTCAAAAGCATCTGGAGGAGGTTGTGATGTTTTTTTAAAACATATGACGGAATTGAAATGGTCTAGACGGCATGAGAATATATTACAGTTGGAAAAAATAGAGTTCCTGGACAAACAAAATCATATTATAATATTACCTGAGGATGCTAAAAACATGAACAGTGTAACAGATTCTTATTGTAATGAACATAATTTATATATACAATTTCTCCACTGAAATAACAATAATATACTCGACAGGTTTATCGATCACAAAGAAAACATGTATTTGCTCAATGAGGAATATAATACTCAAAAATCCATTTGTGATAAACTGTTTGATGTGTATAAGATTCATAATTTCAATTGGTCTAATCAGTCTTACACAAGTTTAGCAATGTTGCTTTTCAATCATATGTGTGGTTACATTCCAGAATCTAGCTATAATATTCATACAAGACAAATGTTAGACGATTTCTATCCAAGAGCGTCTTATGCAAATGTGTTACTCAATAATATGAAACCAATTCCTGTATATAGTATTCAAGATGTTATAGAACCTTTTGGTTGCAAAAATGATTTCAGACAAACTGGTGAATTCTATATCGACGAAACTATTATGAACAATTTTGGATGTCCTTTGAAGATTGAAGCGGGATTCTATAGTTCCAACTTGATATATATTATTTAGTCAATGAATTAAATATGAGCACCAAAAATATTAAATATAAAATTGTAACTAAAAGGTCTATTAAACCAGACACGTTTCGTGAATTCATAACATATATTTTTGAAAATTTCGAGGAATCAGAAGCAAAAAAATGGTAAATTCCTTTATCGGAGAACTCGGAAGAAAATATAATAAAACAAACCAGGGTTTCACTCGTAAGAGTCACGATATGGCCATGGCTTGTTGGACTTATGGAATAGCTAATGGTAAAGACATCACAATAGACCATCACAATGATACATTCTTAATCCGCAAACAACAAATTGAGAGACTTTTTTCAGATCATACATCAATCAATAGGTTTGTGGTTTCAGAAGCCATTCTTAATTGTTTACAACTGATATTCAAATGTTTCAGCAAAAATAGTATACTGTATAGTGTAAACACAGATGGATTTTTCATAACAAACCCTGCTAAGCAATGTAGTGTTTAATATAAACAAGAAAGCCCATTGGGGATTTTAACCGGCCATTCTGACCCTCCCCACCCCTAGGTTTCACAAATGTTAGCGCGATCCTCTTTTTTTACGAACCGGCGTGACGAAAAGTGTGATTGTGTGACACAATATTTTGACTATAGCGGTACTGGATGACGTAATGTTTAAACTCTGATGACTCAGCTTATCTTTCTTATCGCTTTATTTGTGCTGAAAAACGCAAAATCACTCAAATGTTGAATGTCGATATGAATTCGTCCACAACTGAGAATGCTCACACAGGGACAACGAAGTATTTACTGTTGTGCCTAGACCTTAAATACAAACAGTGAACATAGCAGTAGAATCAAAATATAACGCTTGATAAACACGAGCTCGAGCAGATCGTCAGAGTATGGGGCACGTCAAGGCATATCTCATGACGTGATGTTTAAATCCAGTTTGCTAACCCGGTAATCCCCTTGCAAAAGTAAACAAGCGAGCGGGGACGAAAGTCGCCCACGTCTTTGAAAGCTAACGCGCCTGTCGAGCCGCAATCGATTTCGCGCTCACTCGCCTGTTTTTCTTTTCCTTCACTATCTATCTCTGAACGGAAAGTGAGACTGCTCGTAGCCTTTAGCGAACACCACACGCAAACCACACAAATCTGTTGATAATATTCAGATATTTTCGTTCTTTCAATGCAAAAAGACTCGTAACACCTGCCTTATTAATTAATCTCCTTATTAATGACGATTCCTTCGTATCAACTTCTCGCCTCAAATAAACACTCATTTCTCTCCGTTCACAAGAACTATCATGTACTGATGGTGCAATCAACTAATATTGCATCATCATACTAGTACCAATTCCTTCTCTTCCTAGCCCACGCCGGCAAAACACAACTGTCCTTTTTGTCCACTGCGAAATACAAGTTAGCCAATCAGAAACCTTACAATCCACTTCGCAAACCACCCCCCCCCCCCCATAAAACGCCAAGGGAAACTGCCTCTCACGTAGCACAATATTACGCCGCTCCTATACAAAACGCAACTCTCAAAGCAAATCACATTCACAGAAGCGTGATATGCTCCTGACATTCACAAATCCTTCTGACTCCCACATTTTTACACCCCTCAAAATGTCAATCCCAATAAAAAAAAACTCCTGCGCTAAAAAAATTTTCACCATAACCACTAACTAGATCAGACAACACAGCCAATTTCGCATTCAATCCTATTAGCTGCTTTACTCAATTGCGCATGCGTTATACAAGACAACTACAGTACAGTTAAACAGTACAGCCCAAAAATAATGCACGCGCAAGAAGTGGCGACTTCTTGCGCCGCAAGAACACGCAAGCCCGCGCAAGAAGTGAAAGTGCTAGGTTTTTGCAGTTTACCCGCAAGAACATTCGAAACGCAAGAAGTTGAAAATCTAGCCGCAAGAAGTTACTAATGTTACCGCAAGCCGCAAGAAGGCGCAAGAAGTACTGAGGGTCCAGCCGAAGAAACTTGTAGTGCTCGTGTTAGTGTGAGGTATTGCAAAAGTAATGAGAGCGAATCTCGCGCTCTATTCTCTTTGAAATATCATCGAGTTTTCGAGCGATTTTTCGCCGTGTTGGCGTGTTGGCGCGACAATTCGCCAAGTCAAGCGAAAGTTCACAAGGCTAATAAAAAAATCAAGGAAGCAAATGTTCGAACAACCGAAGTATCGAAGAAAATTCACATCACGAAATGGAATATCCGCCAGCTTTCCGACTGCAAGATAAACACCCGGTAAACATGATCTCCGGCACATGACAAAACATGAACAATTTTTTAAGCGTGTCTCAGATACAGTGATACGGGTTCAACTCAGAACTGACTCAATTCAGTTTTTTATTCCATCCAAGAAATAGAAACAAAAAGGTCCAAAAGCTATATTTGTGGCAAACTGCGCGAACTCTTCTTTGACAGGCAAGACAAGACAAGACTTACACATGCAGGAGGTCATGCCATCTCGTGGGTGAAGTCATCAAGAATCCCTGCATCTTTACCACTTTAATTTCCCAGCAAAAAAGGGATACTCGAAGAAATAGCATAGACATATGATTTCAACTACACATTCGCCTTTCGACACAGCTTGCTGCCCGGGGCTTGCTGTCTTGACGGCTTAGAGAACTGCTCATGCATTGCGTTACAAAATGTCACTCAAGCAAATCATACTAAATTTGCATACGGCAGATTTGTGTTTACTCAGGTTAGAATTGACGTGCCGCATTTCTTTCAGATCGCGGAGTTTTAGTTTCTTCAGACTTTTCTGGTTTACTTCGAAGATTTAAAATGTGATATCGACTTCAGCGTAATGAGTGGAACTATTTTTACAAACATAATGTGCTTTTCCAATTAAGACTTCGGGTATTATTTCTTCTCATCTGAGTGACCGATGCTCATTTCTCACACGTGTGAGCGCAACTAATTAAAAGTATTTGTCCGAGTTTAATATGTTGGTGGAAGTACAGCAACACTGAACAGGTGAATGTCGGTTCTTTAATAATGTGACTGATGGACTGTGCTTTGCCATTGTTCCTCATTTAAGCGAAATAAATCGAGCGAAATCTTTCGCGCCGCTAAGCGTACCGCATGTCTGGGACTCCGGGACACATAAACAATAACATACGCGTGCTTCGTTTGAGTCTCGTTTCTCCCTAGCCGTTAAAAAATAACATAGAAGGCGACCAGTGCCAAATTCAGAACCTAGTGAACTCTTTATCGGATAAAAAATTCTAAACCGAAGAAAAAAACTTACAAGGGACCAAATAAACAACTGATTGCAAGTTACAAAGGCAACCAATTTCGAACGTGCCTTGCGCTACAAAGTGGTCTCTTTTTTACCTTCTCCGGGTTCCGGGTTTTTAAGATGTTAGCGCAAAGACGTTCTTGCGCTTACTTGGGGTCCAGATATCTTACCACAAAGAAGTTCTTGCGGTTTTAACTTCTAAACGCAAAGAAGTTCTTGCGGCTTGCAGTATTCAAGCGCAGGCATCCTGCAAGTAGCCGCAAGAAGTTCTCGACTTGCGGACGCAAAAGAAGTTCTTGCGCGTGCATTATTTTTGGGCTGTACTGTACAAAAAACCCCAAACTTAAACAACCCTTCGCCGTTCACATCTTAAATACTGTAAATTAAAAGACAAAAACATAGGAAGGTAACATTCAGAAGACTAATATGCGCATGCGTCTTATATAAGACAGTACCGCTCTTGAGTATCCGTACCACAAGCCTTACAGCACTTTCTTCGTATATTAAGCCAACTTGCTTTCACCAAAAACCGTGTCCATTTTATAAACCGGCGGTCGCCATGATGGCGACGGCCGGTTAATAAATAGCAAATTCAACAGTTTATATGTCAATGGATAAATTTATGTAGTCACCTTCGATAATGATATGTGTTATGTCGGTTCTACCTGCAAAACTCTCGAAACAAGATTAAAATGGCATCTTACAGATAGTAAAAGTCAAGTGTTCAAACAAAAAAAATAACAATCCCAAGATTAATCTAATTGTCAACCGTCCATCAAGAGATAAAAAGAGTCTTGAGAAGGTTAAAAATGAATATATTCGTATGCATGCTGAAATGCATGGTAATAAACTTGTTAAATGTCAAATCTAACCCTATCAAAGTGAAACAAGTCAAGTTTGAAGTGAAAATGGAAAATGAGACACAACTGAGAGATAGAATTGCTAAGTTGGATAAAAAATTGGTAATAAAAGACAATGAGGAACAAAACTTCTTTTATACTGATACTAAGATTGATGGGAAAAGAATTAAAACAATGTATAGGTATAAGAGCTAGAAAAATACAAAACAAAAAGCAAGAAAAAATGAAAGAGTTAACACTGTATTTCAACTAAAAAATAAATGCTCACCTCACTGAAAAATTCCCAACTGGAAATCAAAAAGCGTATTAACTTACAACCAAACAACATTAACTGAATGATGCATCAGCCACTTACTGATTGGCTTAAAAAATCGCGTGATGATCATAACACTTGAAAACAATAGATGATATAAATATACATCCTCGGGATAGCCTCACATTACATCATAAACTTCCTGTTTTCCAAGAAGTCACGCACTGATAATCACATCCCCTCGCAACGCAAATATTCTTACACTCTATGATACTAAGGAACAAGCTATATTTATCTATTTTTATTCTTTTTTTTATATTTTTCAAATGCTTCGCTAGGCACCAAAAAACGAAACCTAACTCTATCTCCGTGGCGTATAAAACTAACTCTATTTCCGCTACCTGAAATCCGTTATGTAAGTCTTGCTGCGAGGTACGTAATTGAGTGTGAGAAATCGCCATATCAGCCCAAGTAGTCACTATATTTCACTTCAGAGCAAAATGGCTCACCAGAAGATCGATATTTCTCTTTCTATATAACACATAAAGGTTTATCAGACCCTAAAGCTACGTAAAACTGAAAATAATACACCAAAATAAAGGACTAGCGAAAATAAAAACACTCGATTCATTCTCTTTGAAGTAGCCATCTTTTCACAAGACAGCTTCTAAATTTAGCCACAGGCGGGCTGGCTCAGACATCTCGGTAGAGCGTGCCAGCCCTGCTAACCGAACCAGCCCGGCTCATGTAATCGGCCCCTATGACTAGGAGCTGAAATGTGTTCGCCCCGGGATGAGATGAAAGTCATCCCGGGGTGAAACTCACCCGGGATGAAATCACTCGTGTAAACAGGATCTACAACACTGTGAAAATGTTATGACGAAATTTATCATCAATAAGAGGACAGACGCGTAAAAACCTGACGTCAATTTGTTAAATTGCCATGAACATCGCCTCGTCATGATCATAAGCTAAATGTTTATCTTTTCAACATTAAGCTCAGGCTAAAATAAAATATGATTCATTAGAGCAGAAGCTAGATCAGACTACAGAAGCGAAATTTTCCTTCCTTCGAATGACACGTAATGACAGTGCGACGGAAGAACAAAAACCTTGTGTACTCGTGAACAGCAAAATGCAGGCTCGGAATAAATCAGCCGGAAGAATTGTAAAGAAAATTAAGCTTATCTCACCTTTAAAGCAACCTTTACAGGAAGAAATAAATCCTTGAATTGTCACACTTCGACTCGAACTCGAACCCCCAGTAACGTAGCCTGCGTGCAGACGTCTCCTTTTCTTCCAGAAGACACCGCGCCCAACAGCACTAGAAAAAAAATTGGCGCGTGGACTGGACTCAAGAAATGATTAGGGATTGAAAAAATATATCACCAAGGAAAAGAGTGCATCAAATTGGAATATGACTTCCAAAGGAAAGATGGATTTACTATAATAGACAACTTTAGACATCACTTTTTGAATTTTATTTTTTTTAATCACGTTTTTCTAACTTAACCATTTTCATCAGTTTAGTATTAAAATATTATTGCATTCAATTTTTGTTTAAATCAATATTCATTTTAAATTGTCCCCACATTGTGGCTATTGTAGGCTGACTTTTGAAAGACATTCACTCCTTCAATTTCTTCATGATTTCGTGAAAATATAAGAATTCTTTCTAGCAACTCAACTGCATACTAGTATATATAGATCAGAGGTGTTTTAAGTTCATTTACTTCCAAAGTCAAAAAGAGATATTCTTATGACAATTTATATAGTGAAGCAATTTATTTTTCATGTTTTGCAGAAATATAGCTTTTTGCAATATTATTTTTGGGGATTTTTACAAACATAGCAAACAGTTGAAAACTTGAGAGTTTCCCCAACTAAACAAAAAACTGAACCAAAATATATCTTTAATTCTAAAACTCATGTTTCAAAATGTTCAGTGTGAATAATAAACACTTGAAAACCAAAGCTGGTCTACAAGGCCAGAGCACAATGTAGTTTTTGCATCCTGAAGCATATTAGAGTACAGTAAAAACATGCATATAAGAACCTCGATTTTTTCAAGTCAGCCTGAAAAGGTTCTTATATGCTTGGTGTTAGTCTCCCTTGCAGCCATTTTTAGTGTCGTCACGCAACGCTCCTTGCGTGACGACACTAAAAACTGCGAAATTAAGCTATTTAGGTTCTTAAATAGGTTCTTATTTTCTTAAGAGGAAATTAGGTGCTTTCCGCTGGTGCAACATTACCTGTAGTCTGAATGGATATGGTCCTTCCTTCTGCCCAAGAATGACACATTGAGATATTTGAGGGTTGCTGTTACTCTTGCTATATTTTTTCTGGTGTTCCAAAGAAGCACCTCTTTGAATTGTAGGCTCAACCGGGTTTTTATATAATGGGGGCTTAAATGCCAAAATTTTAGCCTACAGGTTCTTATTAAGGACCATTCATTATTTATGCCTGGAGGGTGGGGGGGGGGCTGGCAAGAAAGTGGGGGGAGGCATCAACAAATCAAGAGATGAGGGTGTCGCTTGAAAAAAATACTGTATTTTCTCGATTAAATACTGGACCCCAAATAAACGCCGGGTCTACAGGGTCGAGATTAAAATAAACACCCCTGGCCTTCATTCGGGGTCCTGGCATTTATTTGAGGTCCCGGCGTTTTTTCGAGATGGGCATATTAAATCAGGATTGTGTCGTGACTGCATACTAGTTGACTCTTTCTGGAATTACATTTGAATTTATACACTAATATTCAAACCAGACTACCTTTTACAAAAGTACTTCTCACTAAACCAGGTGAAACAAACGACGCATCATGTATCGTGTCAATCTCTTTTATATCATGGTAACTTTTCTGAAGGCTTGTACACCAAGCAAGGATCATCTCGAGGGTCTCTCCAGTGTTTCTCCAGCATTCCTTGCAGTTGAATCATTCCATAATTTTGCCTTTCTCAGAACTGATGGAGAGGAAACCTCGCCAACACCTAGTTCAAAATTCCTTGCACAGTACGTTTGCCGTCGACAGGGGCGTTCCCAGGCAATTTTGGCAGTACACATAAAGCCAGTCTAGGAGCCAGTCCGACACTTAGCCAAAGGAGGGAAACAGAATTACCCTTATCATTACAATTACAGTCAGAAAGCCATTTTGTTATTTCTATGGTATTCTTGTTCTTACATATCGACTTAGGCTCATTGCACTTTTCAGCAGTACTTGGATTTCCTGTGTAATACAATTGCACACAGTCGGTTTTTCAAAGTACATTAGTAAATAAAGCGCGTTTCAATAGTTCTTCTTTTCTTGGTAACTGAAAACTAACTCGAGATAATCATTCCTGCCAGGAAGTAGTATCAATTAAAACGAAAAATGTTCTGTTTTTCTAAGCGCAAAATTCTTGTACTGCACTTTTGGTGTCCACCAGAATGTCTCTATAAGCTTGCGTAAGCGCCAGAGAAGAGAGCCACATAGTTCTGATGGTTTAGCGCTTGTAGGTCTGGATTCTGTGCACGGTACTAAATGACCGCCTTGGCGTTGCAGTAGACACAGGCATTGTAAGAAAAATAGCGAGAACTGTTGATTTCTACTAGTCCACCGGGTTTCTTAGCAGCACGCACCCTCTTTGCCTTCCATGTTAGAACTTCTTTGTCGTAGGTCACTTTATCCGAAAGATCGCTCTCATAAGTGTGCTACAAGTACTACTTTGCTGGTGGAGCTATAGGTCAGCAACAGATATTGACCTAGAAATTGGTCGTTGTGGCACAGCAATAAGCAAACAGCCCTGCAACCTTGCGAGCAGGCTCAATTATTGAGTTATACGCGCCAGTGATTTGACGGCGGAGCCGTGATTCACGACTCGGATAAAAGAATCGGGCTAATCGGCGCTAATTCTGCTTAGAGACACTCATCTGCTAGCACATTGATGCAGTGTCGTTGCGCTACACATACATGCGCCATGCTGGGTTCCATGCCACAATCGGCTGCCATTTCACCTCTGCGCCCAAACAAAGTTCGTCCCAAACCATAGGGTCGTTTCTTTCTTGTCATTACTTTTACCACTACCCCAACTTCCTTTGTCACTAGTATGAGGTTGATGTTCTTTCGTCGGAGCATGTTGGATAAGGGAACTGTGTTGGACAAGACATGTCTTGTGGTGCAAAGAGCAATAATGGAATCAAACTGCTTGATAGACACTGAACTAACATTGAGTGCGTCCACAGCCAATAAGTTGCACCTGATAAATGGATTCTTGGACTGAAAGAGAGAACACAACAGGCCCAGGCACATTCTTCCACAACAGTGATGAAGAAGCTGTCAGTACCAAAATTGCACAACTTTACCTTGTCACTTCATCTATATGAAATTTGAATTTCTCCTGTATTATAAACCGTTATATTAAGAAAAAAAAATTAACGACAGAAAATTCTGGTACGCACTTACGTATTTCGCGTAAAGGCAGGAACGCCCCTGGTCGAGCAGTTACCGATACGCTTCCACCCTGTTTCATGCACGGAGAAACGTAACCTTTGAGAAGAGTTCAATCACCGTTTCTGTCAGTAATGGTTTTTTTTTTTTAAAATAACGAACCAGATTCACTTAGATGCGACAAAGTTGATGACATTGCTTCAGATTTTTAAACGTTTTTTTTTTTGAAATTTGGTTTTTGGTTCAATTAACTTCCAAATAAATATTGAAAAATGCATTTAATAAATAAACGCCGGGCCCCCAATAAATGCCGGGTGTACGAGGCCAAGTTTTAAATAAACGCCCCCAGCATTTAATCAAGAAAATACGGTAAGCAGAGAAGGGGGTTGTCTATTTCTTAGAGCATACAGGTGAACATGTCCTTTCAGCCTTGCTGATGTATTACAGTAACTTAGGTTGGTACTATTGTTGTTTTTTTCTCATAATCGCCGATTCAAATACTTAATTTTTTGTGAGCATTTTAATGCCTTAAAAGACCTTCCTGGCCTACCACTTCTAGTCCAGGGAACACAGAAAATGGCATTTCAGAGAGTCCAATTTAAAAAATTTCCAGGGGGTGCATGCCCCCCGGACCCCCTAGAAGTTCGTGCCTTCAGCACTCACGTCTGCGCCTATGGTGCTCACATCCGCTTGTTTCACTTATAAATCTAGATCTGGTATTTTAAAATGTTACAGAAAACCTCTTTTAATATAATTGTCTTTACCGTCAAAGCATGAGTGGTTGAGGGGAGAGGGGGCCAGTGAGTGTAGGGGGGGGGGCTGTATTTTTGAGCATGGTGTGCTGTAGAGGTCATAATATTCTTGCTTTGTTGGGAAGAGGGGTAAAAACATTTTGTTGTTGTTTGTAAAGAATCTTGCCAGCCCCCCCTTCCATACATAAATAATGAATGGTCCATTAATCCACTTGTTCTTATATGTGGGTTTTTACTGTGTTACTACTCCCCCCTGGATGGGATGCTAGTACATTGCAGGGTTACCCACAGCATTATGTTACTGGTACCCATTTATACACCTGGGTGGAGACAATGTGGGGTAAATTGAACAACACTACAGTAGAACCTAGGGTTCTAAGGAGCCACTGCTCTTCAGATCTGAAGTCCACTGCGATAACCACTACACCACTGTCTATTACCCCCACTTTGACATGCTAATCATTCACGTTTTGTGGGAGCAATTAATCAGGTGTTGTGGTTTAATAGGGCACTGCAGTTCAGATGTGAAGATCGGTGGTTAAAGGCCTAGCCTCTAACAATGTGTTGTTTTTTTAGGCAAGAAACTACCAGTGGCAGTCACATTATGTAAAGGGTGGTACCAGGTACATATATCACATACCCCATATATCTTTGCTGCCAAACTGTCAAAAAGCAGATCTTGACTTCTTTGTAATTTTGCTGGCCTGTTTAAGTTCTCCTTCTCTGTGTTTGGAAATTTTTTCCCAAATGTTGAAGAAACTGCATCTTAATCACAAAAAGTGTGAGTCAGTACAAAGGCCAAATTTTCATTTGTTTTTGGGAGTGAACCTTTCTGGATCTCTTGTACTAACTCTGGCCACATTCATACAATCATTCTTTATTAAGCATGCTCTGCAAATTTTTTTACTATCTTAGTTGCATTGATTATCAGGTATGTATATATATTTTTTTCATTAAAAGGTGTGGTGTTACAAATGTTTATTCAAATACACCATAGCCTCTCATACTGTTTTGACAAGTGTGGGAGTCATTATTTACAAAAAAAATTCACCATTTCATAAATGATCACAAAAACTCACAACTGGAACATTGTACAAGTCAAAAGATTGCTAGCACGCTAACTGAGCATTTTATAGATGCCAAACTTTGCAAATGAGACTATGGGCAGGGTCACACTAGAGTGTAAAATTGATTTTGTCATGACAATTTTTCTCAAATTTCTAGTTCTGTTAAAATTTAGTTCGCTATGTTAGGGTCACACTTGGAAAAAAATGTAGAAAGTGTCCATAAAAATTGATGGCTGGTGCGACATAAATCGACTCTGCTGCTTATTCCTCCATTTTTAGGCATATTTCTACACAAAATTGACTCACAGGAGTCAGTGCTTTATACAGCAATTATAAATACACTGCTGACGGGTTTTCTAGAGAATCACTCAAGCTTCAGCTATGCTGCTGCAGCAAGCTGAAGAGGGCTAAATTATAAAAAGACTGGTTGAAATGCATGGACCATCTCTGGCCATGTGCATGATAATTAAATGGCAAACTAGAAATCAAATGAGGTCATCGTTATGATTCAAGATATCAATTGCGTGAGACTGTTTCAATGTTTCCACAAGCAAATTGTTGTATTAAATTGCTTTTCACATCTTATTTGACAGCTTAAAAACTGTTTTGACATTTTGTGACATTTTGGCAAGGTCTAGAGCCAGCCAATTTCAAGTGGGGGTATCTTTGAAAATTTGGTGCATTCCCCCAATTTTTGAAAAAGTTTCACAAATAGGCCGCACAAGCTTATCCTATGTGGTGACATATTTGTTTGTTAAAACAAACAGTTTGTCACACCAGTGCAAACTGGCCCTATATACAACAACATCATTCCTATAAGGATCAACATAATTTATTAAGTGATTTCAAAATTTTCACTCTCAAACTGGCCGACTACTTTCTCACTAATTACTATTTGACTGTTCACTGGCAGCTGAGGTTAACAAAATATTAATCTACCCTACAAAAATAATTTTGAGCTGGAAATAACAACCAGACATCAAACATTACACAGCCAAATTTCTCAACTGTCAGTCTGATTTTAAAATGTGCATTGGCATGGTGTTTGTTCACAAGTTTACATGACTCAAATTCTAAACTTTTAAAATTCTCTTTGGCTTCTAAAAACATGTAAAACTTAGAAGTGGCCTTTTGTTGTGGTGTAGAAGGCCCTCTGACTTGAAATAATCAGGAAAAATAGCAATTAAGTTGTTCTACTATGTTTGTGTTGGATTGTCTCTCAGGTAAACAAATCTACAATAAATGAAGTGAAATGTTGGTTGAATTCTACTAAGTCAATCCATTTTCAAGGACAGAATGTTTGCGACACTTAGCATGTGTTTTAATAAAACATCAACACTATTATAATTCCCTCTTCCCCCGAACAAACTTGAGTGTTAAGAGTCCAACACATCTTGGATATCATGTAAAGTTTCTGTACTCCAACATTATTTAGGGAGTGCTGGAGAAAGACCTTTCAAAGATGCTTTAGGAAGGGCCATATTATGCTTTTTTTCAAAATAATTGTTCAACAAAAAGGTTCTAAAAAAGTGAACTGTCCCTAAACCAACTGGCCACAATTGTAGCTGGAACAAATATCTGGAAAAACAATCCCCGGAAGGTTGATAATTCAGATTGAAATCTAAGATTAGTTTTGTCCGTAAATGCATCAGAAAATTGAGTTTTTGAATAACAAAATCTGGATTTATATTGGTTAAAAGGAATGCAGCCTACAATTACCGTTGATAATGTGTGGAGTCCTTCTCCGATTTTGAGCCTAATTTTATGCAAAAAGGCTATAAACAAGTTTTTATGGTAAGCTAATTAAAACCTAACAAAATTGGTGACATATGGATTCAAAATGTAACACTACCAGTTCATCATGTGGCCTTACCACAGCAATCAGTTAGGGCCTATCTGTTTAGATGTCTTTATTTCTTTTTCAATTTGTTGGTCAAAAAACTGAAGTTTACCAGTGCGGGCACTTTTACTAACTACTACCTAGTTTTGTCAATTTTTTCTCAAAGGTCAAATGAATAGTAGCATTAAATGGTACATATGCACTTGATCTAGATTTCATTGACTAAAAATAGACTTTCTGGGGGGAGAGATCTTCCATTTCATTTGATTTTTTTGGTTTTTACAGCTGTAAGGACGGACATCTCTGCCAAAACTTAAATTTGGTCCAGTCAAATTTTGTCACGCTTTTTGGCAAGAGACAAGTGACTTCAGTGAGCCTTGTTCTATTATATTACCTGAGTTACTAACTTAAATCTTTTAGATGGTCATCATAGTGTTTACGAAGAACAGTCTTACTACTGAACTGCTCGGAACATATCCAACAGGTGTACTGTTCACCTTGGTTTTGTTTCTTTTTCTGCACAGGAGAAGTATGTGTTTCAAGTTGAGGATCATTGGAATCTCTCCTTTCCTTCTTCTTTACATGTGCTTCAAGTTTCACTGGGCCGGAGACACCCTTGACACTCTCTTTACACTCTACAGGCTTCTTCTCTGTATGTGTTTTGGCATGTCTCTGTAGATTTCCTGCATATCTGAAACACTTGTTGCAGTCTTTGCATTGATAAGTTTTTTTGCCAGAGTGGGTCATTTCATGTTGCTGACAATTGGATTTTTGACTGAAACACTTGCTGCATTCCTTACATTGAAATGGTTTTTCTCCTGTGTGTAACCTTTCATGTCTATAACAATTGGCTGGTTGGTTAAAGCACTTACCGCACTGTTTGCACTTATAAGGTTTTTCTCCTGTATGTGTTCTTTGATGTTGTACTAAACCATGTCGGTCCCTAAAACACTTGCCACATGTTTTGCATTCATAAGACTTTTCTGCTCTGTGTTTTCTTTTATGCATTAGTAGACATCTTGAATCATTGAAAAAAGCACCACACTGTTTACAGTCATACAGTGTTTGTTCTTTGTGTATTTTCTTGTGCTCTTGAAGATGCCTTGACAGTTTAAAACACTTCCCACACTTACTGCAGGTGTAAGGTGTCTGTTTCTGGTGCCCTCTTTCATGCATTTTTAGAGATGATGGATAGCTAAGATGCTTCCCACACTTTTTGCACTCACATGGTTTCTGCTTCAAATGCACAATTGTATGCCTCTTAAGAAGTGATGGATATTCAAAACACTTTCCACACTTTTTGCACTCATACGTCCCTTTCACATGCATTTTTTCATGCCTCTTTAGAGATGATGGATAGCTAAGACGCTTCCCACACTTTTTACATTCATAAGGTTTCTGCTTCAAATGCACCATTTCATGTCTCTTAAGAAGTGACAGACAGATAAAACTCTTCTTGCACTGCTTGCACTTATGAGGCTTTTCCCCTGAATGTAATGACTGTTCATGGTACCTAAGACCAGTGTGATTGCGAAAGCATGAGCCACATTCGCTGCATCTATAGGGCATCTCTCCTGTGTGAGTTCTTTTGTGTGCATGGAGGGTTCCTGCTTGACTAAAACACTTGCCACACTGTTTGCACTTATAAGGTTTCTCGTCTGTGTGAGTTCTTTTGTGGCTCACTAGATGCCCCCTCCGGGTAAAACACCTGCCACATTGTTTGCATTGATGCAGTTTCTCTCCAGTGTGAATTCTGTAATGTACCTTTAAAGATTCCGAATGGCTAAAACACTTTTCACAATCCTTGCACTGATAGGTCTTTTGGGACATCACTATACTGATTCCAAGTGAACTTCAACAACAAAGCCCCCAACTATTCCTGTTCAAAAAACAAAACAAAATAATCAGCTGTTATAAGCTCCCCTCTCTAATAAACCCCTTTCTAGAGCTTCAACTCCCCTTATAAAACCAAAAAGACAGCGATTTAGGGTGGGTCAGAACTGCATATGAGGCCTTGGTGGCTCAGTTAATTACATGTAGAGCACACATGAAGGTCACAAGTTCAAATCTCGCCCAAAGCCTCGAAATATGTTTCAGGCTTAAATTATACAATTTCTTTAATTGCGCACATCACTGTGCGGATCATTTTCTTCATTTGATTTCATTTCCACAATTCACTTGTATGATTTATCTTATCATATGTTCATTGTCATCTGATCTTAATATTGTTATAAAGTGACTGTCCACCAAAATTGGCAAAGAATGAATTCAGTGAGTTTACCTTCTATAAATGTCATAAATAAGAATTAAAATCCATACAAGTGTTTTTCAAGAAAATCTGAGAAAAATACCCCACAATCATCCAATACTGGCCCTTGTTGTTAGGTTGCCTGTGGCAAACCCAGTCATAAATTGCTGTTGGATTTTCCTGTCTCCTCCCTCCAAGAATGTCAAAATTACGTCATTGCACGTCATCGCTGCCACCATTGTGTGCTTGCCACTGCGTGGTTTCCATCCTTTCCACTCAGTACAGGCAGACTGAGAGGTATTTTGTTCGACAATAATTGTCGTTTTGGGAACGGTTTGTGTGAACTTCAAGTGCTATCAGAGTGAACTTAACTTCGAATGTTATCCAGTAATCAATAGGGCAGACTGAGAGGTGTTTTCTCCGAGTTTGGATTTTAGCTATGCACATGAACTCAACAAAGGTCGATCTGAGAGGTACTGTGACTATTTCAATGCTCTTCAATCTAATGCCTGATGTATTGTTAAAAGCAGAAACCACACAACAACAACACGAAGGAACTGGGAGCCACATTGAAATTCTGCAACTCAGTTAAAAAAACTGAAGTTTCTATTACTTTGCTCAAATAAATTTCACTTCTTGTAGTTATTTGTCTGCCACAAACTTTTATCTTATCAAGTTGAACCAGTGAAGTAAAAGCCAAGTAAACATTGGTACACTGCATCAGAATGCATGTCTTGTGTCACATTTTTTTTGCATGTTTCTTTTGCTGCTGCTTGGGCAAAAATAACCTTAAATTTCAGTCTGTCATTGAATTTCTTCTGTGTGTTGCAGGTATACAGGAATATAAATCGGATATTTTTCGCATCACCAATTTTTTTTGCAGTATGTTTTATGAAATGGTTGCATTTTGCAAAGGTTTCAAATTACTTTGATATGCAAATAGCATCCGCAACTGAAGCAGCCCGAAATAAATTTCAATGGGCTAAATTTATCATTCTTCTACAAAATTACCACTGCTTTAATTCTAATTTTAAGTTTCATTCAACATTTAGTATAATTATGGCAAGAATACATCCGGAAAAAGTTTCAGTTGGGTACACTGTGATTTAATACTCTGTTCTCGTGTTTTAAATCAATGATTTATTTATTATATTTGCCGCTGAACATTCAATCATCTATTGCTATCAGCTTCATTCAGCATTTCAACAGGAATGAGCAACAGTTGTAGTTCAGTGCTCAAAGGGAGGAAAATAACTTTAAATCTTGTTTTAACAAGTACAAAATAAACCTGCTTATAGTTACCATTCATATCACATGAACAAATGACAATGAAAATCGAGTTCCGCAATCTTATTGTAACATTTGCTTATTGTAATATTTGCTAAAGGTTAAAAAATTAGAAAACTACATGGTATCTTCTTGATGAGATTATTCTACGTACTTCCAAGGACTGAAAATTGAATTTAAGGCCCACAAAAACATCAGGGAAATCTGGACAGAAGAGGAGGGCTTCGGCCTTGGAAGTCCAGGCAGGGGGAGGTGTCTGGTGGTACAGGAAATCTGGGTGGAAAGGGAAGTCAAAAACTCTTGCCCCCGTTGGGGGTGTGTGGGCTTTTTCTAGAATAACCCAATACTGGTTAAACCAACTTTTAAATAATTGTATTCTAATGTACTTATAATTAATGCATTGAGTTTGGCACGGCAGTAGCACAACGTTTGAAACAGGCCTAAGTTGTTCTTATCTCCCTGAATTCTTGGCCATTTCAAAGGCAACCCAGTTACGCTTACAAAAGTGTTTTGTTTATTTTTTTTTTTTACGAAAAACACATGCACATGTTTGAAGAACTTCACCTCAGTAACCTGGCTTGGGTTTTTATATGCAAACATTTCCATCCCTTACCAGGCATCTCAGAAACCGGTCTAATAGTTCTCCCTCCCCTCAGGGTGCAAAATATTACAGTCACTCAAGATATGACCCAAGTGGTGTAGCCAAAGTTTGCAACAACTACTTGTTTGGCCGAGCCAAATACAAGGAGTGTGGCTGGTGACCAAGGAAAAAAAGAACACAAAAGAAAAAAATTGGGTATTACTAGACCCCGTCCTGATGGCCGGGTAATAATAATGATGTTATTTTACCAGGGTGACCTTATCAGCATAAAAGTGCTGTTATCAATAACAACTCTGGAAAATTAAAACAAAAGGCTATGCACTAAAAATAATGAATGGTTAAAACTAAATAAAAGTACAAACTATATACAAAAAATAAAAACTCTGATCTAAATTACATCAATCAAAAAAGCATTAAAACACTAACCTAAATAAAACTGGAAAAAAGAACTAAAACTGAGACTGATACACCTTATTGGCTGTGTCAACAGTTAGATTTTTTCTAATAGAGCGCTTTTCAAATGAGTGTCGTAAAACCAAAACCAAAGTAATTACCCCAGCCAATCACAACAAACACAAATTATCCAATGAACCAATCAGAACTCGAAGCAAGTACATGTTAATGGCGTCAAGCGCGGGAAAAAACGTGCGAGCGCGAGCAAGTCGCGACTGATTGGTTTGAGTTTCACTCCTGATTGGTCGAGAAAGTGGCGCGAGATTTTTTAACCAATCACAGAGCGAAGTAAAGCAAAACCAAAGCAAAACACGAATTACTTTCGACACTCAATTGAAAACCGCTCTAATACCGAGGACACCAATTCTTTTGGAAATTTAACGACACTATAAATGAAACTTTTGGCCCAAAAAGTGTTGAATGTAAAGCTTTAACTGTTATAATAAATTATTCCAGTTCTTGATTAGTTTAATTCAAAAAGTTTTTCAAACTTCAATACTCTGTATCGATGTATGACAGTTTATAAAGCAATAAGTATGAGTAGTAAATTTTAAACTTATACTAATAATAACAAGAGTGAGCTCACAGCAAAATCAATGGCTGACACTTAGAAAGGGAAGAGGGAGGTGCTGTCAATCGCAATAATTATTGTTAATGGGTTTAACTGGTGCTTATTCGTGGTTTCCAAAGGATTTCTGTCCTTGGGTGAAATTTGGTTTTGCAGCCATCAAGCAAAACTTCATAAAAATGGCAAAATGGAATAAAGCAACATGACAATTGGTTTTACCTTTGAACCACAGCCCACAACCCTCCACCGCGGTCAAACGTCTGAGGCTGTTTTTCATTCTAATTCGTAAGATTTAGTCACGATGCAGTCGAGACATGATCAAGGATATATAAAATAGTGGGTGAGTGTAAATATATTTTCATTTCTCTCAAATAAACAAGTTTCTTTGCCATCTAAATGTTCCGCCCCTGAACAAAATTACTCTCACAAATTGTGCCGCCAAGTCCTTTTCCCTTTCTCAAACACTTGGAACTTTTTTAGTAAAGTTAGAAACATTTTAGTAAATCTATAGGATACTGATAAAGTATCAAAGTACTTTTCTTATTTTTCTCGTTTGACCGTGGTGAACCACAACCCCCTTGCCCAAGAGAGGTTTTTTTTATTTTTTTCCATCACGTACGTAATTACATGTATATCTGCTAAAATATCATAATGGCAGGAGATCTTAGCAAACTCTGTTGAGCTTTTCTGAGAAGATCCCCTCAGTTCAATAATCTGATTTAAAATAGCAGATGGGTTTTATTACTAAATCTATCATTAACACGGGTTAACTATAACTAGAGTATATACTCTACGTATTACACTTGATTTTGTATATAATCTCTTGTTAATTTCTTAAAAGAATTATATGATTGTGACATTCTTAATTCCTTAGGTAACTCGTTCCAAATTTGTGCTCCCCTGATTTTGGGGACAAGAAAATACACGTAGTGCAAATCATTGATCAATTTTTGTTTTTAAAAGAACGAGGCATATAGAAACAAAAGGATCCATTCAAATTCAGTGAGATGCAAATAAGTGGCCGGTTATTCTAAAATCTAGCCTGGAAATCGCCCCATGAGATGCGATAATAGCGTTTGAAAGAGCTGCCAGACAACTATGCGTGGGGATTAATTTGTCGACTCTCGTTAATCATCGAAATTATAAGCGTATTTCGTCAACTTCTTTACAACTCTCAAGGTGCAAACTCCATCTTTACTTTCCCTGCAGAATAGAACGTTAAATTAGGCAAAACAAGGCACTTACCTTTTCAATTTACTGGAAAAAATCTCAGTATTCACATGCACAGCGCTACGACAGCGCTACGACAGCGCTACTGGGTAGACCACTGGGTATCGATTTTTCGCGCGCCAAAAATTGAGGAACCCGCAATCCGATTTTCCAGCGGACGTTACCATAACAACGCTAATGGAGTTTGAACCGTCGTTTGAACCAAATTTTCGGCATTGCTCCATACACCAAACATTCTCCAGGATTAATCGACACATTTCTACAAAGTCCCTCTTTGTGCATTTATAATTTTTTTAGCTATGGGGAAAGATGACAACAATAAACAAATTTTTCTTCAAACTTTGAAAGTTGCCAGACTTTTTTAAATTTTTCGCAAAAGCAAGTCTCTATCATTAGCAGAATAGTTTTTTGCGCGCATATCGTCTGCATTTCGCATCGCGAATATGTTTTTTAAACAGCGGAAGTTGACACCTCGGTTACCGGAAATCTGGTGAACATTCCCATGAGCCACCTGTGCTATTCGTACACGTAAAGCGAAAACTGAAAGCGGGGGCCGAAGGGGAAGTGATCAGAAACGAACATGGCTAGTCCGAGAACGCGGCGAGTTTTGAAGGAAATAAAGCCAAAAGATGGCAACAGTGTAAGTAAAATAATCATGCGGCGTCAGATATTTCATTTTTTATGGTATTTCTCGAACAATTTTGACGAGTTTGGCGTTTTTGATCGCACAGAGTTGTTTTGAATGCGGGGCTCACAATCCTCAGTGGGTTAGTGTGACCTATGGAATATGGATTTGTCTCGAGTGTTCCGGGAAACATCGAGGACTAGGAGTTCATTTAAGGTGAGATAATAGTTTGATTACAATATTTGTATACTACTGTTGTTTTATAGCAATTTTCATGCAGCAAAACCGAAGGGAAAGTTACTAGTTTGCGGTAAGCCGGCAAGACTATTTTTGTTTGTGGTTGTTTTAGCATGAAATAGCTATTGAGCAAGAATTCCGTGGCGTCATACGATTAAGTAATGGTTTCAGTTCTTGTTTGATTAAGATCTCTTTAACGCTTTGAAATCAATGTGAAAGTAATGTTTAGTCATATAAAAAAAAACTATTAAAGTGTTAAACTAACTTGTTTGTAGGGTTATGTCATTCATTTGTAGTGAAAATCACCGACTTAAATATCCTACCCACTATACTGTACTATTTTACCGCACCGTGATAATAACCTTTAGCGATGTGGAATACCATAACATTATTTTGTGATTCCAGTCAACGTTAGTAAAACAAGTGCTTCAAGAAAACTGAGTTAATAAACTCATTGTTTGATAAACTGCTAATTTCCAGAAATTCCTTCCAAGCAGCATTATTTATCCCATGCCGTTTAAGGCTGGTTTTCACTAGCCACGGAGTCGGAGTTGTAATCAGAAGCGCAAAGCGGTACGATCTAGTGAAAATCAAACAACGGAGTCGCAAGCAGAGTTTCCTATTGCGCTTACACTTCCGTTGCTTATAATCGCGTGAAAACCAAATTGTTGGAGTCGTAATCAGAAGCGCAAGAACTAAACCAATCACAAAGCATGGGAACGAGCACTGTGATTGGTTTATCCTTCCGCTTCTGTTTCCGACTCCGACAATCTGGTTTTCACTAGATCTTAAGCTACGGAATCATAAGGGGAGTCGGAAGAAAATGGAAACGTTCAGATTCTTCCAACTCCGATTCTGTCAAGCTTATGACTCCGCTTATGACTCTGATTTTTGATTTTCACTAGTCATGAACGCTCTTGTGACTCCACTTACGACTCCCACTCCGACTCCGTCGCTAGTGAAAACCAGCCTTTAATATAGCCAGTCAGAAAGCTGCTGCATATTCTTCGTGTTACCAGTAACTGTTATAGTATTTTCCTGGTGTTCTTCACTGTGTTGCGTAGCAGGGCATGGTAAATTGATATGGTGGACTGAGCCTGAAACATATGTAAAGTGTAATGGAAACATCATTCTTTAGATCTTTCTTGTGTCTCTTTGGAAGTCATTGGCACTCTTCAGCAAATTTCATAAAATGTTCAGAAAATCTTTGGAAAGTAGTCAGATGTCTTCAGCAATAATTGGAGAATATACGAAAGTACTGTAGTAAAAACTGTTTGAATAAACTAGAGAACAACTGAGAATTTCTAGAAAATTGTCATAAATCTTTGGCTAATTTTCAGTGGCACTGAAACTGTGCCTCACAGGTGAAACAGGACGTGGGATAAAATAGTTATGCAATGTCTTCTTACTAGAATACTGTGAATATCACACTGGTGACTTGATTTCTCTTTGTATGTTCAATTTTATCTTTATGTCTAAATGCTTTCAAACTAGTTTGATTTTTCCTTTGTCTTAGGGTTGGAACAAAGGAATCAATCTGGTACAAAGGAATCAAACTAGTTTGAAAACATTTTAATGAAACATTTTGAGCTACAGCATATACACACTCGCCTCAAGGCTCATATTTATATTGAAACAATTTTCGTGAACTTTGCCCCATGTACTAGGGTGTAACCTAACTAACTGGTCTCAATCAACAGAGTCAACTGTCACTATTCACTTTTACAATGGATGGGTAAGAGCTACTCTGCTCACATGAAAAAAATCTTAGCTTTCATACTGGTACATTGTAAAATCTGATTGGCTGTTGCTACATAGTAATCAAGAAAGGTCACTCAAGGTTACATAGATCAAAAAACATCAACCAGTGTCTTTTAAAGTAAATAATCACGGTCACACAAATAACACATTCTCAGACAAATCAAGTCACTAATAAAATGAATTTTTATTGTCCCACTTGTATGCATTGTGCACATAACTGTAAATGTACACGTACTCACTAGAAGCCTCCCTAACAGACAGGAGCGATCTGAAGAAACCTCTGGGCATTAGCTTTGTGCTATAGTATCAGTCAGTAAATCCTTCCTTCCATCCCACAGGTCCATCTACAAGGGCTTTTGAACATACAATAATAATAATAATAATAATAATCAACTTTATTTAAAGAGGGTAAACATGTAACAGTGAAAAACTGAAAAACCAGTGGCCCTCTAATATATAATACAATTAAGAACTAAAAATAAAGGTAAAAATCTAAGAATCTAAAATATGTTGAATATCAATAAACAGAATGTTTTGGGTAGTAAGCTAATGGTGCTGTCTCCCTGGCACTCCATTGTGCCGCAGTTACCAGTGATAATACTTTTTACATTACCTAGAGTAGCAAATTTCAAACACGTGTGTAATAATATACTGCAATAAAATAATAGTCATGATGGAATTCTTGTTGTAGTTTTGTCAGATCAGTTACCATGGACAAGTGGAAAGACATTGAGTTGGAGAAGATGAAGGTATGAGAACACACCAGTGTTAGTTGTCCTCATTACCAACATACATGAGATACATACATGAACTTTATTGACACAAATTTTAGAGTAGCCAGAAAGGCTAATATCTCTGTGTAACATAACAAGTGAAAAACAAAGAAAAAAGAAAAAAAAAGAAACTTATTTACATTACAAATATCTAACAATCACTCTCATCTAGTTTGGGTGGTTTTTTTGGGCTGGAAGGGATCCAAGTCAGGATTTCTGAATCATAAAACAGATAAGTTCAGATTGATCCATTTTCAGATTCTCTAATCTTAAAGAATCGACATGACCAGAGTTCACAAACTCCATTTTGGACTCATCAAAAAAGAACACTTCCATAATAGTGAGGTCATCAGTTCTCTTTGCATCTACTGGTGCATAGGATCAAAGCGATCTTTCTGATAAAGTGTTTAATTCAATGCAGTTCCACCTGTAGGCTTCAATTGACACATAACAAAATTAAATCAAGTTTTACTTATTTTCCGTAAAGGTTGGTGGGAATAGTAAGGCCAAAGCATTCTTCAAGTCCCAGGCAGATTTCCGAGCAGACATGACCATACAAGAAAAGTACAACAGCAGGGCAGCAGCTCTCTACAGAGACAAGGTGAGATAAAAATAAAAAGAAATACATGATTACAAAATGGTTGCAGGATTTCAACTCCGACGTACAGTGTAAATTGTTTTCAAATCAATCAGACAGGAGATCAGATTACAAGGGTAATAACCATTAGAGCTTGTTTTCTCTCTCTCTTTCTCTTGTGTCATTTATTTCTTGCAATAATGTTCAGAGTTGAGGCTAACAGTTGTCAACGAGCCAAAGACAAGAAAGAACAGGACTCAGCTAGTAAATATTAATTTCCAAAGAAACACTGCACTATAGATTACAATTTGTAAAAAATTTTTTGGATTGTAAATCTGTGAAATCACTAACCACTGGGCTAGTAAGTTAAAAGGTAGTTTCAACTTGTGAATAATGATAGAAATTATTCTAGAGTTTGTGCTTTTCTGGTGTCCCCTAAAACTTAGTACTTAACATTTTACTTGACTGTATGTCTCGAATTTTATCACTCTCCTTTAATTTTCTAATCTAAAAACACAGATTCCAGCAACTAACGGGTTTCAAAACCGTTCTCTAACACATGTTTGTACAAAAAACAGCGAAGCGAAAAGTCATCAAGTTCAAAATTTATCAATGTTCACGTGATCACGTGATCCGTTCACGTGTTAAAAATGTCACATTCCAAAAATGTCACACTACAAACAAAATAATCCGTGACACACTCCCCCCTTGACCAGTTAAGTCACTGGTCAACTAGTCTCCGAATATAGTCCGCATTGATAGCAGCCGCCCATCTGGGCCTCCTAGCTTCATCCTGTAATTGCTCATCATGGGTTACGATCTCCAAAGGAAACAGCTTTTGCACTGGTCTCTTGACAGTCATAGGTCTTCCGCTCTTGGTAATAACCTTGATTACTGCCGCTCTCACGCAATTGTCTGCTCCAGGAATCAACTGCTCCACTCTTCCAAGTCTCCACTGACTTCGGGGAAGGTTGTCTTCAAACACAGTAACTACATCTCCGACTGATATGGACATCCTGCTTTCAGGTCTGGAGCGCTGACGATGAAGGTTCCTTAATTCTGTCACATACTCTCTACTCCACCGTTTCCAGAAGTGCTGTAGTAGCAACCCCAAGTACCTCCTTCTTCTTGGGAGATCTTCAGATGATACTGCTTGGTTAATGGAATCCTGACTGCTTGCTCCTACGTCAGGTAAGGACAGGATTCTTCTTCCATACATCAAGTGGCTTGGGGTCAAAGGCTCTTCAGGGTCATCCGAGGACACATATGTCAAAGTCCTGGAGTTCAGTGTTCCTTCCACTTCAATCAGAATAGTATGCAGCTCGTCATATTTAAGCCTTGCATTCCTTAAGGTCTTTCGTAAACACCTCTTCACATTCTGGATCATTCTTTCGAAAAAGCCACTCCACCAGGGTGCTCTGTCCACACATCTGGCCACGCAATCCTTCTACCAGCAAGGAATCTCTTAACACTGGGATACGAAAACACCTTGCGCAAAACCTTTGCTGCAGACTTGAATGTTTTCGCATTGTCAGAAACAATGATTTCTGGTGTGCCCCTTCTAGCTGTGAGTCTTCGCAGACAACGGATAAACGTGTCAGCTGACATATCTGTAGCAAGTTCCAAATGAATGGCTCTGGTTGAGCAGCACGTAAACAGGAGGACGTACACTTTCTGCAACTCCGAATGATTCGATTCCTTAGTGTACAGCGGGCCTGCATAATCCACTCCAACATAGGTAAATGCAGGTTTCTGACTCAATCTAAATTCTGGAAGATCACCTTGAGGGGGTACTCTATAGCCACGCCCTTCATATCTGCGACACACCATGCAGCTAGCGAGTATCTTCTTCACAAATTGCCTCCCTCTTATGATCCAATAACGTGTTCTCAGCTGGGCTAGGGTAGCTTCCACCTTGTTGTGGTGCACTCTCTCATGGGCTTGCCTCACCAGCAAGGTTGAAATATGGTGGTCTCTTGGTAGTAATGCTGGAAATTTAGTCTCGAGTGGTAAATCAGCATTGGCGATTCGTCCCTTACACCTCAACACCCCACTGTGATCTTCGTAAACACCAAACTCGCGTTCCAATTGACTGTAATTCGCTTGTAACTTCATATTCTTCTGGACACTTCTCAACCATTGTGCTTCAGCATTCGCAACTTCTTCTACTGTTAAGTCACCTTCCCAGACAGTTTCCTCCTTTAACATCTTTGTCTTAATCTTCAGATTTCTCACAAAACGCAACACCAAGGCTGTAATGTGGAACAACTTGTCGCCGCAGCTGAAATCTGTTACAATAGGGATACAAGCTTTGAGGTCGGGTCTACCAGTCGACGCAAGAAGTACTGTTTCCTCAATGGCCTCCAATGCTTGTGCCTTCTTCAACTCTGTGCAACACTCTTCAGTAATAGATTCAAGGCATTCCTCAGACTTCGCCCAATTTGTCTTTGGTTCTGACAGCCACCATGGTCCCCTCCACCACAACTGGTTACTCTTCAACTTGGAGGCGACTTCTCCACGGGATCCGATGTCTGCTGGGTTCTCAAGTCCTGGGCAATGGTTCCACATCATTGATTCTTCAGTTAGGGACCGAATTTCATTTACACGATTCTGGACAAACTGCTTCCATTCCTTGGGCCCCTTTATCCAGAAGATTGCCGTCTTGCCGTCCAGCCACAAGTGCGTCTCGTTAATTTGAATCTTTGGCTCCAATGTCTCTTTCACTGAAGACACCAGTCTTGCCAGGATCACTCCGGACAGCAACTCAAGTCTAGGGATAGACTGCTTTGATAGAGGTGCCACTCTGGTTTTGGATGAGAGCAAAACCGGGTGATATCCACTGCTTGCTTCAAGAACCAAGTACACCACCGCACAATAGGCCTTCTCTGAAGCGTCCCCGAAACCATGAATAGTACAGGAGACAATCTCTTCCTCCAAGCCAGCATAAACACACCGTGGCACTAATACTCGCTGCACCCCTTGCAGGTCCTGAAGCCACCTCATCCACTCTCTCCGGGCTGGCTCTGGGAGTAGTGCATCCCAGTCAAACTTCTCCTGGCAAAGCATTTGAAACAAAACCTTCATCTGTACAAGAACTGGAATAAGTACTTCAAGGGGATCAAAGAAGCTTGAAGTGATCTTCAACAAATTTCTCCTCGTTGGCCCCAAACCCTCTGCAAGCCTCAGAAGTGCTTCAAATTTAAAAATGAACTCATCAGAAACACAGTGCCAATTAAGTCCCAGAACCTTATGTTCATTCTTCATGTCGAGTTTCTCCAAGTGTCCCATGGTGGTTTTTGCTCTGTGTCTTCCATTACAGGGGAATTCTCGTCAATTCTGGTCTGATCTTCACAAATCAATTCAAGCAGCTGAGGTGAATTAGAGATCCACTTTCTCAAGTTTAATCCACCTTCTGATAGACACTTCTTTGATTTCTGGTAAAGCGACAGACATTTCTCAAGATTTTTCTCTCCCGATACTAGGTCATCCACATAGAATGAGTTCAACAAGTTCTCAACAAACTCTGGATCTGCCTGGTACTGACTGATGTGGTGCTTCAGCGTGGCATTTAGAAGGAAAGGGCTTGCATTGACACCAAACACAACACGGCAAAACCTGTACAGTACCAATCCTGGATCATCTCGTTCTAAACTGTCAACCCAAAGAAATCGAAGGACGTCACGATCTTGATCACTAACTCTGATGTTGAGAAAGGCTTTCTCAATGTCTGCTACCAGTGCAATCCTTTTCTCCCTGAACCGCAGAAGTATCTTGAAAATCGTAGGGGTTAAGGCTGGCCCTGAATAAAGACAGTCATTTAGACTTGGGCTATCAATGGTGGCCTTTGACGAGGCATCAAACACAACACGCAACTTGGTTGTCAGGGCGTCCCTATGCACCACCCCATGGTGAGGTAAATAATGAACCTTTCCAACATCTGGGCATTTTGTACGGTCCACTCTCTCAATTATCCCACTCTGCAACTGATCCTGAATAATGGCATCGTATTCTCTTAAGATGTCTGGTTCTCTCCTAAGGCGTTTCAATTGTGAGCTCAATCGCGCTACACTGTTCTCAAAGTTATCGGGAAGCAACTTGTGGTGCTCCTTCCACGGTAAGTGCACTGAATACTTGCCGTCTTCAAAACTTAAATTCTTCTCGAAAGCTTCATGGACTGTATCTCGATCTCGGATGCCAACAGAATCCAAGTCCCATAGTCGCTGCAGGTCCGTCCGCAGGGTATCTTTGGTTTCTCTCGAATCTATTCTCAATACATGAGTCGACGAAAACTGTATGCTTGACAGCCTCTCCTGGGGAAGGCTTTCGACCGGGCCGGACAACACCCATCCCACTTCTCGTTGAGACAGCAACGGGACCACCTTGACCTGACTCCTCCCCCTGTATTGTCTTGCCGTCGAAGAAATTCCAGATGTAGTCTGAACCAATCAACAAATCAATCTGCATTGGACCACCATCAGAGCAAGTGTCAGCAAAATCAATGTCCCGCAAGCGTGGATAGGTCTCCTTTACCCAGTGAAGGTCTTGGCCTTGTAAGTCACTACAAATACCAGGAACTGAGAAAGCATTCAAAGTCATTTCAAAGCCTGTCTCTGGCTTAGTTAAGGCTAGTTCAATGAGATTAACTGCTTGTAATTGCTGGTCCCGGTTACCAAATGTTGCAATCCTTAGGGTCTCTGTCTTAATAGTCTCCAGTTTCAATGAATCCACAACTCCCTGGGAAACGTACGTCCTCTGAGCCCCAGTGTCAAAAATAGCACGAACCTTTAAACTGTGGGCGGATCCCATTCCTGGCCTTGATACAACAACTTGCGCAGTTTGAAGAAACACATGCATTCCTGAGCTGACATGCATTGCAGGTGTGGACATTTCAGGCAAATTACATGCACCCTCCATTGCAGAATTGCCACTGACACGTGATTTCCCACCATCACAAACAGCCAAATGATGACGGCCCTGGCATCCAAAACACTGAATTTTTGAGTCACAATTGCAGGCCATGTGTTCTCCGCGGCGCAAACAAATGAAACATCTCCCTTGTTTCTTCAGAACATCCTTCGTTTGTTCAACATTTGTCACAACACGGCAATCAGACGCTCGGTGGGCTCCCTTGCAAAACAAACAGTTAAACTCCCCTCGGTTTCCACTCAATAATGCACTCCCAGTTGGGTAGGGTTTCTTAACAGGCGGCCTTTCAGTAGATGGGCGAATGTTACAGCGCTCACGGGCTTCCACTTTGGATTTTACGGCCTGAAGTACAGAGTCCAGCTTCCAGTCATCCTTGTGTTCCCGACTTACTATCAATCGTAACTCATCTGGTAATTTTTCCATGAAAATCGGTATCAGTCAGGCACCATATTGATCCGATTCGATTCCAAGGGCCTGCAGTCCCCTCACTTGGATTTCCACCTTATCAAGCACAGCTGGCATACCCTTGATGTCTGACAATGCCGTCACCGGTTTCAACCTCAAAAGAGCTTCCATGTGAGAACTGATGATGAGCTGTTTGTTTCCAAATCTCTCCTTCAGGAGATCAACAGCATTCGCGTAATTAGGCTCTGTCAATGCCAGTCCTGTTATAGCCGATAAGGCTGCACCCTCAAGCAAGCTCTTCAAGTAGTTCAATTTGTCGACATTCTTGAGCGCTTTGTTTGTGTGTACGGCTGAACTGAACGAGTCCCAAAAGGACTGCCATTGTTTCGGATCGCCAGTAAACTTCTTGATTTGCAATTTTGGTAACTTCGCATTAACAGGTTGAGTTGAAACACCTGGATTACTCTGAAGCGGAACAGTAGATTCGTTTTCGCTGGTTTGGCATCGTTGTAATTTTACCAGAGCGGCGTGGATTTGGGCGCGAAATTCCTCCGATTCTTCTACTTCAGTTACGATGTTCGGCTCCTCTACTGCGGCCAGAATTGATTCATCCAGTGATTTTAAGGTCTCTAATTTATCGTTGAGCGTAATGATAATCCGTGTAACCTTGTCCTTTGCGACAACTGAACTATCAAATTCGCTTAAAGCTTCGTCCACAGCTGCAAGCACTTTCTTGGCATGTTCTCTGTGTGCTTCGCGAATCTTCTTATTTTTAGTCAATTTTCCCGGCATGTCGATCGCATCCGGCTCCAAAGGACCACTTGTCTCAAATTTTATCACTCTCCTTTAATTTTCTAATCTAAAAACACAGATTCCAGCAACTAACGGATTTCAAAACCGTTCTCTAACACATGTTTGTACAAAAAACAGCGAAGTGAAAAGTCATCAAGTTCAAAATTTATCAATGTTCATGTGATCATGTGATCCGTTCACGTGTTAAAAATGTCACACTACAAACAAAATAATCCGTGACACTGTAAAAGTGGCTTTTGTTCAGGTTGTCAAAACAACAGTCACTGTCGAAAGTTATTTTAATGACCACCCTCACCTGGATGGTCACAGCATAAAACATACTTAAGCCATTAAGCCCCAATAGTGACAAGCATCTATTTTCTCCTTACAATATCCATACATGATCAAACATACAGGTCATGAGAATAAAGGAAATGATCACCAAACACGAAATGTCTTGATGTTTGTACAAATTCTCTTAACTAGTACCATATGAAATGTATGTGAACACTAAGGAGAATATGCACTTTAATACTGGGGCTTAAAACCGAAAACAAGAAAGCCCATTGGGTAGTATGAGCAGGCTTTTTTTTAATGTATGCATGTGTTTAAGTTACACTACAAAAAAGATCCCATAAGTAAAATAGCTCTATGTCTTTTAATACATTGGTGTGACACCATTGATGTTGTTTAGGGAGACAACTTAAACTGGATGTCTGGTGAAAACCGGTACTGCGTGTGTTGAGTGCAGTGTCGTCTGAGTGAAAACTGGATGACTAAGGCCAGTTGCTTAGGAAATTTCAAAGAACAAACTGTATCACTAGAACTGGGCTCACCCCAGGCAGCCTGTTTAGTGAAGGTCACTGAAAGTTTCTTATGAACCCTTTTTTATTGCAAACAGATTTCAACCTTAGCGGAAGGAAGAAGTTGGTCCGAAGAGACGTCACCAGCCAGAAACTATGTAGCACCACTCCAGAGAAGCTCAAGCAGTGCAACTGTTTCTCGCGTGTCAAGTGGATCAAATTCCATGTCTCACAGCACCTCATCACCAGAATTAATGTTAGGAATGTCAAAGTAAGAAAGAAAGATATTGTTTGGAAATTTGTTTTCAAATTCTCAGCAATAATATCAGTCTGCTTACTATGATGTATATTCATTATTGTTCTTGTCATTGTCTTGCTTTTGTAGACATGAATTGAATGCACAAAAAGAGGACTTCTTCAACAGAAGACAAATGGAAAATGCCTCAAGACCCGAGTAAGTTTAAAGTGCTTACTCTAATACTATTGATCCTAGCTAGACATCCTTGGAATTGAGTTTTCCGTGTTGAAACTCGTTAGTTGTAAGTTGAACTATACAGAGTGATCTTGCAATCAAGAAAATTTCTGAGTATTTGTAAACTCACAAGTGGGTGAAGCATGACCATCTGGGTGAGTGTAGTTCTGAGAATGGCTGTTTGTGATGACATTGACTGATGTTTCCACTACCTGAGCAGAAGTCATCATCAGAGTCAAGTGATTTGTGAATTGTCAGTAGATTTTATGAGTCTCTGGTCATTGTCCTGGTTGGTCCACGAACTCACAATGTTATTGGTCATCTTTCTTAAAAGCTGTGATGTTATTGGCTGTGAAGACTGGCAAAAGTGATTGGTGCTTTTCGATCCATCTTTTGTTAGTCAAATGTCCATTGGTCTATTGCTAGGGAAACTAGTCGGTTTTCTATTGTTTGTCAGTATGTCATTTGTAAGGTGCAGGTAGTTGTTGTCAATGGTTCTGTGGTGTTTGTTCTAAGTTAGTAAACCAGCTTTCCATCGTGATTAGTTAACATAGAAGTGATACATTTCCCTTGAGTGTTTGAGATGGCAGGGGTCCATTGCAGCAGTCCATTGTTTTCCAGGCATTTCAAAGGTTTGCTGGATCAAAGTACAGCAACTTTGATTTTACCATTTAACGGTCTTGCAAGCAGAAAGCAAGTTACAATTTTGAGATATAAAACAACATTGATTTTGATATGTTTTGGCAGTGTCAACTGTCCTCAGCACAGTACATTTCAGAGAGCTCATATGGCAGTTCGTAGTTTGGGATTTTACAGTATTTTAACTAATGAGGGAACTTGTTTGTTTCCAATGTAGCAATCTTCCTCCTAGCCAGGGTGGAAGGTACACAGGATTTGGATCAGCACCAGTAGCCAAACCAAACAACTCTGGTTAGTAAACAGTGCAGCCTTCCATAAAACAAATGCTGTCATAAAAGATGGGACAACATTGTTTCAGTCTTCTTTGATTTATTGTCGTTCCAGAAAATATCCATACTCTCCCCACAGAGGGTTTAACTTTTTTGGTTTGAGCCCACCCCTCAGGGAATTCCAGTTTAGGCTCATACATTTCTTTAAAAATTTTGGCCTTTAAGACCCCCCTCCCCCTCAGAATTTCCAATGACCCTCTGTGGTGGGGGTATGGATATTCTCTGGAACCACACATTGCTGTTAATTTATTACTGATGTTCCATAAGCCTTTGTATACAAAAGAATATATTAATTATAATTATAACTTCTGTGATGTCTCCTTGTTTTCCAGGCTGGGATACAGCATTTTCATCTTTATCATCTGTAAGTTTGAGATACAATCATCTGTCACGTGTAGATTGTTCCGGCGACCAATTAGTTAGTAGAATCTTCCCACCACAGATGACCTTGAACAATGAACTTAATTAGTATTAATTTTCACAAGTTGCATGAACTTTATTTACATGTAAGTATTTGTTCCCGCACTGTATGTAAGTTTTGGATTAGTATTCAAGGAGAAGTGGGTGAAGTCGAAAAAGAACAGTCAAGGAGTCGAAATGTAAATACAGAAATGGCAGTTTGTACTTGTAAATTCTTTAAATCATTAGAACACAGATAGTTGCAAACATTCAACTTGGTCTTCTTACCTATTGTTGCTTTTGTTGTTTAGGGTTGGAGTTCATTTGCAACTGGGGCCGCCCAGTTTGCTGCAGTGGCTTCACAGCAAGTAAGCTTTTTAGTGGGATTGATCATTTCCTTTGAGTCAATAAAGTCAGTGGGATATAAATTGCAACATTTAAGCTGCTTACTCCTAGTTTGCCAAACGAAGACTAGCATTAAGTAGTCTTAACATCATGATTTATATCTCAAGTGACTATAACAATACAGTGAAGTTCTAAAAGTAACAAGAGATACAGCCTTTCACAATGATAACAGTTACTGTTCTACTTAAAGGAAACAGTACTTCAGGATGGTCTTTAGATTCAAGTTTCGAAAATGTGTACAGACTATGGGCAAGTCCATCTTAATAAAATTCTGTCTGTTGTACTGACAACTGCAACGGAAACCCTTCTATCTTGAATCGCCTGCTATCTTGAAATGAAACTGGTCTTCCTTGGTTGATGTTGCTCAGTAATTTACTATTGACTATCTAAAACTCCAGCTGTCTTGAATCTGAGCTTTTGGTTCCCTTGTGTGTTTTAATATAAAGAAGCATTCTACTGTACTAGTGTACTTACTACTAACTAGTTATTTAAAAGGAGCTCTTTCCATAAAAATTTGAAGAGATCGGTCTTTATCAAGGTGGTTTTGTTTGTAGTCGACGTTCACTTCTTTCAGTGCTATGTAACTTAACTTTTGACATCTTCTTGACTTAGGCTGCAATGATACACCGATGCATTGGTGAACCGTGATATTTTTTGCAACAATACAAATATCAATATTTAAACAAGATATCATGATATTACGATACAATAATGCTGCATCAACAAATTTGGGAAATCACTGTCTTTAATATTCCTTACCCAACCTCTACATTTTAGCCCTTGTTAGGCAATTTGATGTTGTGTAATTACCATGTTAAATTTGTTATTATGGAAATAAATTATTTAAAAGTAGTCTAAGTTGTTGCTAACTAGCTTTGTCAAACACGGTGATGTATGGTATCGTGTGTTGTATCGTGGCTGTTGTATCGAGGTACGTATCATAGTGTGGGAAAATGTATCGTTGCAGCCCCTATTCTTGACAACCTTTTGATGGTTTCTACTTTATCTGGATAAGCAACAGGAGGTTGTTAGAGCACCATTGGCCTATCTTAAATGCTCCTATGACTTCTGTAAAAAAATAAATTTTGAGTTCAAAATTTCATGGGGGCATTCTTACCTGGTGCAGAAAGAAGGCTGAACTAAACTCAAGACCTTGTTTTGCAGGCCGTTAAGCTGGGTTCCACAGTCAATGAGTCGGTCATTAAACCAACAGCAAATAAGGTAATTGCATTTAAAATTTCTGAAGACTGATTTTAACCCTTTAAGCTCTAATATAAAAATGCATATTCTCCTTACTGTTCTCTATGCACTTCTTATGGAACTAGTAAGGAGAATGTGTCTAAATATCAAGACATCTCATCCTTGGTGATCACTTTCTTTATTCTCATCACTTGTCAATGAATGTTTGAACAAGTAAGAGAAATTTCATTTTCATCACTATTTTCAGAGTGTACTGTCATAGTGTAAACTTGTTGTAATAAGTTCATTTCGTTACACTTCAACCAGGCCGTTGAACTGGGGACTACGATGAATGAAGGTGTCAAGAAGGTCTCAAGCAGGGTATGTTTTGTCAAAAGCAGTTCACGCTTTTTCTAGTGCACCCCAACGGAGCGTGTTACTCTGTTTTTAGTTGCGTTTTTGTTTGTTTGTGTGCCTTCTTTCATGAAATTAATTTTTAAATGTCTTCAATTTTTCAGGTTCAGGAAGGCAAGCTTCTTGATGACATGTCAAGTTCAATGTCCAGTTTGTCCAGTAAGGTATGTTTGACAACTTGGTCCAGGATTTAGATATCTTGTAAATAAGGGAGCCCTTGAGTTGAGAACTGCAAATTAGAGTTGCTAGTTGCAAACGGAGTACCCAGTCTCAAGCTAAAGAGTGTACGTCTGAAAAGAAGTTTTAATGTACAGTGTAGTCAACTTGGGTTTTCATAATTAAGTTTATGACCAAGCTAGCCACAAGAAGAGTTTCTCTACAAACAAAAACAAAGTAACACACCTGGATTTGCACCAGACAAACATCCAAGTCAAAGTCATTCTTTAACATCTGACTTAAGATCCAGCACTTACATTATCAAAATTTTAGCCTGCCAAAGCTACACTGCATTGGCAGATCATGAATGGATGGGTAGTCTTTTACATGTCATACTCCACAGTTCACAAGTGCAGGTCACTGTGGTACCAGTATGTAAACAAGCTACATGTAAACAGTGTCCCCTAGCCCTAAATCAGGCTGAACTGTCATCTAGTATGCCAGAGGACACAGTCCAGTTTTTTGTACATTGTCGGGAACACAGTGTCCTCTACCTGTGACCTGTAAAATGTGACCTTTAAATTCACTCGGCAATCATGGATTATGTGGTTCTGAAATATTTTTTCCGGCAGGTGAAAGATGCTAGTACCAAAGGCTGGTCAAATATACAGAGCGCCAGCATGAAGGGGTGGACAAATATTCAAACACTTGTGAATCAAGGTCCTGGCTATGGATCAAAGCCTCTTACAGGTGGTGCCAGCTCTGGCGGAGGCTATGGATCTGTCAATGGAGTGTCAGCAGTAAACAGTGGAGCAGCACATAATGCTGAAAACTGGGACTGGGATAATTACACAGAAATAAATGGAGAAGCTGACAGTGATGAGGGTATCAGCGTTAAAGCAAAAATGGAAGGTAGTGATGAGGACGATAATGGCGATTCAGAGTCATGGGCCTGGGGAAGTGACTCTGAGAGCCCAACACAAAAATCACCACCTGCAGCCAGTAGTGGTGCCTCACAGAGCATAAAGCAAACTTCTGGGACGACAACAAAGGCAAAAGCAAAGCCTGAAGCAGTTACCAGACAGAGCAGTGATGGGTGGGGAGATCTGATAAGCTGGGGTAATGATGATTGGGGTGAGTCAAGTGGATGGAGTAATGAGGACTGGCGGAGTAATGGTGGCAGTTCAAAAATGGCTACAGCGGGTGGAAGAGGAGGAAAGAAGGCTGATTGACAATGAACAGTGAATATATGTTATTGAACTAGCGTGAGGTCCATATTGGGAATATGTTGGTTAAGTTCCTTCGGCTCGGTCCATGACGTTCCAAAAAAGAACAAGTCCAATGTTTTCCCAATATGGACTGAACAAGCTAGTTCCATAAAGGATTTATTTTTATGGCTCTTTACAAATTTGCGAACAGCAAAGTGTATTTCTATTAGTAAGTGCACGCTATAAAGACGAAAGAAGGGAACAACCGTTTTTCATGTCATTTTAGCAGAGGTTTTTGCCAAAATTATAGGCAAGAAAGCAAGAAAAAGGTTTTGACTTCATATGAAACTGTCTTCTCTTCGAAAATTTTTCCAAAGCACTATTTAGCAGGATCTTTTTGTGAGCGGTCCCTATAGGAAAATTCGGTCCGCTCAAGGAACCAATCAGAGAGCTCCTTTTCAGCGCAGACTAGTTCAGCCATATAATAAATCAGAATACATTGTCAATTAATTTTATTAGTAAGTAATATTTATTTCTGCAAGCTTGTGAAAAATAATGAAATACTGCAAGGGCCATAAGACGTTGACAGCCAATCATATTGCAGAGTGAAATTGATTGCGAGTCACTCAGATACAAGCGAACACTCTTTGATCTGAATTTAGAATATTGATTGTGCTGCAACCAAAACAAGCAAAGTGAAGTGGTCCATATACATATTGTCCTTTGTACTTTTGTGGACATCTTGGCACCAAAGACAATCCTTGTCTTCATTCTACATTGTGGTTGGTGGTTGTTAAATAACAGTTTTCAACAATGTGGAACAGGCTGTAATGTTGAGAGTAGGACAAAGCTAGTCATAGATATTTCATAGCACACATGTAGCCTGAATGACGTCTGAGTTATTCAATGCTTTTCGTAGTATCAAAGTTGCCCTTCATAGATTTGACTGTTATTTGTGGAAAACATAGAACAATAGGAAGTTCAATTCAATGTTATGATTTTAACTTTCCCCTAGTGTAGAGTTGCAATAAATTATTATGGTATTCCCATTGCCACAGGAAACTGGAAGAGGCAGAGCTATTTCATTCATGTTAAGTTGGGATTGTTTCATTCCAACAAATAATTTGTTTCAATATCACAGAAGTGTTTCAGGATTTAGAACTTCATACTTACAGAAAATGTTAATCTGTGGGAAGTTTTGTTTTTTTTATGTTGACTATATTTTTTGTCCAGTATTAGTCTTGTGAGAAGAGACTAATGACACCCATTGCTAGCCCAAAGAAAACACAGTAGAGCAACCTGGCCGTTTTTATTTAAAAATTTTAAATAAATATTATTATATTATGTAAATTTCACGTATTTCCCCAGAAACATATTCCCTTCGGATCATGGCCTCTGGAGGCCTCCCCCCCCCACCCCACCCCACCCCCACTGTCGTTTTGGGGGGAGCCATATTAGCCTCCTTATCTGAAAATGACCATGGGAGATCAAGCTAGGCCGCTAAAGATAAGAATAGGAAAAGTCTTTTAGGCCATGTTCACACTTAAATGGACACCTCTGTTTTGTGCTTGCGTGAGTTTTGTGCCAAAGTACTTCTCAGACTTGGAAAGTGGAACTCTTTGTCATGGATAGGTTTTTGTGCATCTCCAGGCATAATCTAAACAGGAAACTGGGATGGCACACCATGTATCTTCTTTTGCAGATTTATCCTGATATAAAACGTGCATGTATACCCAATATTGTTTTCAGTTTTTCTGTTTCTGTGGACAATATTTACATTTTACTGGATAGTTTTCTCTGCTAGCACAAAACTTTTTCTTGTACAGTGTCAACACAGGCCTAGTTTGGAGGGACTCTTGGCACATGTTTCTATGATCAGAATGGCCAGCCTAGTACCCAGGCATTCTCCTCCCACTCACTCGACTCGAACTGGTGCGAAATGTCGTGACGACACCGTGGTATGCCATTCGGTGACGACATTTTGCACCAAGTCTTGCGAGTGAGAAGAGAACACCTGGGTACTAGGCTGCACAATGGCATGTTTTAATCCTACAGAGGGGGGGCGGGGGGATATTTTTATGAGTTATTGTAAGGTTCATTGGTACTACTAACTGAAAATTTTGCTGGGCTGCTTACCAAGGTTGATTAAGATAGTGAGAAGAAATCAAACTAGGAATAATTTAGCAGAGATGTTTTTTTTTTTCTTGGGCCAGAGAAAACAACATGAATTAACTTAAGGACGGTGCCTCCTAATAGAGATGTATTTTTGTAAAGGTTACAACTATGGGGAAAAAGTAGATCTTAGCAAGGGTTATTGGAATCCAAAAAGAAAAATGTAGGTAACCGTGCATTTTTCAGAGATAATTAAGCAACCATAATTCTAAAAAAGCGTTGACATACAAAAAATGTATAGCAATTCCTTTCCAAATTTAAGCTCAATTATCTCTGAAAAATGCGTGGTTACCCCTAATTTTCTTTTTGGATTCTGATAGCCCTTGCTAAGACCTGCTTTTTCCACATAGTCAAAAACTGCGCAAAAATATTGTATTAGGGGGCAAATTCCTTATAAGAAACCCAAATATCCTGAGATCAGCAGAACGTATGCGCAGTAACAAAAGGAGGCACCGTCCTTAAGGCATTTTAGCAGAAACAGCGAACACAACTTTTTGCACAGCACATTTCAACGATATGACTTTTCTTTGATAATTATGGGAAGGGAAAATGCCATTTATCAAGCACATGAAATAAACATCTGAATATATATCATTACAGCACAAAGTTTCAATTTATTGTCAGTTGTTTTACGCTATTTACAGCAAACTGTTTCACACTTGTTCATATTTCTAAGGACAATCTGCAAACCGGCTTTATTTTCGTTTTGTCTTGTACATGTACCACACTAAATTGCACCTTTTATGGTCAGTTGCAGTTCTGTCTAAAAGCTTGATCGCACATTCTCATCAGGATCATAGAGAAGTTTAACCTGAGTATCAGGCTTTTTGGGAAAGGTGGGGGGGGGGGGGAGGGAAAATATTTTTTTCCTTTCTTTCCCTAGGGAAGGCCTGATACTCAGGTTAAGAGAAGTTAAGCAACAACAACGTTGATGTCCCAGGCAGTAATTAAAGTCTAGTGTTTCCTTTTTTGGCACACTTCAGTGTTAAACATCTTATAGGAAAGCTACTTTTATTTAATATATATTTATTTTTTGGCTTAGCAAGGTGGTGTCAGAACAAAGAAAAAGGGGAAATAATTAACTTTTGGTTTCCATTTGTGATGGCCGGGATATTGACTTTCTTGTTACTTAAAGGGGCAGTATCACAGGGATATTGCTTGCGTTTGACCCCACTGAAAAGCCAATAGTCACATTAACATATATGAAAGCCGAAAAATATTGGTCATTTTCTTGTTGAGACACCATACAAATTCAGTGAAGCTATTACTGTCTTTGGCCACGGATGGCCAAGATGAAAATGGATTACAACTTGAAAATGTCCGGCGAATGTTTTCAAATTCTGTGCTTGTATCTTGCAAAAATAATCGAAAACTTATTATGGTTTGCTCTCCTTGCAAAAATTCGCTTGATATCTTCCTCTTGATGTTCCAGGAGCATTTTGTGTGTGAGTGAAGGCATTTAATCTCAATTTCAGCGAATTTTTGACAAAACGTGAGGAAAATCCCGTGACACTGCCCCTTTAAGGTCCCCTAGCTAACTTATTTTTGTGAACACTTGATGAGAATGAAATGCCATAAAATTTATCTGCTTTGTTGTGGTACATGGCATGTAAATCCTTGTTTGCTAGACTAGGCGTTTTAGGGTCAGCTGTCTCGTCAGCCTGACATCCCAGTGCTCACAGGGTTTTAGGCAAAGAGAAGTTTTATGCTTGAGACTGACTATTACTAATAACTTTGCCAGCTTCATGGGCGTTAAGTCCATTTACAGAAGAACAGCAAATTACAGCAAACAACAAAGCCCAGCAGTAAGACTTTCGCACTCGTTTGTTAGAATTAGCTGAACAAGCAAAACCTAGCCGGTAACCACTTCAGTCTACAAATTAAACTCTTATGGTCAAAAACATCTACCGGTAGTCGCAGGGACCTACATTGATCCCCATGACTAATGTCATGGCCACAAAATTATTAATTCAAACTGGGTTGAATTTGTGCTTGTCCCCTGGTGTTTACTGTTTGTGCTTAAAAGTTCCTGCAGCTAAGTAAAAAGTCTACCAATCAAAAACCAAATGAGGACTGACCCTGTGACAAGTTGTCTCGAGTAAACACTATAGAGGACTTGTCCCTGCGACAAGTGTGCATGACCAATCCCTTGTTGTGTGCTGTACGAGCAACTTATTGGACAGACAAGCCACAGCCACAAGTCCCTGAAGTAAGCCCCACTGCCCCCCTCCACCCCAACCCCCCTGTGTGGTGTGTGCAAACATTTGGCCTGAAATAAATTGCTTAATTGAGTATCGCCACCAAAGGCTTGTGAAATTTAGCCTTGGAAAGAAAGACATTTAATTCAAAACTTATTAATGCAAGAAGATCAAAATCTTAGACTAACAAATATGTACAATAAAATATAATAAATTGTCTCAGCCTTCAATCTTTTTTTCACCAATATAATGTCTTGCTAAAGAAATTTGTTACACTGGAGAACCAGCCATTTTCTTTGTCATCTCCTCCAACCTTGGAAATTGCCTAAAAAGATGAAGAACATGCAATCTGCATCAACAACTGTCAGTTAATGAAAAATTGAAAGTGTGTGTCGGCCATCTACTTGTCCTAACATTCGTGGGCCACAGTGCGTGCACTCAGGGAAAGTTAGTGTAGGGAGAATGGCTGACACTTCAGACTAAAATTCCCACAAAATTTTGGATTTAGCAAGTGAACTGAGTTGATAAGGTACATTGGCCACCATAAAGAGATTGAAAGCTGATGTTTGGAGCATTAGCCCTTCATGACGAAGGGCTAAATGCTTGAAACGTCAGCTTTCAATCTCTTTACGGTGGCCAATTTACCTTGTCAACTCAGTTGATAAAATTCCCACAGACTGTCTTACCTTATCAGAGATAACTACATTTTCATCTTCCTCTGGAAGGTAATCTGGTAATGCACTGCTGTTACCTCTTCCACAGCTGCTGGCTGGAGCTGTGCCAAATGATAACATTACCTAATTCAAAATAAAAACAGTGACAATTACTACCAAGTAAAGAAACAGTAAACAACAGAGCCCAATACTTAAAGATTAAATCCTATTTTCGTTTGGACTTGTAAAACATTAGTTTGTAAATGATCAGACATCATAGAACCTGTAGAACTAACACCTTGAATCCTGGAAAAGACTTTGAATTCTTCCTAATAAAAGTTTCTTTTACATGCAAGGGATCTCACAGGAGAATGAATCACCATTGAGCTGCCATTTTCCACACTGCCAGACACCAACAAATTAATCAAAATTTACTTTTTTATGGTCTTTTTCAACCGAGTCGGGTAGCATTGCTGCACCAGTTCCCCAGACTACTAGCTTGCCCTTGACTAGCCCATTTGAAAACTTATTAACCTTTTAGGCCCTAGTGTCAGCATGCATTTTCTCCTTACTGTTCTTCATACATTTCTTATGATACTTGATGGGAGAATTTGCATAAAAATCACGACATCTTATCTTTGATAATCATTTCCTTCATTCTAGTGACCAGTACATTTGATCAAGTAATGATATTGTGGGGAGAAATTTATTAAGATACTTGTCACTAGTGGGGCTGAAAGGGTTAAAGAGATATAATTGAGCACTGCAGAGTCTGCTCAATCAGGGTTGTCCCTAACAACCGGCAGCCGGCAGAATTAACCGGCTACTTGGGTCGTTTGTGCCGGCTACTTTCGTGATGTATATGTATTTTTAAAGACAAATTATTTCCTTTACTGGTGCAGATATATGAAAATGAAACTTATTTCCCATTGCAGTTTATTGACTTAAAAATAATCTGCTTGGCACAGAGATACACGATTATTAGTTCATTACGTAGAGTTCTGGAAATTACATGATTGTAGAAAGCCACTGAATTAGGCATGAGTTTATATAAATAAAATTGAAAAGTTATGATTACTTTTGAACTGCCTGACATTATTGGAAATTTGCGCTCAGAATCAAGCAAATCCGTTTCTGGGGACTTAAAATGTAAAAATGTCCTGGGGAGTGGGGGGGGCATGCCCCAGGCCTCCCTAGAAGGGATCACCTTTGGCGCTCGATAATCACTCTCCGGTTACTTAGAAATGTTTGCCAGCTACTTGAAAAGTTGTGGACAACCCTGGCTCAATGTTTCTAAAAGGACAATTTTTGTTAATTTTTTCTCACCTCTTCTCCTCTTTCATTTTTGACCACCTGTTGAGCTGACAAAACTTTCGTCTTGTTGATAGCATCACAGACTGTTTCAGGTGATAAGTCTAGCTTACATCTGACCACACATCTTGCCTTGTTCATGATGAACGTAAAACTAATGACTCCTTTTATTTTCAATAGCTCTTCTTCACATAGCTTTCTGGTAACCTGTTAAGCAACAACAAAAATTTAAATTACGAGAACTCATCCAATCAATTCAGTGTGACATTTAAGTTAAGCCCAAAGAGGAAGCAAGATCAGCCTAAAGTATTTGATTTATTTTCCAATCTTTACCCTCGATCCAGGACATTTGAAAGTTATGCTTTCATTATAATTCCTTCTTACAGGATTGCTCCTGTTGCATGAAAGGGATGACAATTACCCCCCCCCCCCCCAACTCACTTTGTTATCCAAATTGCCTCCCAGGGATAGACTTCAAGCAGTCTATAAAGGTTCCTACTCTATGTGCAAGAAAGTGCAATTATGTCAATTTTAAATTATTACCAATAGAAATAAGAAATATTTAATTCTCCTCTCATCTCCTCTCATGGCAGACATTGAGAAACAATGAAAGGATTGATTGCCAATCAGTCAGAAAACAATATGAGAATAGTGCTGTCTGACCTCATTTCACCCTTCGGGATTTTCCAGAGTACAAGCAGTCAATGTTATGTTTCACTGACCTGGTTTGCTAATCCTTTGATTTGAAGAACTACCACTTTAGCCCGTTTGTTCATGTTGCCAAGGAAAAAGGTTTGGGATGTACCACTGTGCACAGTAAAAGAAATTGATTATCAGTCATCCTTAATCAACCTAGCCTGCATAGTAAGTGAAAATGGGGAGGGGGAGGGAAGCAAGAAAGTGGGAGAAAAAATGTTGGATAACTGGCCTCCAACATACCACAAATAACTGGATGTGTTGTTGGGTTTTTTATAAAAGAAAATGGCTGAAATAGCATTTACTTAGACCATAAAAAATAGACATATCAACAAAAAGACCATAATGAAGGGCTGCAATGCAATATGCAGCTGTATTTTGGGGGTGTAGTATATCGCGATTTTTGCACAGAAAAAAGAAAAATTGGTCATAACACAGGACCATCCATAGCTTTCTGGCTGAACCCCCATTTTTAAGAAAGCCACCCTTGCCTTCTCCCTTCACCACTTTGTCCATGCAGAAAACCCGGGCAGAAAAACCCCAGGAGAAAAGTACAGTAGCATACTTAGCAAGAAAATTTTTCCACAAAAAGAGGAGTGAATAAAACAAGAATAGATTCTTACCTCGCTTTTTTACTTGAAGCTACATTGACAGGAGGGAGGATGTTTTGATAAACTTCCTTTGCTGTTTGTCTTACTTTAGCATTATAACCTTCTTTGTTCATGATGGTTTTTAAACTGATAACCATTCCTATTTCGTCTCTCATCTTGGAACGGTTTGGTTGAAATTCTGATAAGAATTTCAAAGCCTGCAAAACGATGAAAAATTGTGTCAAAATAGAATAAGCTCATTAAAATTTCAAATTCTCTCGATCAGGAAAAAAATTTTCAGCAAACCTCTAAGGCAGTAACAACTACTTTGACATCTTCATTGTCGAGGAATAAAACCAGTCCAGCCAAGCAACCCTGATCCTAGAGAAAGCAGAGAAATTTTAAAATGATCTTCAATGAACTATTGAAAACAAACATGGCGGATCGAAAGAGTTGAACATTCAAGTTTAAAGTAATAATTTTCGTACTTTCACAATCGTTGCCCTGTTTTGTGGATCAGCAGCTAAATCTCTCAGGTGCTCAACTACCCCAAGAGCCGTCATGATAGTGTAAAAATAACTTTTCTGGGAAGAAATTAAATCTCCTTGTCCAAAGCGAAAACGCGTTCGACGCGATGCAACAAGCTGAAAAATTCGATCTCACATGCGTAAATTCAAACCACCCGCTCCTGAAGCTGATTGGCTGAAAGAAGTACACACTGCGTTGTGATTGGTCAGTGTTTGATGCATGCCCGTGACAACAAAAATTTTAATTCTCGCTTCAAATCATGGTGTGATCTTGGTTGGTTTGTTGTCGACGTCTTCCTTTTCAAACCCAGGCTTTTATTCCGACTTTTAGCGATTACGACTTAAAAGTAAGGAATGGAAACCGCTTTGGAAGTCGTGAGGATAATCCTAGAGTATTTTGGATGGGAAGGAAACGAAATCGAAGTAAGCTACTTTTCGTGAAGGATGGGATTCTATTGAGCGTTTGAATGTATAATTGAACAGAAATCGGTAAATTTACAAATCCACTTTAACTGAACTACTTTGTTTTGTTAATCTCAGGAGCTATTTAATGGAGAAAGAAGATTCAGAGGTCGCAGAAGAAGCATCGTTCGACGAATCGGCAGAGAATTATCGCGTTATCATATGTCCTTGTTCACCAAACGTAGCATCGTTCGCGAGATCGGGAGTCGTCTTCCATTGAAGCCGTGCAAAAGACCGTACTTTGAGGTAAATATGCTGTGACGGAAGGATTAGTTAACAGTTCACTACTGGATCTGTAGAATAAGCTTATCTATGTTGCATAACACTTCGTACTTTCCCGACATTTCCACAACATTGATTTGCGCTCTGTCGAATTGTTTCCCGGGCGGGGTGGGGGGGCGTACTCAATGAAGTTTTTAACCCTTTCACTCCCAGAGTCAGTTACGGAAACACTTAAGGTGGCTCTAATTTTTGAGTCTTTGGATGAAATCCTATGGTGTGATCATTCAAGTGAAACCTCTTCTTCAGCAGTACTTTCACATGGTACTATTTATATTTAAGTATTTTACAAAATGGAATGTGGGATTTGTCTTGAATTTTGATTTTAGGTAGTCTTGGGAGTAAAAGGGTTAAGGGGAGGCTCTCAGTCATCCCTACAGGGATGTCCCTGGGATGAGGGAGAATGTATATCTGACAAGATGCTTTACATCCTGATTCCCCCCCCCCCCCCCCCCCCACCTGGGTGCTCATTCAAAGGTGCACCTTAGGGGCATAATTAAAATTGTTTGGTCTTTTTTATTTTCCAGCTGACTCTTAACAGAAACGAACTTGAAACTGAAAAGGAATTGGAAGGAAAGCCGTTATCCCAGATGCTGATGGCTTCTTTAGCAGATATTGGTTGGATAACAGAAGATGATGACTTGACATCTGATCTGATTCCTGATGAGGAGGAACTGATAGAATATACAAGCCCAGAAAAAGAAACAAAACTGCTGTCTGCTAACCGATCTGAGGATGATAAGAAAGCAAACGTACCATACAATGATGAAGCCATGCAAAAGATCTCTGCTTTGGAGGATGAGCTACAGAAATTGCGAGCTCAGATTGCAATGATGATAATTTCTGTTCCACAGAATCAAGTAGCAACTCCGTCTACCCCAGTGGGGGCAGCTGCACCCCCTCCCCCTCCCCCTCCCCCTCCACCACCACCCCCTCCACCACCGACACCCATGTCAACACCTCTTAAGCCTGTTTCACAAATCATTAAAGAGGTAAGTAAACATAATATGCTTTTCTTAAGATAGAGTGTTACCTCTGGTTGAAGAGAGAATGAGGGTCTCTCAGAGTGGGAACAAATTTGAGGGATGCACCATCCAGGTTTCCACAAAGAAAGCAAATGCTTACCAGCATTTGAAGTGTACCTAGCATGATCACAAACAATGAATTAATTTTTGAATGAGTTTGTTTTTGGCAAATAACAGAACAGAGCCAAAAGATTGTCACTTGCACCAGGAGCAGGCATGGGTTCAGCTGAGCAATCTACTGGTGGCAGTTTGCCAAACATGACAGATGTCCTGAAGGGACTAGACAAGGTCAAACTCAGATCTGTTGAGAGGTATGTGCATTCAAGTTTCACGATTCACTGCAGACAGAAGGGGATTTTAAGGCAGACAATGTTCCTTCTAGGATTTTTCCTTAGGGGGTGATGCAATATTATTTAATAGTATAATTGCTTGAAGGTGATTATAGAGAAGCACGTGCACTGATTGGTAGAGGATTGCATCATATCTTGCTATAACCATCCCGCACGAGGTGATTATACAATGTTTTTGATGTTTCCGTAGAAGGGTAAAAAGAAAATGAATTTGCTCTGATAATCACCTGAGCAATTATACAGGCTCAGCGAATATTGTGGAATAATCCCCTTGACCTTGTCTCAGGGATTGTTCCGCAATATTCACTTTGCCTTCAGCAAATAATTTGTTAATTAATAACAGCACCCTCCCCATGCGCCTCTCTCAAATTTGTAGCAGGTTTTTTTCCCCTCCCTAACCACCACAGAATAATGACCGCTTTAGAAGCAAGTGAAGGACAGGGAACGGATAGCTAATTTTAAGTAAATCGGTTGATTGGTTAAATTTATGTCTGTCATCTGATAAAGCGCCACCACAAAAGTGGTGTAGTCTTGTAACTTTGGAACTAAATGGTTGAATAGGAGCTGAATTTATGGCTTTTAGAAATCAGACAATTTGCAGTGCTTGTATGGTTAATGTTTATGGGGGACACACTTACGGTAAATAAATTGGCCCTTAAAGGATACTGAGATGGGTGGGAGGTGGGTGGGGAGATTTTACGGATTGGCCTAAAATGGATTCTGTCTGAGCGGAGGTTGCTCTGACACCCTATGCTCTGGTAGGTGAATAAGGCACCAAACCTCTGCCAATAAATAGAACACTGTATATTTTGGTTTGGATTAGGGGTAGGGATTCAATCTCTGGATGCACTCTGGCCCAAAATTTTGAGGGATGAGCAGCACTACCTTCCCCACCCTTCCAACTATTCATCTTAACAGGTATTATTTATTAATGATGTCTCACTAGGTCACCAGGTGGCACGCCCCTGAGGAAGCCTCCTCTTCCAACAGACGGCACTGACCCCGCCTCAATCATTGCACAGGCCCTTAAGAAAAAATTTGCACACAGAAGACGGCATGAGGTCAACTCACCAGGTACACCACACATCGATTGAGAGATGTTTCAAGTGTTCACAGAACCAAACTCACAGAAGACATTCTCTAATGATTTGCTGTCTTTGTTTTTAGATACCAACAAAGAAAACAACAGTCCAGGGTCACCATTTGGCACTCCACCGTCAAGCCCCATCAAATCAGTACCTGTAAGTATCATGCGTTTTATTAGACTTGCTCCAAGTGACTCGTTCCGCTTGTTACGGAGAACGCGCGAGGTCCTCGCGCGTGAAGCAAAGTGGCGGTTTCGAAGACAACTATTTGCAGGGCGGAAAAATGCAAGTGTGCCTAGTTCTTGCAAGGTATATATTTAAGCAGCTCTCGCCTGCCAAAAAAGAAACAAACAAACAGACAAAGCAAGCGGCAAACGGACAAACAAACCTGAGTACTGCAGATAAGCCCTGTCCCTCGTTTCCGTTTCTGATATTTTCCATTGACTCCTTTCGAAAAGGGCGATTGTTAAAAACGCAGATTTAGAAAGACAAAAAAGTCTTCCTTCTAAAGGTCCGTACGTGTTGTCATTCGTTTTCGTTGTCCACAAGTTGACTTTTGAAAATGATCCAAAGTGCTACTTTGTGATAGTTTGGCAGAAAAAGAAAAATTTTCTGGCCAATCAGAAGGCGGGATTTCAAACGCTTCTGGAACTCGTTCGGTAAGAGTAAATGCCCAGGGGCTCTCCCATTCTTAATTGTTGTAAACTTTCGCCCGTGAAAATCCCGTCCCCCCAACTAGCTGACCCTGGGTCTCCGAGGATGGTCTTGTTCGGATGTTGTTCGACGCTTAAGTACGTTTATATAAGTTTGCCAGGATGAATGTTTTCGTGTGGACGGAAGGCCAAACTGTCTGTTTTTGGTTCCATTTAAAACTCCTGCGATACCGAAGCCATAAATCGTGCCCAAATCGCGCTGAAATTGCCACTGTTGACAAGTTGAGCGCGGAAAAAATTGCATTAAAAAGTGCACTCAAAATAACCGCCTTTACACGAGGGAAAGTCGAAAAGGACGGGGAAAGGATTAATCGTTTACGTGTGGATCCTAGCCTTTAACATAACCTCCGTGTAGACATCAGTCTTTGTGAACAACCATTTTCCTAATCCTTTATGGTTTATTGTTTCTTTTTTAGTTTGGTCCTCACTTATTGAAGCCAGCAAACAAGAAACGCCGATCAAGTACTGGATTAAAGAGAACATCAAAACCAAGAAGCCCATTGGTTGAAGTCTGCTGACTGAGCACGGAATAACAATTCATTTTACGGAGCTGCATTTGGAATTTTAATACTCTGCAGTACAGTTCAATTTACCATTTGACATTAAAACTTGTCCTCGGAGACCTTGCGCAGAACATTGAAAGAAATCTGAACAAAGCGGCAGGAATCAGCAAAGAGAGAAAACTCAGTAAAAATAGATTCCAACCTTCTTGGCCAAAGGTAGATTCCAACTTTCTTTCCTTGGTCAATTTTATAAACTGACTGTTTTGAGTTTCGGTTTTGCTACCAACAAACACCTGCAGCTGGATCTTTGAGGATGCCAAGAAAGTATATTAACGTTTTAAAGCATTTTGTAAAATGTACATATTAAGATCTTTGTAATTATGGCAAAGGGGAGTGTTTTCCGTTTTTAAACTACCGAAGTATATTGTTGTACATAAATCGGCAAATTGAATACAGCATCCACAAATTTTAAGGACAGTTTCTTTGCCCTTGCGACGACATACGTCAATTTGATCAAGCTTGAATTTTTCGTAAGTCGACGCAAATTTCTGTGTTTCACGCAAGTTGCGCTTACAAATCGGTCCGGGTAGTGCTTCCATATAATCGTGCGATCGCCTGTTTGAAGCGATCGTTATAGTTTGGGTGTGCGCACGGAGGTTCCGAAGAGGTGCGTGGCTTCTACGCACAGGGAGCTACATTGAAATGTTTGTTTGTTTTTCAAATTGCAAATTTTGCGAGTCGAGGCGCTGTTACACTGGGCAATGATTTGTGCAAATTGCAATTTGTCTCGCAACAACGAAAAACCGTGCAGTGCTGCGAGACAAGTTGCACGACTGAGGGGTGTTACATTCGGTGATGTTTCTTCCAACTCTTCTCGCTCACGACGGTGACGAACAATGCAGAGGACTGGCACGATTATTTTATTGGCTGATGCCACAAAAAGTGGCGACACACGTTGCAGGAAGCACGTTACACTACACAACGCTTGAAAAATTCGTTGCAACGTTGCGAGAAGCGTTGCAAAAACTAGAACCGAGTTCTACTTCTAGCAACGATTGCGGCAACAAAAAAATTGAGATCAATGTTTGTTGCGGGGTATGTTATACTGGGCAATTTTGCACGCAACTTGTGTCGCAACGAAATAGCGAGACAAGTCTCACGGAACATTGCCTAGTGTAACAACGCCTTCAACGCAAGTTTGCCGCAGCTGAAATTTCTGAATACATGTAATATATTGGAAGTCAAAGTTGCGTCATTCCCAATTGATTTGTTGGCCGAAAAGGTTTGGAGATGGCGGATCTAGACGAGGGCCCAGCGGTGCGCCCACATCTTTTGTCAGAGACGGGAGGGCCGGGCTACTTTTCGTTTCACGCCCACTTCAACATGGCGGGCAATTGTGTTTTGTCTTTATCTTAAACAACCGTTTTCTGGTTCATAAAGCGTCAAACATTTAAAATTAAGCACTGCTCTTCAGCATATAGGTCACAATTTATGTTTAGACAAAATATTAGGTTGGCCGTAGTAAAAGACAAGTGTTCGCGTGAAGATGCTAGTTTCAGAAAGGATTTAGAGAAGTAGCAATCAATTTCTCTTGAATTGTTCTAAACAGTTGTTTCCTTGTTTCTGCTTACATTTTGTAAAACTTTAATCGGCCGCTAGCTTGAAGTGGACGTAAAAAGAAAATTAGCGAGGGCCGGTATGTATTTTAACATTGTGACATTTTTCACCTATCTCCAAAGCCGAAATTTTAACTGGTTTATATTGAAAGACCGGGTAACTTTTACTTCTTTGAGTTATTACAGTAAGTTTTATATACGAAAAAAAATCGTAAATGTTAACCTTTGTCAACCTTTGTGACTCTTGGCTCCAAGACCCAAGAGTCACAAAGGTTTTGACGCGTTGTGTATACTGCCACGCGAACTCCTGCATCACCGGAAAAGCGCGGGAAAATAGGGAGGGGAGGGTCGCCAAGAGACGAAGCAGTGGTGAATACGGTATTTCCTCGAATAAGCGCCCACCCACTAGGTCATAATATCAAGCAAGCGCCCCCTCTCGAATAAGCTCCCCTCCCCCCTCACTTTCTTAAATAGTAGGGATACAAGGAAAACTTGATTCTATTGCCACTTTATTTATAACTTTTTAAGCTTCAACTACAGCGGCATCAATACAGGAGAAAAATTTCTTTTCCGATATTTTGTAAACATGCATACCGATATATCTGTGTGTAAAGTGTATAATGGGACTACGGTATGTTTGATTACCAACCACTGTTTTGACAAACGAAAGACATTAATATTGACGTTACGTTTACGTGGATGTTGTAGTTTTTGTTTTTCTATTAAAGATTTAGCCAAAATAGAGATACAGTTCATTGAAAGGAAATCTTAATAAGCGCCCTCCTTCCAATAAGGGCCCCTCCTTTTAGCCAAAATTTTAAAGCGCCCGGGCGCTTATTCGAGGAAATACGGTATGTGAAGGAAAAGAAATCGGAGCTAATTAACCTCTGCACCCAGGGTAGTGTAGTGAGAGCATTGGATGTGGAATCTCTAAAACGTTACGTCTTTTCGTCTCTCTTTATCCAAAACATAAATGCGTTACGGTTAGAGAGACCTTCATAATCGCTCAACATTTCTTGATGTTGATAAACTGTTTAATTTTCCTTTTGCCATTCAACATATTGCCCGTTCTTTGCAACCTACGGCTATTCCTTATAACAACATGCAACACGCTGAATGACTTATTTCAACTTTTAACATGACACAGTCAGGATACAATGTTCAACATTCATGTGTCACTAGCTTTAGACAAGATAACTTTTTACTCCACAATGTTTCTCTCCATACAAAATACAAATTGGTACCAGCAATCACGAGAAGGGTGGAGAGGGTAGCAACGCGCTGAGTAGTTTTAGAGACTAGGGAAGGATTTACTAATTGAAACTTTACATTGCCATTTAAGATCAAGTTTTAAAAACATTTTAATATTCCAGCCAACTTGGCCCAAAATCATTCGTATTACAGTATTCACAGGACCACTACAAGAAGAATTAACCTAACCCAACTAGCTCTTTATATCATATATTAATTTGTCGTTTGAACTCTCTACTAAGTATTACATTCAGGGTTAAAACTTGGCGGTCGCACGGTCGCCAGTGGCGATTAAAAAATGTCCAGGGCGACTAAAAGTTGAGGTTTGATCGTTGAAGGGCGACTACGATTGGAGAAAAAAAAAGAACAAGAAGAACAATAAAATAAAATGTTCTTTCCTCGGAATACTTTTTTTCCCTTCCTTTCTTTCCTCAACTCTAAGTTCATCAATTGTTGTAAAAGTTTAGTTCTAAAGTGCAAAATTCAAAGTCGTTCGTGATCCATTTTGAGTTTATTGATACGTGACTCCAGACTTACCCAGAGTTCTATGCGGTACGACTTCAAACATGAATATCGGTAAAAATCTCTCAACAAAAACTGTGATCATTAAAACAACTCGGATACATTTCTGGGGACATAAGTTAAAAGCCGTGGGGCGTTTATTCAAGTAAAAATCGTTTTAAAAAAAGTTTGTGTTTAACAGTAGATGAAATTTGAGGGCCACTTTATTTTGGCTTGGGCCACTAAGAATTCAGGGGTACTGGCCCGAGTGGCGACCGAGCACTGAAGTTAATTTTTAGCCCTGTACATTGCTGATAGTATCAGGTTAAAATCGACTTAAAAAGAGATTTTCTATTCTAGAAATGACAAAATTATATTTTACAACAGCAACCAATTTATGTGTATCAGAATAGCTTAAGTAACTAGATTTATACCTAACAGAGTAAACAAAATACGTTCCAGGTAACAGACTACAAACCTTGAGTGTGTTAGTCATATCTACTGAATATATATTTTTTCTCCCAAGAATATGAACGTTTTAACGTTAAAATAAGTTAATACCAACAATATTACAAATCTTTCCATTGACAGTACCAGACTGTACTTGATAGACTACCACAAACTGAAAACCAGCATGTGATACTCTCAAGGCAAAGGCTACAAAAAATACAAGAATTTCTCATCGTGAGCATTTGAGTGTCTATGAGTCTATGAGTAAACAAGACCTATAACAAAGTTCTTGTAGTGTCTACACAGGTTCAAAAGACGTATCTGCTTCAAGCGACGCTTCTGATAGTCTACTGGCAAGGGGAACAGGACGGCTGTGGAATTAAAAAAATATAAAAATTCATAAATGTACCGAAAACGTCTCATCTGACCATATCGCATGAGGACTTCTGGACTTTAATTTACTTTGCGAATTTGCAGTTTTGGGGGATTTCGGGTTCGCCGAAAAACAACAACCAGATTTCATGGAGTACGGAACTGTAACAATACAAATGCTTTTGTTCTTACTTCAATCAACGGTATATAAATAAGGTTGTTTTGAAGTTTGTTTATTCCACGAGCGGTCCCTCCTTCAGCTCACGTGCAAAACGCGCCTGTCGCCACACGCGCGTCACGTTTCTACGCGTGCAGCCGACTTTCACGCGCCTTCCCGTGTAACTCTGGCTCGACTGTTCTTGAGCTGAAAGACTGCTCGTAGACTATTGTAAGTTTGCTTTTCGCCAGTCTTGAAGATGTGATATCTGTTTGGCAACGAAGAGTAAAATTTTGGCAATTTCAAAATATTTCAGAGGGCAATAAATGTTTACGGAAACCTTTCTCTTCTTTAATTATTTTAATACATACGAGCAAATTTATTCAAGTATCCAATTACCTCCTCTCGTCCATGAATCTCTGTAAGACTTGATCAGGATCTCCCGGTAGGCTGCCCCGCGGCCCTCCTTGACCTGTCCCTCGTTGAATCATTTCTAGTCTTTTCAGCCGTTCTTCATTTCTAGCCGCCACTTCATCGACGTTGAAACTTGTGACTGAATTCAAGGAAAAACCACCGGGTGTTGGAGGCTTGTAAGTGTCGTTAGGCTAAAACAAAGAAAAAGATAAAGAAAAAGAGTTACGATTTAAGTTGAAATTTGGATGAGGAAAAATTAACTTATTGAATTAAAGAGAAGTTACTAAAAGTTAAAACTCATGAAAGAATTGATCGATCAGAGGATCGTCGGTTTAAGGCCCGGTCTCTGGCGTCTTTGTTGTTCCCTTAGAAAAGGGACAACTCCACATTGCCTCTCCCTACCCCGGTGTGTGCATGGGTACTGTTAAACCATAACCCTATCACAGATAGCATGCTTTTCAAGGGGTGGGGGAAGGGGCTAGTGAGTAATACTTGCAGCTAAATCAAACTAGTCTATTACCTTCGGATTTCTAGCCATTTCTTCAAGTTGTTTCCACCGCCTCCTCTCCCTAGCAGAGGACTGTCTTGGCCTTGAGGACATTTGCTCTAGTGAGAGCATCTGCTTGGGGTCATCAACAGCGAGAAATTGACTTTCAGATTCCAAAAGCGAGTCACGGCTCACGGGGCGTCTTGAAACCTAGAAGAAAAATAGGATTTCATGCTAAGTGTTAGCAAAAAAGCAAAACAAAAAGGATGCGAGATTTCTCCTTAAGCTGTACAGTGTAGTTGAAAACAACATCTTTGCTTGTGGACCAGTAACATACCGGATAAGGCTGCCCTCCTCTCGGGGACTGTTTGTTGCCTCTCTTGGCATCTGTAACAAAATGCAATAAATTAGTGCGGGACTTTTGAATAAACTTCAAGTAATATATCAAACACGAGAAAGAGTGATTCATCAGGATATCCAAACCCCGAGAAGTGGGATGAAAAAACGGGGCGCAGCCGTGTTTTTTTGACCGACTTCGAGGTGTTGGGATACCTGATCAAACACTCTTTCGAGTTTTTGATATGGCTTCTCAAACCATTCATAATTCTTGGAGAAATTCAAAGCAAAAGTTCGGAAAATTTTGTGCTAATTAAGATCCGGTTTCCAAACCTCCATCACGGTAGTGATTTCCTTTGTTTTCTCTTCATGAATTATTAACGAGTTTGAGAAATAAAAGTTACTTTTCAGTGGCATAAGGACGTCCTCACCCCACGAGCCGAGAAAGGCTCTGCTAGTCCTACAACTTCGCTTGAAATTGAGAATAAAATCCTTTAGTGTAACCACTCAAATGAAAGCTACTGAGTGAGCAGTACTTTCCTGTGATGCTGTTTATCATGCTTTGTATCTCTTGAAGGCAAAAAAAATCGACTTCAAATTTTCAGCATTTGATAGCTCTTATTTTTGTCTATAAAATATGATTTTTTGGTGAAAATGAAAACAGTCGACTTCTTTCCCTTCCGTTATACCTTAACACTTGAGTCTGTAGATGAAATCCTGAGGTGTAACCATTCATATGAAATCTAGTGAACGTTTGTTTTCCGGTAGTGTTCTTTACTTCTCACTTGTTCTTTTCAAGTTGAAAGATAATTTGAGTTTAGAAAATATGCAAAATTTGGCACTTTAAGCACTCTTACGACCAAAAACTGAGGGTAATATAATTTAACAATCATCCACTCACCGGATCTTAATGAGGCCAATTTGTCTTCTTGTTCCCTGTGACAGTAATCAAACATAACGTATTAAGAGAAAGATGATACGGTAACAGAATTGCGAACTAGGTATTTTAGTATGTGAACTACATTCAGCTTCTCGAGTCCCTAAGAAAGGTCGAAGACCTACACACCATTAGAGTGCTCAAATCACACAACTAAAGGGAGACTCGTGGAGTTCAATTGCTTGTGTATAACTAAAAACAAAGCAATTACTCTGGCCAATCACAACAGACGTAAACACCACAACGACCCAATCAGAACTCGAAGCAAATATCCATGTAACAGGTGCCGAGCGCTGGAAATTCGCGTGTGAACAAATCGTGATTGGTTTTGGCTTTACCTCTGATGGAGAAAGTATCGCAACTTTTTTTAAGCCAATCACAGAGCATATTCAAGAAAAACCAAAACAAACTAGTAATTACTTTCGACACTCAATTGAAAACCAATGGCGCTCTATTTACTATAGATTTTTGACATATGCTCTGCAGACTGACAAGATCAGTATATATATAAAAAGCGTCATGTTTGGTGATAAGTGTAATTATCAGTAATTCTCACATAAGGAAGGCCTGCTGTTGAAGGTCCAACACACTATCAGTGGACACTGGATGAGGAAACTTGCTGCGGAACTCCCCGGCAAGAGACGAGGTTTCTGATATACAAAAGGCAACAAATCAAAAATAGAGATAACCTAGTGGTGAATTCTCAAGAAAAAATGTTTAAAGTGGTACTATGATCAAAAAATCACTTTTATTTTTTCTTCGGATTTCGAAACTATGTTTGTTAAACACTCCCCAAGCGAAATTATAAGCCTTAATTTTGAGAAGAAGACCGTTAATTTAAACTGCACTTTTCCGTTTTAATGGTCCGCCATTATTACACCAGAAAGGATACAATGACGTCATACACTCAAGAGCAGTAGAATGTAGTGTGTGAACGCGGCTTACAAATTATGCAAAACACGAGTTTGAGAGTGTGAAAGCTCAAAACTCCCGTGCTGCATACTAAATAAGGCACTTTCACACACACTGCATCCTAAAACTCGTGAGTGAATGATGTCATTCTGTCCTTTCTGGTGTAATAATGGCGGACTATTAAATCGGAAAATTGCAGTTTAAATAAACAGTCTTCTTGTCGAAATTAAGGCTTAAAATTTCGCTTGGGGAGTGTTTAGGAAACAAAGTTTCGAAATCCGAAGAAAAAATAAAAGTGATTTTTTGATCGTAGTACCACTTTAAGAAGAAAAGTTTAGCCGGTACCAGTAAAAGGAAACCAACAACAAACTACTGAATATCAGCATACATTCACACGTCAAACTAATGTTGGAAACTCGTGTTGGCAAACTCAAACTGATATGTGTGAACGACACAACAACATGTCGGCAGACTTTTGGCGGCAAATATAACTTGTCTCTATTTTCGCCAACTTTTCGCCAACAGTTTGCCAACGTGTTGTTGTGTCGTTCACACACACCAACTTGAGTTTGCCAACACGAGTTGGCCAACATAAGTTTGACGTGTGAAGGCCGCTTTCATCACCTTCATATTTCATCCTGTTGAATTCATCAGCAGCTAAAAAGTCCTGGGGACAAATTAATGATAAACAAACAATTAAAATATGTCAAATATGAATCCAGTGAATTTTTTATTGAAGAGAAAATAACGTTGAGAAAGGAATTGATTACTACACCTCTCGATCTTTCTTAACCACTGCGGTTTTATTGGCAAGTGCTCGTTCAAACACCTCAACATCCCTCCTACCTCTGTAAAAATAAAAAATAAAAAAATCAAGCGTTTCAATTTAAGTCTTTCAAATTTCGCGATGCTAAGAAATCGCGAAAATCGTGCAAAATTGACAGGTAAAAATTTTCCGGGAAAAACTTTTCGCGATATTGGTAAAACACGTACAAAATCTCTAACTGAGCAGAGCAGCATAAAGTGAGATAACAAGAAGTTGGAACCACAACTGTCACCATCCTAAATAGTTTTACGGAACGCAAGTGAGTAATGCCTTCACATTTGCCTGCTGCTGATTAATTTTCGCGAAGCTTTAATGTGTAAAAATACGGAAATTATAACGAACGCGAAAATAACAGGCATCAGGTTTGCTGAAAAATTCCTTTCTTGAAATAATTCCTTACCATGGTGTGATACATTTGCAGCTTATTTTCTGATACATTTAGACGAATATGAATTGCATGATTTCTCAGTATACCCCAATACCTTCTACTTCCAAGGTCTTCAGGGGCACGCTGCATATCAGAATATTTTGTCTACAACAAAGAAAGAAGTAGAATACAAATTATTATTGCCTCACCTCTTACAGTAACTAGAATTGACTGTACAACAAAGGTACCTCCACACTAAATGCGTTTCCAAAAGTCTGTAAGCACATTGTCCGCACAAGCATTTTCATATGGTTTTACCAGAAACTCATGGTTTTACATGTCAGTGTGTCCAACATGAAAATTGATTTGGTTTTTCGTCATTAGGCTTCTTCGCTGCCAGTGTAAATTTTTCAAACTTAATATTTTCTTTAAGTAGGTAAACCACTGCTTTGTTGGATAAATTTTCTTTGTACTTTGTCCTTTGTACTTTAAGGCAAATAAATCAATAAATGTATCTTTAAAAAAAGTAAAATGTTTTGCCCCCGTCCGCACTTAAACAATGTGTTTTCAATACAACTGTTTTCAAAAGTCTCTACTTTTGAAAGTATCAATGAAAGCCTCCGTTTTCAATAAAAACGACCAGCTTTTTTATCATTTTAGTATTGACATCAGACGAAATAGACGTGGTCTAAAACTGTTCTAATGCAGTACGCCGCTTCGCAATTTTTTTCGATTCTGCATTTCGGCTAGGAGAGACCAACCATCGACACCACTGGAAATATCACCTCAGTATATTAAATTCGTTTGAGAAATCGCTACCGCTACGCAAACGTGGTATCGATGGTTTTCTGTTCGAGCCAAAGTGCAAATTTAGAAAAACTGCGACGTGCATTATAGTTCACAAGCAAACCAACCACAGCAGAGGTATGATCTATTTGCTGTTGTACTCTTTTCTCTTCATTCTTGAGTTGTTGTCTGAGTGCCGTCAATTGACTCAATACATCTTGATCAGCTGCTGCACTCCTCGCGGGCTCTTTCAACACAAGAATGATATAAACTCGTTAGCACATCCAGTATCTATGGGCCCTGGGGGTTATCCCCTCTAGAGGGATATATGGGGAGGCTCCGCCAGAAAGGATACCTTTTTGCGCTTGAAGTGGACGAAAGGGCAGGGAGGTTTGTATTAGTGTTATAAAGGGTCACCCAAATGTACCTTAATCGGAGAGAGAGAGCGGGTGAGTCTAAGCGCTAAAAAGTTTCGCAAAATTTTGACAGAAATCATAACGCAAAAATATTTACATTTTATATTTACGTAAGTTAAGTCGGTAAAAAATCTTACGACATAACACCAACTGGAAAAAAGCTTGGAGCTTTCCAGTGACTTAATAGCCGCGATGATCTAGTCTGCTTTAGCTTATTTTTCAGGTATAAAAATAAGAAATTTTTTGTTCTGAGTATATGGAAAGGGTAACATTTTAAGGTAACGGTAAGAACCTGAGGGCGCAGCCCTTCCCTTAGAAGACTTTACTGAATACTTTCCGCTGGGTTCTTTAGGAACTGTCTAATCTTATTCATGTTTAGGAATTGTTAGAATACACGAAATATTAATATCCAAAAAGGTAACTTTACCTTTTCCGAACAAACCCAGCATTTTCCGAAAGAATGCAGTAGTGTTTATTCCGCTTATTTTGCTGTCGGGAACACAACGAACAGAACACTATTCTGTAAAAAATGTACCTACATCAACTAAGATGACTACTTCACACAAGCCGGTAACTAGTAATTTCTGAAACGTTCTTGAAGGAATACAGCGTACCTGGTTCACGTGTAGGTCGAAGAGATGAAGAAGGCGGAGGAGGAGTTGCGACAACAGGACCTAAACACGAACAAAATGTCAGTCATGGCTTGGTTTTGCTCCTTATTGAAAGCTGGTGAGGAGGTGAGGTAAACAGTCAACTTCTGGTTGCTGTCCGTGGCTCTTGAACGAGTACGCTTAAGTTAAAGGGGCTCAGTCATCAACTTTAATGATTATTTTAAAAAGCTAAAAAGCTATTGCAATCTAACAAGACCCAAAAATAATGGTAAAGTTCTGTTTAAGATTACTCTACCAGTTTTCTGAAACCATAATTGAGTGTATTTGGTTGCGCGTGGCTAGGATGAGAATGGATTGCAACTTGCTAATGTTTTCAAGTTTCTCCTTGTCTCTTACAAAAATCGCCAAAAATTGATCATGATTTGTTCTTCCTTTGAGAAAAGCATCAGATTTTTTTCTCTTGATGTTCCAGGAGCACTTCGTGTACAAGAGAAGGCCGTACCCCCTTTAAAGGTACTATGTCACGCTATTTTAGTATCTTTTTAAAACGCTAAAAGTGTCTTTGCATCAATTGAATTCCAAAAATAATGCTCTAGCTTTGTTATTAAAGACTATCTTACGGCCCTGAAACTGTTTCCTGTCGTCTGTTGCTACTAATGGCAGGGATGGAAATGGATTGAAATTTGAAAAAGTCGGCCAATTTTTTCAAGTTTTGATGCCATGTTCTTAAAACTCACCCCAAAAAATTATTATGGTTAGCTGTCGCTGATAAAATTCATTTGATATCTTCTTCATAGTATTACAGGAGCACTTGGTGCATGAGAAAAGGCACCAGGTAATGATTTTAGCACAGAATTGACCTAAACTAGCAAAATCCTCGTGACGTACCCCTTAAATGCTGACTAGTAAAGTTATCGTCATGCAGCTGTTGCTATGAAGAGGCAACCAGTACAGGAGGACAAGGCCTAGCTTTCTGTTCTTACCTTGAGAGATTTGTTTGTTAGCTATCGTAGGAATAGGAGGTGAAGAAGACCTGAAGTCCGTCATATCTTGACCAGCCTCCTGGTAAAAGGAGGAGGAAAGATTAATTTTAATCCATTACCTTCAATGCCGTTTAATTTATTACAAAACTATTTTGCAGGTACCTCCATTTTCTTGCGCACAGTTGGGATGGGCGGTGAGTTCGACCTTGCCTGACCGGAGTATTCCTAAGAAATGGAAAAACGAAACAAAATTTCACAAGTCAAGGTACACTTCAAAATCATGTCTGAGAAGTTTACCCCTTTCCTCCAATGCCCTCAGAGTCAAACGTTGGGTCATGTACTTGTATGTAAGTGATTCCACAACTGAGTTTTGAACAATCACAAAAGTTATTGGGCAGTGTTTTCGTGTGGTGCTGCTCATTGTGTTGCTGCACGAAGTGACTGTAACTTTTCAGTCTGTAGATGAAATCCTATTCTTGAACACTCAATCGAAAGCTATTGAGCAGTAGTTTCTTGTGGTGCCGTTTATTATGCTGTAAAAGGTGGTTTTAACTTTTGAGTCTGTAGATTATTCAAATGGGGGCTACTGAGCAGTACTTTCTTATGGTGCTAATTTATTATGCTGTACAAGCTGTTTCTAACATTTGAGTAAAATGCTACAAAGTGACCGATCAAATGAAAGTCACTGAGGGGTACTTTCTTCTGGTCCTGTCATTTGTGCTGTTCAAGTTGGTTCTAGCTGTTGAATTTGTTGCATTTGTTGAATAGAGTAGTTTTCAATTGAGTGTCGAAAGTAATGTTGTGTTTGCTTTGGTTTTGCCTCACTAAGCTCTCTGATTGGCTACAAAAACTCGTGCCATTTTATCAACCAATCAGACATAAAACCAAAACCAATCGTGGTTTGGTCGCACGCGTTTTTTACGGGCTTGATTGCTTGTATTTGCTTCAATCTGTGATTGGTTAATTTTGTGTTTTGTTCCTGTTGTGATTGGTTAGAATAATTACTTTGGTTTTGGCTTTAGAGCGGTTTTCAATTGAGTGTCGAAAGTAATTCGCGTTTTGCTTTGGTTTTGCTTTACTTCGCTCTGTGATTGGTTAAAAAATCTCGCGCCACTTTCTCGACCAATCATTAAGTAAAACTCAAACCAATCGCGACTTGCTCGCACGCGTTTTCCCGCGCTTGGCGCCGGTTACATGTATTTGCTTCGAGTTCTGATTGGTTCATTGGGTAATTTGTGTTTGTTGTGATTGGCTGGCGTAATTACTTTGGTTTTGGTTTTACGACACTCGTTTAAAAAGCTCTCTACGACACTCATTTGGAAACCGCTCTAAGTGGATAGGATTACAAAGCGTGCTTGTCAAGATTTAACAGTGAGGACTCGTCTGTTAAACACATCAAGTTGATCCTTACTCCACCAGCAGCTTTCTTGGCCGCTAATTCGGCGTCCAGTTTTCTCTTTAGTTCAGCTTGCCTCTGTTCCTCCATCTCCTTCTTTTTCTTCTCCGCTTCCCTTTTCTTCGCTTCTTGAGCTTCTTTGATCTGTTCATTTTTCAACCTTGCCTAAATCGTGGAAAGATGTGTGGTAAGGCAAGGGTTAATAAATTTGCAAGCCTATCACTGAAGATATTCTTTACATAAAAGATAAAACATCGCAAAGGCATGAAGACGTGAAGCATGGAAGAGTGTTCTGTGACGAAGCAAACTGAATTATTTCAAGAAAATCTCATTCAGTTTGTGACAAAATAGTGAACTGGAGTCTCCATGGCCTTTGAACTGCACACCAGTTGGATGGTGTAACCACTAAGATTCACAAACTCGTGGCGAGCTGTAGCTCTTTTACTATGGTGTCAGTGGGGGTGGGAGGGGTCTAAACGAACCATTTCACATACTCTGGTTCCCACGCCTCCCTTTTTTGAAAGCTCTTGTCCCTTGGCGGTTTTGTGAACAGCAAAATATTATGCAATAATGATGCATTATTGCATTACAACACTATCTCAAAAGTGCTACAGTTTATCCTAGTTCCCACCCGTTACTCTCCCAGTTCTCATCCACATTTTGCACCTGTTCCCACAATCCTACCAATTCCCCAAGTTTGTACTGCATGACATTCTAATGGCGTGATTATCAGCATAATGATGGCTTGGCCGTCATCTATGTTACGCAAACGAACAGATGTCAACGTCACATACCTCTTCTTCCTTTTTTCTTGCTTTTTCTAGTTCTATTTCGTATTCCCTCTGCATCTTTAATCTATCCTCTTCTACTCTTCTTTCCTGAGGAAAAAAAATCATCAGCTGAGTGAGACGTGGAAAGAAAATTTTCTTTACGAAGCCCTTATCTCTATTAAGCCAAAGTACAGCTTTGCTTCAAAGGAAAAGCACCAGGGGTTTCGTTTGAGGCTGGAGGCCGGACGTAACGTCCGGTCGTTTGACATGTAAGATCACCCCATTCAGTGCCACTTACTGACGTCAAAACGAGGACCACTCGGCTGGCGCTAGAATTAAGTAACCAGGAGTATTACTACTCCCTCCGCCCCTGTATGGGATGCCATTCCAACGCAGGGTTACCCATCATTTTATTAGGTTTCTCTAATAGTTCGTTGGTACCTATTTAAACATCTGGTTGGACAAAGGCAACGTGGGGTAAAGTCTCTCGTCTGACCAAACAACGCAGCACGATACATGCAGAGACCAAACCTCAAATTAACCGAACTTCTGATCTTCGTACGCCGAGTGGTTAGGGTGCTGGACTTGAAATCCGGCGGTCCGGGTTCAAGTCCAGCTATGACCACTAGGAGAAGTTGTTTCATGTAGACTAATGTTCAACTCCACGGCCAAGCTTCTAGATAGCCAACTGGTCTGTCCCCCAAAAGTTGGGGGTTCTTAACGGGTTATATTTAATTTGGAGCATTTGTTTCATTGGCCATGAAAAGAACCTCACCGGGAGGAGCAAATTAACCCTTTCAACCTCAAGAACGCTTAAAATCAAAATTCAAGACGAATCCCAAATTTCATTTTGTAAAATACTTAAATATAAATAATATCGTTTGAAAGTACTGCTGACGAGGTTTCATTTGAATGGTCACACCATAGGATTTCATTCACAGACTCAAAAGTGAGATCACCTTAATGTCTCCATGACTGACTCTGGGAGTGAAAGGGCTAAGGACTTCAATCAAACGTTAGCTACACTAGTAACTTGCACATCCTGTCCAGCAGAGAGTGCCAATGTTCCTTTAATATCTCACCAGTTCTTCCTCTTCTTTTTTAACTTTCTCAAGTTCTTCTTTCTTTTTTTTCTCTTTTTCTTCAACCTGAGATTGAAAAAGAACGTAATTTAAAGTTACTCACTGCTTAACGTCAAAACTATTTAAATTACGCTCTTGTATTGCCAGTGATTCAGTTGTTCAATGTGTTACAATCTTGTATTGCCAATAATTCAGTTGTTCAACGTGACAACAATTCAGTTGTTCACTGTTACATGCTTGTATTGCCAATAATTCAGTTGTTCAATTTGACAACAATTCAGTTGTTCACTGTTATACGCTTGTATTGCCAATAATTCAGTTGTTCAATGTGTTACACTCTTGTATTGCCAATAATTCAGTGGTTCAATGTGTCCCAGTTTTGAATGATAGATTTGGCATCATTTGAGCCTTGTTCCTGTTGTCCCCTCTCGTCGTTTGTGCCAAAGGCTTTTTCCAAATCTCCTTGGTTTTCCTCCCTCGCAAAAATCACATTTTTGATCTAGATTTAGGACCCGCTTAAAACTTAACTGCGCCTAATTAATTTTGACACTACTGAAAACCGCTCTAAGATGGTTACTTATCAGAGTAGCCATTCAGAGATAATGAAAATACTATTCCAAAAATATTGTACCTGCTTTCGAAGATACTCCTGGTACTCTTGTTTGGCCGCCTTTTTTAGTTCATCCTTAAAATGACAAAAGAAAAGAAAAAAAGAGAAAATTATAAACAAATTCGCATTTTAAATAATGTAAACTCTTAGTAATCACAGGTTGCACATTTATGCCACTACCAACAATTTAGCATCGTAAGACAATGCTTCATAGCACGCAGACACGGCAGATAAATCCTAAGTAGTTGTAAGAAGGCAGCAGTGAATTGTAAGAAAACTTAACAAAATTCAGAGGTCAGGATGACAAAGTGTAAGGCTGAGTAGAAATAATCCAAGTCTTTTCGTGCCAGGGAATGCACAGCCAAAAGTTAACTCTTTCCCTCCCAGAGTCAGTTATGGGGACATGTAATGTGGTTCTATATTTTGAGTCTGTGGACAAAATCCTATGATGTGACCATTCAAACGAAACTTCTTCAGCAGTACTTTCACATGGTACTATTTATATTTAAGTATTTTACAAAATGAAATTTGAGAATTGCCTTGAATTTTGATTCTGAGCACTCTTGGGAGTGAAAGGGTTGAGAATGCAGGCCACCACACCCACATGCTCACTTACCTGAGTCCTAATCATTGTCGACATGCAAATTCTAATAACCGGTCTCTGCAAGGTTTTATGTACAAGTTGTCAATACATGATGTTAAACTAATATTGCACGTCAACTTGTCTCTAGAAACAATGAAATTACTTGTGGTTGAGCTTCCTTGAGCGGGTCCGACCTGCCAAACGTGGTCCTGCCTGCATTTCCTGATAACTGATCTAAAGAAAACGTATAACAACCAGCGCGTTACAAAGTTGTTCTGAATATTTTAATATTTACATTACAGCAAAGTAGGTGCTTGTTTTCAAGGGATCATAACCACAATATAAATTCCAGATCAAAGCAATGATAAGAAATCCAAACGAGAGTGGAAGACTCATACTCTTTGATAGTATATGAGAGACGACAAGAGTACATGACAGTCGATGACCAGCTGGGAGAGGGAGACTTTGAAGAAAGTTAAACTCTTAGAGAGGACATGAGAACCTATGAGAATGAATAAAGAACGAGGGTACACTGTCAAATGAAAGCAAAAGTTGACAAAAGTGAACAAGAGTGCAAACATGAGAGTTCAGTTGCAGGTCAAGCATGAGTGAGAGACTGAATCTCTCCGTGATTCCAATAAAATTAAACACGGAACCGGGAAGCTCTGGATTACCACTCGTTTATTGATCTTTGTACCAGTGGACCTAATTAGAAGCTATACGAGAGGTTTTGAGCTCAAGCCATGTTATAGCTAAGTTGACCTGAAAGACGTTCGTTACAAGGTGTGGTTGACGGAAGGAATTCCTTGCCCATCCAAGTTCCTTACTTAGGTCTGTTCCTCAAAGTGCAACCTAGAGCTAAAACCCTAGCCTTGCTTCGGAAATGAGTACAAAATGCAAAGGAGACTTAGAAGTAGAAGTGGCTCACAGAGTTGAATGCCCTTAATGAAACAGCTAAACCAAATCTTTTGTCTGTTAAACTAATGAACTAGAACAAGCAATTCTTGGTAGTGGTCTCGATTTTTTTGGTTAAACAAGGAGAATTATCTCAAAATCTCAATCCCTATTGACATTGTTTGCAAATGTGACCACCTGTGTCGATTTCATGATCAGCACGCTCAAGGTTACTAATTTTACAATGCGAAGAAAACATGCAGATTTAGCACAATCGTTCAAGTGTGTCAAGAACAACGAGACTTCAAAACAACAAGAATTTCACTTCACAACAACATGACAGACACCACACCTGCAGCCTGCAACATTGGACTGGCCTGACTGATTGCTCCTTGTCTGGGAGACAGGTATGATTCATTTGGGGCCTCAAATCTGCTCTCCATTGGTGGCGGCTCATCTCTTGGACTCACTTTTACCCCTTGATCATTTAACTGCTTCAGGGTGCGCAAGTTAGCTACAAGCAGAAATACACACAGGTACCAGTTATGTAGTTATTCATCTATCACGTATAACAAGCAGGAATTTTAATTACTACCTGGAAATTTTTCTGGGGATTTTATGTTTACTACTTTGTACACTAGGTATTTTGAAGGTTTTGCGGGCTCAAATTTCAGCAACTTGGAAACGTTCTGTGATTGACAGATTGACAGATTGAGAACTGCTGTGTGAAACTTTGCTTTAAGTTAAAATAACAGCTTTGTAGAATACATGGTTCATGTTTTCACAGGTGGCTTTTCGAGGCCGATCAGTTTTGGGGGCATTAAGGAAATCCATACCTGGACTGACTCAGGAAAACTTGTCAGGATTCTCAGTAATCGTACAGTTACACAATGTATGTTAGCTGTATTGTGTAATAAGGATACTTACCAACAAGATGTCCAGTAGAATCCCTGAGTGGAGCACCTCCTCCACCTTTACCCCATGGGTTATAACTGGCTGCCTCCTGCTCGATCTTCCTGTCATATCTGGAAACAGTCAAAAATACACTCTTTTAAAGCCTCAGCCTCTTTTGCCTCTTAAATTACCGGCGTTGACTCGATTTTTCTATTTTCTCCAGTTGCATATTCTTACTGTTTTACTGTTTTTTCCCCGTTGCTGTCCTCTCATCCAAATCCTTTTTGTCCGTTGTTTGGTTTGTTGTTTAGTGCTTTTTTTTTCTTTTGCCCTTTTCAGTTGTATTGTATGGCGAAGCATTAAACCAATAACATCACGGCTTAACTGACAGACGACCAATAACATTGCGAGTTCGTTGACCAATCATGACAACGACGAGAGACTTAAAACATCTACTGGCGATTCACAATTCACTTGACTCTGATGATAACTTCCGCTCAGGTTGTCAAAACGTCAGTCAATGTCATCTCAATGAGTCCTTCTCAGGACTACAGACACACGGACAATCGTAATTTACGGACTTATGAATCCTGGGTTGAAACCATTTACAGTGTCAAGTTTGTTTGTTTTTTTTCAAGTGACTTACAATTTCTACTTTCGTCACTACTTTTTTACAGCTTGCTAACTTGTCCTGCATCTCACCTTTCCTGAGCCTCCTTTTCTTTTTGTTTCTTTGCATTTCTTTCTTGCATCTAAGAGTCAGACAAGCAATGTTACTGGGTGATGAGGCTCTCCTTTCTATCACCATTTACTTCATATGTAAGGCTAGGCTTAACTGTAACAGCAGCCAGATACAAAACAGCGAAAATCATGAACACTCAAAGCCACTTTTCCATGGGGACTATGGGTCTCTCTTGTGCACTTTTGCAAACCATTCGTCGGCTAAAGGCATACATGAAACACCAAGTTCATGGGTATTTGAGTCCGCGAGAAAACCCTCTGCCACCCTGGGTAAATTCACTAGTGCACACGCAAAGGTGCTTGAAAAAAAAAAGCAAACACAGACAAACAAAGCGGACTTGGAACTAAGTAAAAAGCAAAAGAAAAGGAGAGAGACATGAAACACCTAGAATGTGAGTTGAACCTGTACTTTTCGTGCAACTGTTTTGAAAGCATTAACATGCACAGTGCCATTGTGCCACACATGCAACATTCATCACTTTGTCCAAACAAAAATCATTTAGAAGTAAAAATGTTGGCCATATCTACCGTGTGGCATGAAATTTTCGCGTGATCTAATTTTTGCGAATTTTGCGGAATATTTCTCGATCTCTGAAAATGTGGTCCTGCGAAAACAAACTCCCGCTAAAAAATAATCCGCAAAAATTTACCCCATGTATTTAGGTTCCTAAATTTCAGTTAAATTGAGCAATATCACGACCTTCCTCTTTACAACTGCAACATAATGCGTAGTCTCTGCAGTCTCTGGGTAAATTTGGCAATCCGCGAAATTTAACTCCCACGAAAATTTCATGCTACACGGTAGGGGTACATGCCATAACTATCCAAACTGACTTGCATAGATTTATACATTTCATAACTACAGCTGTACAGTGTTCCGCTATCACAGGCCTTTGGTTGCCCGCACAGGAATTTTGCTAAGCCTTTGTGAAATCTAAACACTGCTAAAACGTGTTAGAGTATGAAATATATGAATTTGCCAACTGAATTTACTACGCAACTTAGGCCGACAATAAGTCAAGTAAAGGATTCCCTGTAACAGGGGAATATATCGCACGCTGCAGAATCGCTAATTTATTTTCATTATATCAACACATGGTTCCACTGATGCACTTATATAGAAAATGCATCGACCAGCTGACGTGTGTAAGGACGCCAGCGGGTCCGAAAAAGCCATCCGATCCAGCACACATCATCCGTTCATATAGCGCGCGCAAACACTTAAACGTTCATTGTCTATTTGCATCTTTTTGACATTTTCCAATAATATTTCAATAGTATTAGAATGATGGTATGCTAAAAACCTTATGGACTAAGTTAGGTCGGGCCAGATGAGAAAATATTTGGCTCTTGGTCATAGCGTATGGACCTCAAGCCAAATATTTTCCCATCCAGCCCTCCCACTCAGTCAATAGGTGCCTTGTGCGAGAAACTCAGCTGCAGTTTTACCTGCTTTCTGAGTTCCTCCTGGTAAGCTTGTTGAGCAGCTTTCTTCTTTTCAGCTGATGCCGGGTCTGTTCCTGCTGCTCCAAGGCTGCTGTACCCACCAGGAGGCTGGAGACCAGAATGAGGACTGACCTCAGCCCCACCCTGGTGAGGGATGGCTGCTGGAGCAGGAGTTGTGTATCCTTAAATGACAAGTAAACAATGTGATGTCTTCATATTCGTGAGTTATAAACTGGTGTCCTTAGTGTTAGGCCTGAGGGTGTCAAGTGGCACACAAGGCCCCTTAAGGGGACTCTCTAACCAAGAAGAGGTTTTTACTACAACCTGGAGGCCCTGTGACACTCATTTGTCAAGGCCCAGGACACTCATTTGTCAACTCTCTTTCCCTCAATCAATCTGGCATTATTGAACCTACCAAGGACCAATGCCACCACCGGCATGGCTGTAAGGATCATTAACATATGCTGGGCAATAACAAACTTGTGCACTGTAATTTAAAATGCTTTTAATTCTGCAGTCGCCAGGAGTCCTATGAATACCTAATGTTGGAGATGTTCATGGAAAAATAATCCAGACTTTGACAATGGTATAAGGGAACCTTCCTCGGTTTGCTGCAAAATAGCCACTTTCTTATCGAAAAGGAAGACTGTTTGTGGCAAGTAGGAGAACATTCTGTCATGTTACCTTGGTTTCTTGATTGTGCATCTCTTTGTGACTGAAAACCTGCACAAGTGAAACATGAACTTTATTTCAAACTGTCGTAACTGCTGTGTAACAAGAAGAGCAGACCAGTTCTTCTAATGACAGAATTGTGGAGAAAGATCATGATTGCTAGAAAGTCCACAAAAACCAAGCTTCCAAAATTATTGCATCTTGCATGCATAAACCATTGTTTACTAATCAAAGTTTGAGCCATACCTCCAGAGATTCCTTCATCCAGTCTAAGACTGGGCACCATGTTTGCTTGTCCCCTAGAAACATTCACTGAAGGCCCTTGTGGAGCCCCCATCTCCAGTGCTCCATAGTAGTAATAAGGGTCGTCATATGGGTTGGAGAGAATAGCAGGATGAGGAGGTGGCCTGGAGCTAGGCCCAGGATTGGCCAGTGACATGTCATAGCCTTGTGATTGGAATGGCCTGGAACTAGGCCCATGAGTGGCAGGGGACATGTCATACCCCTGTGGCTGGGGAGGTCTAAATGATCCTCTGTTTACATCTGGGGGTGTTTTGTCCAGCTAAGAGAAAAAATACATTAACGTCAGCTTCTGAAGACTGGTATCACAAAATTTGGGAGGCAGAGGTATTCAAGACATACTTGAGCAAAGAGAGTCCTAACAGCCAGTCCTTATAATGCCAGCTTCCATGAAATGAAACAGCTAGTGCACCATTTACATTGATGCCTTTTCAAAAGTAAATGTTTTCATATGCCCAAATATGTAGCGAAATATTTTTGTCCACACAAACGTTTGCAGGTCGTTTTCACCTGTCCCACTGAACATGTTCTCATTTGAAAAATGGATTTTATCTTTTCCTGTGAACTGTTTGCCTGTCTAAATATATTTAGCACATTTTTGACCCCCCAAAAAACAGCAAAATCTCCATTACATTGCCCCGTACACAATACCAACTTTCTGTTAAGACTTCTGCAGATGCAGTTGCTCACAGATATACATGTATATTTCAGTTCATGTTCTTAGATCTAAAAACAAAAATTCGATTTTATTGAAATAAAACTCAGAACAAACTTAAAGCTATTATACTTGAGAGTTCAGTTCACCTGAGAGTTCAGTGCCCTTCCACCATCTTGCTCAATTCCTAAATGAAGCATTTTTTCCCTGGTAAAAGACAAATAAACAATCTGATCTTGAGGGCCACTTCATTAGCGCATCATGGTAATTGCATTTAACATAACAAGTCAAGGTGAATTATGTTCATGTCTTATTCCGACGTTTGTTGTACAAAAAAGGTAGTTCATTTTCAAGGTTTTCTTACCTGCAAAATTTGAAGAACAGAAAATTCCACAGGTATGTCTTTTGGTTATGACTCCCATGACAAAATAACAGAGGACCATTTAGGTGAATGGGTTTTTAAAAATAATTTTTGCAAGGATGAACTCTCCAAAACACTGACTGGTGATTTTTCTTCTGTTAAAGGAGCATAATTAAAATACCTTTTTTTGATATCTGCCTGTTCTTGCATTTGTTGTTGAAGTTCTCTTTTGTACTGTTCTTGTTTCCTTGCCTTTGCACTCCTAGATTCCTGCAATCCTACAAATATCATTCTGATTTTATAACTAACCGTACAAGATCTTTTAAACAAAACACCTTAGACAAGCAAACAAAAAGGTTTTCAGTCTTGAGGAAGAGATGATAGTAAGGAAGATAAGGAGTTGTAGAATTTGCAATGTCAGTTATTCTACAGATCTTCTATAAGAAGCACACATACATGTATCAGAAAAATCATTCACAAAAAAACAAGACAGTACTGAAGTTGGATCTGACAACCACTTTGTTGAGAGACATTCAGTGACTACACAGTGGTGTTAGGATGGCAGCCAGAGGATAAAAAGGTAGTGGGGAGACCTTGAATTACCTGGAGGGGAAAGTAAAAGAAGTGAAACAGCAGGTAGGATAGTGCAATTGGAGAACTGCAAGAATGGTAGACAGCAGAGACAGGACAGTGTGGAAACAGTGTACTGGTGTGGCAAGCAGTGTGTACCTGTAGTTCCAGAAAATATCCATTCTCCCCCCTCAGAAGGGATTGGAAATTCTAGGGAGTGTGGGGGGTCTCAAAGGCCCAAACTCTTAAAGCAATGTATGAAGCTAAATGGGAATTTCCAGAGGGGTGGGGGGGGGGGGGGGTCACAAGGCAAATCCCTTCCGTGGGGAGGATATGGATATTTTCTGGAACTACACAATGATGTAATTGATCACAATGATGGCAATGGCAGTGGTTTGGATATTTTTAATGCTTGGATACCTGGTCTGTTTGACGTTAACTTTTCAGACATGATTATACCTGTCGCAAAATCGGATGCACTTCAAACCGTAGCATTGAACGTACCGCGGTACGCTGCTACTCTTGCCTTATACATACTTATCACCCAAGCATGCAATGATTTCTATAACTTTTCGTCACTCAGTTACCATGGTAACATAACTTATAAGAAAAGTGTTCGCTATCAATTGAATAAAACTTCTGAGAAAACGCGGGGAAGGTAACACTAACACCTTGCCAACGTATACTAACGTTTGGATAATCCGTGCAAATTGAAACTATTACGCTACAAACAGGATCAGTGTATGGAGATGTACTGAGGTATAGAAGAGAAAACTGGTCATTGTAAAAATCAAAACTATGACGTTACAAACACGCTCAATGAAGAAAAATTAAACTAGCCGTGAAATCTTGTGCCTTTCGTAACTTTAACAGGTGAAAATAAGTAATAAATACAAGTAAAATTAATCGCCGAATTCTGCTCTCTTGTTCGCACGTTACGGTACGATGCTAGTGAGAAAAAACTTTGAGACAAAAGAAGGATGTAATGCTCGCCTACTTTGCTATGATGCTAGTGGAGAAACATAGGACATGTCGTTCAATATTTGTCGATGTAGTCGCTCTGTACCGTGCGGGGTTACGGGGCTACCACGGTACGCTGCTATAACTTGTCGCTCTTACTGTGTGGGGGTACGACGCTACCACGCTACGTTACTATTATTTCCTACGTCACTGCATAAGTCGATCGTTCCTTATGGGGGTACGGGGCTACGACGGTACGCTGTTCCTTCATTACTTAATTGATTGTAAATACTTTGTCATAAATTCTTAAAATGGTTTCTTGAGATGTTCTGGATGAAATCGCAATACTAAAGCTACTATACCCGTACGAAACAGATTACGTTCACGCACTGCTGTTTTAGCGGCTATCAGTGAGTAGTTATATAGTTGGGGGTTTCAGCGCATTTTGAAAATGCGCTGATACCAAACCCAACTATAACTACTTTCCATCAGATGGTTTCATTTTATGTGGAATCAGATGGTTTCATTTTATGTGGAATCAGATGGTATTATTTTATGTGGAAACTATATGGTATTATTTCATGTAAAAACTATATGGTATTATTTCATGTGGAAACTATATGGTATTATTTTATGGAATCTATATGTTTTTCATATGATGTAATCTATATGTTTTTTATTTCATGTGGAAACGAACGCATTTTTCCATTGCGTGACTTCATACAACAGGAAGTTTGAAATTCTCGGAAAACAGGAAGTCTTAAAATTCTCAGAAATGAGTCATCAGATGAACTTGTATTAAAGTAAAGTTTGTTGGTAAAGTTTATTCGTAAAGTTTATTGGAGAAGTTTGTTATTTCTTAGAAAAGTAGACTGTTATTTTGGAACTTGTATGGAGACCGCCACAGCTGTGGCGTGACGTCACATCTTTAGATTGCATAATGTCCGTAAGCGAAACTATTGATTCCATCGTTTGCTATATATCGTTTATCGTCGAAACAGCTGAGTGACACTTTATTGAGCTCATAACTACCTAGTTGATGATTGATACTTCTGATTGTCTTCATAGTATGATGAATTTGTTTGTTATTGGTTAATACATTCTTATAATCTTCATGTTTGATATTGTTCTTTATTATGTTCTTCTTGATTCCCTTGGCTGTTTTTCCACCTTTATGATTGTCTTTTATGTAACTGTACATTTTTGATCGCAAACCGACGAATTCTGCTATTGGTATTCCAGCTGCTTCATCCTTGAATTTACCGATTACCTTCTTGTTTGTCTTATCGAAATACGGAGAGTTTTCTGGATAGTCGCTGTTGTCAAATCGATCTTTATCATTCCAAAAGTCTTGGTACACATCTTTAGCTTCAATCTCATATGTCAGACTGTCTGTGTCAGTGAATAGTAGTCTGGCCTTATTGCCATACTTTTCTTTTATGTAGTTATAATGAAAATCATACATTAATGTCTTACTTAGATCAAGAATACACATACCCACATATGCCGGCCTGTTTAGAGTTAGTGATTCTTTGATCTTATGCACTGCTACCAGATTTTCATTGAATATCTTACTGCTTACATAAGTTGGTTTAGAAGCCATCTTCAATAGTTTCTTCTCATCTGTAATAAGTCTGACATCAACACGCTTTCTTATGTTCTCCATTGTCTTTCCAAACACTGAGTTATTCATCAATTTGAAGAAGTCTTTTTTGAATGTATTTTTCGCTTGAGTACGTTTTTGTGTGTTGAAGTCTATGTATTGCTTGAGCCATGGAGACTGGTTGAACTCTAAAACTCGATGGACTTTCTTTAGTTTCAAACCGAGATCGAGATACAACTGCAGATTTCTATAGTGTAGAACATATTTTTCTTTATCACATAATGTAGGGATTAGTTTATGCACCAGTCCTGTGGAAACATTGAACTTTTTCTGTATGTTCTTACAATATCCAGACAACATATCATCAGTTACTTTAACCTTTTCTGGCCCTAGAGGGTAGTCGTTATGAAGGTCATGCAACTCTTTAGGATATTCTAGATCGACTTCTAGTATTAATCCTTTTTTACTATCTTCATTATACTGAGCTAAATTGGTTTTATTAATCTGCTTTTCCGTCAACCATTTGAAACCACCAGTGGGGAGATATTGACTCATAGCCCAACCGTATAAATTATTAGCATCAAGGTACATAATATACTTTGAGGGCGCCTTCTCATCATATTCTTTCATGTACTTGTTGTTTGCTTTACCATATCGATTGGCTATATAACTAATACCACCTCTCATTCCCTTTTCAATGAATTGAAACATATCTATGTCTGTCATTAGTTCCAGTTGAATATTGGTCATCTTCAACATAGCATCCCATGACAAACCAGGAGATGTAAAGTAGTGACAGGGATCAAGTTTGTAATACTGAAGACATGTCTTACGGAAGTTTTCAAACACGTCAGCTAATAGAAGAATATCAGACTTAAGATATAGATTATGGTATTCACCCATCGTTTGTAATTGAAATGTATTCCACACTTTTTGAGCATGTTGATAATCCTCATTTGTTATGTGCTCATTATTTAATATGCTGTAAAATTCTTCTTTCGTTGGCAATTCTGTTTTGTTGAACTTTTCGAAACTGTCCATGAAATCGTACGGATAAACACCTTTTCGCGTCATAAGATTGAATTTTTCTTTTTGGAATCTTTTGTTTGTATATTTCAAAGCCTCTGTCGGCAAATTACTGACTAATTTATCCAAACTTGAGCTCATAAACTGGAAACTATCAATGAAGGTAAGATGATTACCAAGCATGAAAGCCATATATTTTTCCATATTGTTTGGTATAGCATTGAGATTCATTTGTTTGTCTTCTCCTTTCTTATTTTTATATGCATGTTTCTTAACAACAGCTCCAATCTCTTGCATTATAAAATGACTGTCATAACCTCTTAGATTATGGAATATAACAGGAATTTTAATTTCTTCTGGATTTATTCTAAGTTTCAGATTACAGTCTTGATGTGCTGAGCCTCTGTATTTGCCAGTAATATGACAATGATCTCTGACTCGAATGTCTTTTTCAATATATTTTTTATTGCAGATGTGACATTCTTTTGCTTTTTCAAATTTCTCTTCATCCTCTTTCGTCATTTTTAATGGTTTGTTAAAAAATGTCTTCATAACTTTTTTGCAGTATTTTACTTCTTCTAACATATTTTCCATGAATTTGTACACAGCCTTTTCACCTCTATATATTTGTATTGGTTTTGTATACTCATCATCATAACAACAAACCACTTTATAACCATATCCACAGTCTGTATGTTTTTGGTAGGCTTCAGTATATGATGACTCATTATTCTGTTGACATCCTTGAATCTTCTCTGTTATAGCCTCAAAATCAGCATAGATAACAAATGGCACTGGTTGCTGCTTATGGAAATTATTAAATTTTAGTATGTTATTATCTTTAGTTGGCATATTCACTGCTTGTGTTCCATTTACTTGAATACAATTATCTTTATGATTGTTTAATACTCTTTCAGAACTGAAACATTGCAGACAGTGCATACAAAAGTGTTTCCTCTCTTTGTGTTTTGTTTGATTGTACATGAATTTATTAAAATCCTTTATGAGAACATAATGCTTGTTTTCATCTTTCGTTACTAACAGTAGTTCCATATGATCTTCATACTTTTCTTTGGAAACATAGATGGGATATGGTTGTTTGTCTTCATATCCGAATACGTTTATATTGATACTGTTTTGCTTCTCGATTTTGTTGAACTGTTTAACATTTACTGGAAATTCAATTCCTGAGTAGTCTAACTTTTCAACGTATTGTTTATCGACTTTTTTAATTCTTTGTGGGTCTTTATCTTGTGGATTCAAATGTCGGATATGACACCAACGGAAACATTCTTTGTCCTCATTTTTCATGTTGATTAATCCCTTCATTCGCAGTTCGGAAGGTAGTTGGATATATGAGGATCCATTCATTGGTTTGTATTTGACTATGTTGAGGTAATGACTATCAACTGATTTAATTGTCCAACCAGATCCTTCTGATATCCATTGAGCTATCTTATTCAGTATCTGTTGTTTTGATGATTGTAATGAATCAGTGATTTCCATTTCGTTGATTATTGTTTGAGGTGTACTATTGAAATATGCTGACTTTTCAACTATTTCATCATCTGATATTTTTTCGAAAGTGACTTTCAATGTTTCAACGTATTTCAAGCCTTTCATTTCATTCAACAAAGTTATTACACGATGTTCTATAGCCTTTCTCGTGTTTTGCATTTGGGCTAGGGGGTCTTTATTGTTTTTGATGCTGATTTCATAAGACTTAGTGTAACCTTTTAAGGCTTTGTCTTTTTGTTCTATTTTAGTTCTTGGTTCTGGAACTGGTTTGTATGTCCTAGGTGCTGGAACTGGTTTGTCTCTGAACTCTAAGGGTGGGAGTATTATATTGTCCTCATAATCTTGAACTATCTGTTTAACACTCTTGCGAGGTGCTGGAACTAGTGGTCTTGGTTTATAAGTCCTTGGTGTTGGAACTGGTTTGGTATCATCTACCACAATGATTTTAGGCTTCTTCTTCTCTTGCTTTAATAGCAATCTGATGAGTTCTGATTTGCTGAGTTTCTTCAAACTAGCTTTATTCATTTCTATATGATTATATTCTTTTATTTCCATATATATACTATAGTGTAGATATTTCTTTAAGTCTTTTCAATTAGTGTGTTTAAATGTGTTCAAGAATTCAAATGATCCAGATTCGGATCCTTCGAACTGTAATGAAGATTTTATTCAATATGTCTCAGTTTTTCCCTGAGATTGTTTTCAATTTTATCATTCATGTGCTTCTTTTTGTTCAAGTGACAATGTTTTCCAGCCAATGTGTAATTTATTCCGTTATTGCATATATCACAATACCATTCCTTATTTAACATGTATTTTGTTTTGCTTTTTTTAATGGCTTCTTTTCTCTCTTCTTCAGTTGAATACTTTTTAGGTCTTCCACGACCTCTCTTAATAATATGATTCTCCATATATATACTATAGATTATTTTCTCTTTATATATGTTTGTGTATGAATTTCAAATGATTGCTTAATGTTTCTGTTGACTTTAATTTTCTGGAACAATGTTTGCATTTGATTCTTACACCCTGGAAATAAAGTATGATTTCTTTAATGATTTCATCATAATCGTTGCTGACTAATATTTTGTAATTGTTGTTTTCATACTCTTGTAGCATCATCTCCTGTTCTTCTGAAAGCTTTCCATAGCCAGTTGGTGTTTTAAATTCGATTGTAAAACCTGAGTACTTCAAATGCATATTTCCAATGAATAGATCACAAGCTCCCTTCTGATAACCCATGTTGTATGATTTTATTCTCATGTTACCATTAATTTGGTTTTCACCTAATGTTGGGATTAGGATTGCTTTAGGATAATTGTTTCTAATAAAGTTGACTACCTTTTTATGTAAATCATATTCTGTGTTGATATTGAATGTCAGCATTTTGTATGGCCTGTTGTTGAATCCATACTTACCGGTTTTTCTGATTGATGGTAAAACCTCTTTAGTAACCCAGCGTTTGAATTCTTTGGCTTTATCCATATCTGATCTCAAGATAAGGCTGTACAGTCCGGATTCATTTATATAAATCACATGGTTATTTTTTTGGTGGGGGAACGAATCGTTCCCCCTAGATTTGAGCTCGTTCAGTGTACATTTATCTTCAGAATCAACATGATCACGAATAGCTTTACGAGTATTTGTGTACTTTAAGATGTTAGCAACAGTCTTAGCACGGAACCATATGTCATCATCCTTTTTGATAATATTCAGTTTTTCTCCTTCATAAGTGAAAATTTCCATATATATTAATAATATGTTATTATTTTCTGTTTAAATAAGATAGCCAGAAACAATGACATTTTTGGCTACCAAAAGCAAAAGACAGCATATACTGTATCTATCGATATAATATATGTTAGATAATTTCTCTTTAAAACACTTTCATAAACCCCTTAAATCCCTAAATGGGACCCAACTATTAAAGTCATCACTATATCCCTTCCACTTTACCAAAGCCATTTTCTTCTTATAATCCCTCCTAATCACTTTATCAATTCTAAATACATCTTGTTTTGCTTTTAATAGTTCAAGTTCATAGAAAGATCCCTTTATCTCTTCATCGTTGAGGTCTTTCAGTCTGTATGTGATTGGATTCGTATATTGGATTTTATCAACTGTGAAAACTTCCTCAGACCAATTTGGTGTATATCCCTTATCAAATACATTCCGTTTATATTTACTTATTCTGACCTTATCACCGATTTTGAATTTCGGTTTAGATGATACTTGCTTCCAATTACCATACAGATTAAAGTAAACAGTCCCTTCATTCTTCTTTTTACTTGCTTCTGTCGGCGCCATTTTGATAGAGCTATGTTTAGTGTTGTTATACTGTTTCACTAATTTGGGTAGCATGTCTAAATACTGTGTATTACCTTGAACAGTAAACTGTTTCCACATTTTGGTTTTGATTGTACGATTCCATCTTTCACAAACTGACGACTTTTCCTCATTCTCAGTAGAGTACAAGGTTATTTTATTCTTATCAAGTAGTTCCTTAACATGTTTGTTGTAATACTCTTTTCCTTTGTCTGTCCAAAGATATTGTGGTTTACGCCCCTCTTTGAATATTGTTTTGAATGCTTCAGCAACAGTTTCTCCTTTTTTGTCCTTTAAAGGAACAATCCAACCGTATTTACTAAACACATCTAAAACCATAAGAAGATATCTGTAGCCAGCGTTCCATCGACTAAACTTTTGCATCTCAACAATATCAGAGCACCATATTTCGTCAATATGATTTACAATAACACGCCGCCGGGTGAAGTTACGCTTTATGGGTTTGTGTAATTCATCAGCTAATTTTTCTTGCCAGTTTTCTTCACTCGACGGCCTTTCCCGTTTTTTGTCTTCCTTTGTTTTACACCGAGACCTAGTTTTTGTTTTGTGTCGATTAGAAATCGTGCTGTTTGACCCCATTTTGGCATCTGGCCATAAGGAATCATATCAAGTGACTTAACCATTTGTTTGTCACATTCACCTTTGTTTTTCCCCATATCATAACAAATATCATGATGAGCTGCTATTTCATCCACTTTATTGTAAGGTTGTACGTGCCACTTGGTGACCTCTCCAGTGTTCCTATCATACTCTAACTGTTTATCGAGAGGGTTGTATGGTCCCATGTATTTATACTTTCCAGGAGTCCATCCAGCTTTTGGTTTCGGTATTTTCCCAATTAGTTTATGTATATCAACACCAGCGCCATCCAAATCCTTTCTGTCAGTTTTATACTTTTTGTTTGGCCTGATTTTGGTTGATAATTGATCGAAAGCTTGACTTCCAACATTTTGAATCGCTGGATTAAGTTTATCCAGAGCATAATCGATAGCCTTTTTCTGCAGTTTTGGGTTTCTCAAGGCTTCTGAACCATAATATCTTCCCATTTCAACTGCTTTTTTTCCGAGCCAAGGGATACCATGGTGAATCAATAAATCAGCACCAGTTGATGCTACTGTATCTAGTACGCCCGCCCCTGTCGACGGGCGACCCCGTTTCCCGCATGTTTAACGAATTTCGTCTTAGTAATACCACATTCAGCACAAATACATTTCATCATAAGTCTGTTATTTTTGGCTCTCACATATCGTTCACTCCCGGGAATACATTCTGTCTGTATCTTCTGTTTCACGCAATAAGATTTCATATATAATATGATTAGATTAGATTAAGGTTCAATATATACGTTTTCATATTTACCAGTTTTCGGATTTTTCACCAAACGCATAACAGTACCCTTCTTTGGTTTAGTCCAGAATTTCTTGCTCGTTATACCCGTTGGTCCTGTGAAAGCACCTTTCAATATATCACCAGACCAATATCTGTCAAATACATGGTTGGTTGATGGAATTACTTTGCGAGTTATTTGTTCGGCTATTTTGGCTGCCTCGAAAGCTTTACCTAATGGATTTTCACCTCCTTTTTGGCTTTTGATGAATTTGGTTTTCATAATACCACATTCAGCACAAATACATTTCATCATAAGTCTGTTATTTTTGGCTCTCACATATCGTTCACTCCCGGGAATACATTCTGTCTCTATCTTCTGTTTCACGCAATAAGATTTCATATTATATGAGTTAGATATTTTTGAAATACCGTGCTAGAAACCTCTCATTCTTCATTGTATCATGTATGTCAAAAACTTCCAACAGATCAAAATATGATTTGCCCTTATTCATTTCATTCAAAAAGTACAAACAGAAGTAACCGCATGTTGTCGTCAGTATATTTTGTATTTGGTTATTTTGATGAAGCAATGTTAAGTTCTTCTTTTTAGCATGATTGACCATTTCTTGGAAGGGAGGCAAACCAAATGAATCAAAGTAATTGATGACGTTATCTTTGACATATGTTGACACCCAATGGCTACCGCTCATATAACTCGGTTCAAGATTGTAAATGAATAGAGCCTGTCTATGATTGTGAGGAACATTTTCATCTCTTGACAATACATCATTAATTGGGATATTCAGATATTTACACCATTTTATTAAATCATAATTGCTTAATGGGACATTCTTATGGAATTTTGGTTTTACAACAAAATGTTTAACAGTGGGACGTTTTTGAAGGGTGAGTTCTTGCCCAATAGTAGACCTTTGCCCTTTTTCTGAGCTTTTTTTTTGGAGCTTTTTTTTAAAATTCCCATACCTAATGTTTGATCATGCCAATTACCATAAAAAGGCGGTGTTCTATAAGTTGGGATTAACAAACCACCATCTTGATTGTTAACAGTAGTTGGTTTTGGTATAGATCTGGGTGGTCTTTGTTTAGGCTGTCCCATCTGAGGGGCACCTTTACCAGTCATCTTCTTTATTGCCTCAATAGCTAAAGGGACTCCAATTGATGCGAGAAGAGTACCTAAGAACCCACCTGTTTGTACTTTTGTCGGTTTTATATGAACACCAGAGCCTGTTTGTAGAGCATTTAATATATCCTTCTTTTGTTTGGTTGTCAAAAGATTTTTATATGTTATCAACTGATCGATTTTATTTTGGGGTATGAGAAACCCACCGGTTTGAACACCTTTTCCGGATATCTTCTTAACAATCTGAGATGCTCCTTCACTTGCTGCTCCAGCTAAAGCTGACAAACCAATGGTCTTAGCAATCGTTGGACCAAAAGTTCTTCCAAGCGCCAGAACTGTAGACAGAAGAGATCCACCTACTTGCTTTCGAATGTTTGTTTTAGAAAGTTTAATGTCCATTCCCTTTTTCAATTTTCTATTTTTATCCAATCGCTTAACTATATTCTGAGGTACGTATAGAGTGTCATTCCCAGATAGAGAGTCCTTCGTGAGCCTTAGAACTATTGTTTCTCTTTTATGATACGCGTTACTAAGATTCTTTTTCTGGTTTGGCGATAAACTAACTTTAATTTCGTATAGTTGTGTCATATAATATATGTTAGATAAATTCTCTTTTAAAAAACTTATTTATTTAAACTATCATCAATTCGTTTCCAACTGTCTTTACTACAACCTCACTCTCGTAAAATACGATGCTATGAGCTCGGACGTTTGCTGTCGGGGCTACATTGAGACGATAATGGAGAATCAACTGTTTAGGATCTCTCGTCACTACCTCTTTCTGATATGACAAATCGAAATACAATAATCCATACAAACTAGTGAAATTGGATACATTAAGCTGTGTTCCTGAATTGTAATCGTTCTTGCGAAATGCATATGACATGAGATCATTAAATATCCGTATTTTAGAGTCACTATCATATTCCAGCTCTGGGTAAAAAACATTATTCCCGTATTCAAGCCTGCAGTTTGATAGAGAGCTATTAGCATCAGCTGCATTCAACTTGAAAGTGTCAAATAAATACGGACTCCTCTCTGCTTCATCATCATTTGGTCCGTCTGTCCTCTGGAGATATATAAAAACATGTTTAACGTTATCAATAGCTGGACTAATTTGAAACATATTCTGAATAGCTCTGGTATTTGCTGACTGATTGTAGAGATCTCGCATATATGTCCAGGTTGTTGGTTTAAGAAACTCTGAAACGAAATTACTATACATGCTGTCTTTTGGGATTAATCTAGGGAGCCAAAGATACAATCTCTTTAAAACAACACGACCAGCGTCTGTGCCATTTGCCATGTGAATCATTTCACTGTCTTCATTGAGTGTAAGTTCAATTGTGAGCTGCACTGGGGGCAACATTTTTCTTTCTAGCTCTTGAAAAAAGTTGTATCTGTTTAAGGGAATCATTTCGTTAATACTCTTAGCTCCTCCACCGCCGTTATTCTGATGAGCCTGGGTTAAAATACGACGGGCCTCGAAACCTGTATTAGTATCTGCTGTTGTTCCATCAGTATCAACGGATCTACTATAATCATCGCTGTATTCAAGGAGATTTTTGACATTCGTTATTCGATGCAAATTATCACTCTCGTAAATAATTTTACCCGAGCTTTTAATAACCATGTGACGAATTAAACCATGAGATCCGTTTATCATGGTGATGCGATCTGCTTGAGCATATCCAGTACCATCTGCCTTTTTTTGAAGCTCTTTGGTTACTTCTATATACCCATTGAAAAAATCGAACATTGTCGACCTATCGTTGATTGTGAATCTGTAACCTGTCTTTTTCTGGCTTTGATTGTTAGCAGGTTGCTCAATGACATTATCCAAATGGAAACGAACGTATTCATATCGTTGCAGATTTTCATTTGTTCTGAAACTCATTTATATGAGTAGTTTAGATAAATTTCACTTTTTATATAAACCATTTCCCACTTATTAGTCTATTTATAATTGGATAAAATTCACTTTTTAATAACATTTTATCGTTTTAATCCAGTACCAGATATAAGTCTATTCAAAATTGTGTTGTAGTCTTCTTGTTTTGGTTTAGTAGGTTTGGTTGGTTTCATGGTTTTATTCATTGATTGTTTAATTGAACCGTGTAATTTTCTCATAATAAGCTCTCCGCTTTTTTCAGCTGCTTTTTTTCCCAGTTTGTCTCCAGCATGTGAAATACCAGATTCAAGCGCTTTTTTGGCAAAAGGTTTTAAAACCATTTCTGGAACTTTACTTAACACCCTTCCAACCGGTTTGAAAATGTTGTCAACAATGATCCCAGATCCTTTATGCTTATACACAAAACGACCTAGTTTTGGATGATAAATACGCTTGTATTCATACGACGACATATATAACTATTAGTTAGATTAATCTCTCTTCTCTCTTAAAATCAAACTGAATGAAGTGTCACTATGATTAAGATCTATGATCCTTCGTTTGCCGTCGGTGATGTATATCCGAATTTTATTAATCGTATTTTTATTGACAGGATTGAACTGTACTCGTCTTGGCTCTTGTGTGAAACTATAACTTGGGGTGAGAGTCGAGGTACTGATTGGATATGACGGATTGTTAGCTGTTCCTGTTTTAGTTTCATTCTTTAAAAAATTATTGAAATCGACATAGTTCCATACACCAGGACTTAATATCAACTCTGTCCAATTAGTACCACTATCAGATGAATATCTTATTTTCTGATTATTGAGTTCCTTTGTCACATTAAACCAAGTGAAAGACATTGAAATAATTCGGTCTAGTCCGACTTCATATTGTCTGTTCGGATTGAGTATTATCGGGTTGATGTATTTGATTGTAAAATCACCTGGTTTATTACCATTTTGGTTTTTTACTGTATGGGATGATAAGATAAGTTGTCTATCCATTATATGATCAGTTTACATAAAATAGTTTTTGTATATTTTGTTGTATTGTGACCTATTGAGTATTGAATTTCTTAACAAGATGTCGAGAAGAGCGACGCCTGTATTCCGTAGTTCGATGCTATTATTACCGGCAACCTTTGATCCGATAATCAACTCAAGCTTTTTCAACATTTCTTTCGGATTATTAAAAAACATTACCTGTCCACCTTTTTTTGTTTTTTTCTTCAAACCAGACCCTTTAATATTTTTCAGTCTTTGATTATTGTAATTTATATAATCATTTAATACCTTTCTTGTATCATGAATAATTTTTCTTTTATATTGAGCCTCAGCTTCAGTGATTAAACCACTATTTAATTTTTTAGTGACATCAGCCAAAAACCCATTGAGTTTTTTCCGTTTATCTTTAGCTTTATTCAGGGTCTTGGTAAGATAAGATTTCCTCTTTATGTAATTCATATCTTCTTGTTGAAGTCGTAATTCAATATCATCATAATTCGGTATTTCAAGTTCATCCAAAACTTGGTTAATTGCATCCTCCTCGATAATGTTATAATCAGGTCCTTCTTCTTCGTATTCAGGTGGAAGATCTTCAAGTTCATACATATATTCCGGATCTATATACATCTTTTTTTCACCTGATGCTAAATCCTCGAGGACGTCTTCATAAGATGGAGGCTTCGGAACTAACTGTTTGTTGTTTTGTGGTTGAACTTGTTCACCGAATAGATCTTCTAGACCATAATCAGGGATATCCTCATCATCACCTGCTAGAACCCCATAATCCGGGGCAGGTCTTTTTTTGTTTGGTAATCTTCTCAATGGTATTTTTGGAGATGTGAGTTCCTTTAATCCTGATGTTATAGGTTTGAAAAGTTTCTCTGCCTCGACTTCACCCATTTGATCAGATATCGTTTTTTGTTTTATTGTCTCTCTTACTGTGTTAATCTTTTTACCAAGCTCGGATCGTTTCTCAGCCATTTCTTTCCATTTGAGTAAACTCATTATATCATTTGTTTACATAAAATTTCGTATTTTGTTCGAAAAAATTAGGGTTATCATATATAAAAACGCTCGCATAGCGTGTCGCATAGCGAGTCGTCATGCGATAAAATTGTATAACATAATATCATATGAAGATTCAAAATTACGACATTCAAGATGATGAAAATGACGATTTTGTTCAATTAAAGAGTTTCATGCCAAACCGATGTTTCAGGATGCTTATTTGTGCTCCCTCTGGGGGTGGTAAAACAAACCTTCTGCTTGATATGATATACAGGCTCTTATACTTTGATAAAATATATCTTTACGCTCGCAATCTCCAACAAAGCAAATATAAGCATCTGTTGAAATCTCTTGAACCAATATCAAAATCAAAAGAGGTCGGTTATGACGTGATAGAAGCAAGTAATGATGAAATCATCCCTCTGACAGATTTGTCTGATGAAAACCAAAAATTGATCATATTTGATGACTATTTGAATACAGGTAAGAAAAATGACGAACGGATACGTGACTACTTCACCAATTCAAGAAATAAAAATTGTTGTTGTATATATTTGAGTCAAAGCTATTACGGAACCGATAAAACAATAAGACTGAATAGTTCACATTTTTGTGTTTTTGATTTTCCTTCTATAAACGAGCAATCGATGATTTGCCGAGAACTGAACATAAGTAAATCAGATTATCAGAAAGCTACTAAGGATCCATATAGTTTTTTGTATGTTGATAAGGTCAAAAAAAAGGTAGCCCGAAATTTCGACGAAAAAATCTAAACTAATATTATATGAGTTATACAAACGGTATTCTTAATCATGATGATATTCATGGATCAGGTCAGATAGGTCCAAGAGGGTTGCCTGGGTTACCTGGTCCTAAAGGCGATAAGGGTTCAAAAGGTGATAAAGGAGACAAAGGAGACGTCGGTACGCGAGGTCCACAGGGTAATTCTGGACTGAAGGGAGACAAAGGCGACAAAGGTGACAAGGGGGATCGTGGACTGAAAGGAGACAAAGGTGACAAGGGGGATAAGGGTAATCCTGGACTGAAGGGAGATAAAGGCGACAAAGGTGACAAGGGTGATCCTGGACCTCAAGGTAATGCAAGTGGTTCTTCTGATATTGACATGCAAGGTAAATACAGCATTTTAAGATTAAAAAGCACACCTTATCCAGTCCTTGGTGATCTGACAAAGGTAATAAACTATCAGGATATGAGAAACATATTTCTTTCAAAGAAGGAAGGGGGTCAAATGGAACAAACCTTAGACATGAATAATCATGAAATTTTTAATGTTAAAGACCCAACAGCTGCAGATCAGGCAGCAAACAAAAAATATGTTGACACTCAACTAGCTACTAAGTTGGACAAAGCTGATGCTAAAAAGTATGTCAATGTTGATGGAAGCAATGGCATGACTGGTAACTTGAATTTAAATGAAAAAACAATAATCAACTTGAACACCGATGACAAAGACATAAAATCAGCAGCTAATGTCGGCTATGTCAGCAGTAAGGTACACACCGCCAAAGGTGATGTGACTGTAGGGCTGAAAACTTACTTTGACACAAAAATCAAGGAGTCTCACATCACCAGCTCAACCAATAAGAAAGACGTTTTCAGGTATCTCATGGAAAATGCCGATGAATCTTCAAGTGAAAACAACATAATAGTTGATGGCATTGTTGACTTTTCTGGTTCCCCCCACAATGTCAACAAAAAAGCTTATAATTTTAAAATGGGGAAAGACGCTCAAAATGAGTATTCTTCTCGCATTGGCTTTAACATGTTCAAACTTCCAGAAGGCGAGTACACTTTGGCTATTGAATTTTTCCCTCCAAGCACAACAAATTTGTCAGTGAGTGTCGTTTCCACTTCACTAAATATTGGTCAACAATCAACCAAGCTGTTTGTTAATTACAGCAGATCGATTGTTCACTTACATAAGTGGGACATAACTCCTCCCGAATACATTTACATTGACATGCATTGTCAGGGTACTGCAAGTAGCTCCACTCAAGGAGTTGGTTATTTGATTGTATATGGAGTCAAAGGATCACAGAGTAATGTAGACTCGGATGTGTATGATACGGCGTACGTTGTAGAAAATGGTAAAATGGTAATGCAAACAGATTTGTCTTTAAATGGGCACCAACTACGCTCTTCCATTCACTACATAAACGGTTTTTTAAATTCAACAAAAGGGAACAAAAAGTTTGTTTTAAATGGTGCCGAAATAATTTCATTGCCGGGTGAAGCGATATTGAAAAATATTGATATATATTGTACGCGTCCAATCACTTCTTCGGATTCTCATGTCAATATACATAGACACAAAAAAATATCTTTGAAACTCAACACATCTTTACGGAATTTTTTCACTGGAACTCTAAGCTCTTCAAATATTTTTACCTCAAAAAGAAGTGGGTGGTATCAGACGATAAACCCAAATTCTTTCCAAATGTCTTCGTCCGGGATTTTGGCTTTTGAACTAAATATGAATGATGATATTTGGAAAAGTTACAACGAAATTATACTTCGTATCGAGTATCAAACAAGTGCGTGATAACTTTTTCCATAAAAATTTTTACATTTATTATATAACACAATGCGGATATCCATCTGATTGGAGTATGGAATGTTTTTTAGAATATATTATCCCAAAAGAAATAAGCGTTGAGGTTTCCGATGAAAAACATAATGAATAATCTAAACAATATAATATGAAAATATCAACTTTAATCAACGAAATTATTGAGAATATAGAAAAAATAGTTCGAAACATCAGAAAATTATACATCAGTATTAAGAAATCGTTCAAAAAAGAAAAAATGTAACCATATAATATATATGGATAGACGTAAAAGAATATTCAATTGGAACCATGTTTCAGAAAATTTAACAGAAGATCAAATATCTGAGTTGAAAGCATTGTACAAATTCTACCATAAGCAATACTGGCTCCACAAAGAGTCATTTAAGAGCTTCAAGAAAAAGAATATGGCATGTAACATTGGATCTGTTGTATTGATAGTAACTGGGACTGTGGCTGGTGGTGTGACGTTAAACCCCGCTGTACTTGGATCAACATCAGGCGCAGGGCTTATACTAAAAACATATTCAGAGGTCAAAAATTGCAAAAGAAAGATCAAGATGTGTAAATTCGCGTACACTACGTATGAAAAGGTTTTAACTCATTTACGGTCCTTTATGAGAGGACTGGAGTATAATGAAAAAGAATTTCTTGATCATGTCAAAGTTCTTGATGAAATAATCATTGAAATGTGTCCTTTAACTGACAAATTTGAAAAGAAATATAATAAGGTATTCATCTAATAATAGATTTTATTTTACAACCAATAAGAGACATAATACTTACCCAATATTTATCATAAGAAGCTAATGTTTTTTTCGATTTACTAATTGGAATTTTTTTGTAAGGTATTCCCATCATATTGAATATCCTTCTCATAATGAAATTAACGCTTATCATCCTTTTACGGGTTCCATTAACCTCATCAAGAATCTTACCTATCTCTGCAAAAACTCGTTCGATTTTACACTTATTGCGATATGATATTTCTATATTGTACTTTTGTTTGATATCGAGTAATATGTTATTAATATGGTACTCTCGATGGTAAACAGATTTTCTATTGATCTTATGTCTATTTTCATAAAAATCAACATATTCCTTCACATAATTATATCCCTGTACAACACCACAACTTTTACATACTGAAATACCATTATTGTCAATTATATCCTGATTATTACAGCACAAATCATCCTTTGGTTTTTTATGAGAGGTCAAAATTTGATCGCAAAAGGGACATGAAAATTCTCCTGATTCTTTCAATTCATCGTGTATATCTTTATTACAATTCATTCTATACTATTATATGAGATATTTTTTTATGTAGTTACAAACATGACGTCACGCCACAGCTGTGGCGTTTTGTGGCTTAACTGACTGTCTGCTTTCCGAGAATTTTAAAACTTCCTGTTGTATGAAGTCACGCAATGGAAAAATGCGTTCGTTTCCACATGAAATAAAAAACATATAGATTACATCATATGAAAAACATATAGATTCCATAAAATAATACCATATAGTTTCCACATGAAATAATACCATATAGTTTTTACATGAAATAATACCATATAGTTTCCACATAAAATAATACCATCTGATTCCACATAAAATGAAACCATCTGATTCCACATAAAATGAAACCATCTGATGGAAAGTAGTTATAGTTGGGTTTGGTATCAGCGCATTTTCAAAATGCGCTGAAACCCCCAACTATATAACTACTTCAGTGCCTGCAGTGAACACAACGGAAAGGTTGCACGAACGCTGTTTTCATTGCGCTGCAGCAGTGACAAAAAATGACTGCATGAGTGCTGCAGAAGCGACATTGGGAGCTGCTGGAACGCTGCAAGAGAGCTACTGCAAAATAGCAACATGAAGCTTTATGGTGGATTAGCAGCGTATCGCTATGACGTCCAGAGAAACGTTGAGAAGATAAGACAAATACTGTACAAAACGAACTAACGTACGGAGAAAAGCTGAGAAGACAAGACAAATACTGTACAAACGAACTAACGTACAGGGAAACGTTAAGAAGATAAGACAAACACTGTACAAACGAACTAACGTACAGAGAAACGTTGAGAAGATAAGACAAATACTGTACAAACTAACTAACGTGCGGAGAAACGTTGAGAAGGTAAGACTAATCATAGTACTGTACATGCAAACGAACTAACGCACGGAGAAACGCCGAGAAGATAAGACAAATACTGTACAAACGAACTAACGTACAGAGAAACGTTGAGAAGATAAGACAAATACTGTAGAAACGAACTAACGTACGGAGAAACGTTGAGAAGATAAGACAAATACTGTACAAACGAACTAACGTACAGAGAAACGCTGAGAAGATAAGACAAGCACTGTACAAACGAACTAACGTACAGAGAAACGTTGAGAAGATAAGACAAATACTGCACAAACGAACTAACGTAGGGAGAAACGTTGAGAAGGTAAGACAAATACTGTTCAAACGAACTAACGTACGGAGAAACACCGAGAAGATAAGACAAATACTGTACAAACGAACTAACGTACAGAGAAACGTTGAGAAGATAAGACAAATACTGTAGAAACGAACTAACGTACGGAGAAACGTTGAGAAGAAAAGACAAATACTGTACAAACGAACTAACGTACAGAGAAACGCTGAGAAGATAAGACAAGCACTGTACAAACGAACTAACGTACAGAGAAACGTTGAGAAGATAAGACAAATACTGTACAAACGAACTAACGTAGGGAGAAACGTTGAGAAGGTAAGACAAATACTGTACAAACGAACTAACGTACGGAGAAACGCCGAGAAGATAAGACAAACACTGTACAAACGAACTAACGTACAGAGAAACGTTGAGAAGATAAAACAAATACTGTACAAACGAACTAACGTACGGAGAAACGTTGAGAAGTTAAGACTAATGATAGTACTGTACAAACGAACTAACGTACGGACAAACGCCGAGAAGATAAGACAAATAGTGTACAAACGAACTCAAGTACGGAGAAACGCCGAGAAGATAAGACAAATACTGTACAAACGAACTAACGTACAGAGAAACATTGAGAAGATAAAACAAATACTGTACAAACGAACTAACGTACGGAGAAACGTTGAGAAGGTAAGACTAATCATAGTACTGTACAAACGAACTAACGTACGGAGAAACGCCGAGAAGATAAGACAAATACTGTACAAACGAACTAACGTACGGAGAAAAGCTGAGAAGATAAGACAAATACTGCACAAACGAATTAACGTACGGAGAAACGCTGACAAGATAAGACAAATACTGTACAAAAGAACTAACGTAGAGAGAAACGTTGAGAAGATAAGACAAATTTAAACACTGTACAAACGAACTAACGTACAGAGAAACGTTGAGAAGATAAGATAAATACTGTACAAACAAACTAACGTACAGAGAAACGTTGAGAAGGTAAGATAAATACTGTACAAACGAACTTACGTACGGAGAAACGCGAAAAAGACAAGACTAATAGTTCTGTACAGACGAACTGCACTACGGAGAAACGTTGAGAAGGTTACACTAATACTGTACTAACGAACTAACGCACCGAGAACGATTAATGTGACTGTACAAACGAACTAACGTACGGAGAAACGTCGAGAAGATAAGACAAATATTGTACAAACGAACGCGTGTTTTGATAATACGAAAGAGGCCGCAATCTTGGTCTGTCAGATATACGAACGATTTTGAGGCCATTATCTTCGTCCGTATTTCAACATCATTATCTATACCGAGCCAAACGCGGCCGTTATCCCATTACTTAACGGCCTTGTTTCGCTCGGTATGTAGTGATATATACCGAGCCAAACGGCCGTTATCCCGTTACTTAACGGCCTTGTTTTGCTTGGTATATAGTGATATATACCGAACCAAACGCGGCCGTTATCCCATGACTTAACGGCCTTGTTTCGCTTGGTATATAGTGATATATACCGAACCAAACGCGGCCGTTATTCCATGACTTAGCACACTTACACACATCTACAAACGAGCTGGCTCGTTTGGCTCGTTTGCTCACTGCCAAGCCAAACGAGCCACCACATACATACACCAGTATACACCCAACACGTAACGATCCAACAATTCATTTCTCGTTTTTTTTATCCACTGCCGAGCCAAACGAGCCAAACGAGCCACCACATACATACACCCAACACTTAACGCTCAAATAATTCATTTCTCGTTCTTTTCATCTACTGCCAAGCCAAACGAGCCACCAAATCTAAATGCCTTCAAAAATGGCCCTGTATCCTGTATTTGCTCCCTTGATTTAACCTCTCCCTTACAAGAAAACATGTGTGATGTACATCATCATGCCTGTAAGAGTATTTAATAGACAATGAAAACGAATTTAAACTGGAACTTTTTAATGGAACTTTTAATGTGACGATAGATCACTATCCTTATAAAAGTTGCTCTACACTCGAGACTATGAATCTTTCACACTTGATTTCAAGAGACAACTGGACTTTTCAAAGCCAAGAAAGAAGATGCCATGTAACCACGCTTAATCTTGGTCCCAGTTTCTTTGTCGAAAAAATCAAATGTCTCGACCCCCGAGCAAAGGTACTCGATCAAACCTCCCACTGAGGGGATGGACTTCGCCGTCAAATCCCCACCCCTTGCCCGCACTCCACCCCCCACCCCCCCCCCCCCCCACGGGGTTTACATTGATAGGTGCATTAGTCAATCCCAACAATTCAATTCGCCATCTTGCTTCGCGCAAGATTGTTGTTGTTGTTGTCGTTGTTTAGGCTTTATCCACGGACGACAAACCCAAAAACTGTACATCTTCGAAATCGCTTCGAGCTGAATCTTAGCGTTTTCCTCAGTCGTCGGTAGCTTTCATTGTATATCAATATTAGCAAGGAAAACGTAAGTTTCATCCCTCAGACACTTGACAACGACCAAAGAGACAAACATTCTGCGCGATTTGTGACGTCATACGGCCCGTTTCCTCGGCCAACTCGTTCCCAGTCTTCGGAGACACGATTTCGGTCATGTTGGGTACTTTCAACGGCAAAAAACAGATTTTTGTTTCTTGCCATCCAAATTCTCTTGCCATTTCGGAATTAGCACATAATGAACTACCAAAATGTGCAAGAAAAAGTTTTAGTTCGTAGGCACTTTAAGCGATGGAATTTAGAGCTTTTAGAACGAAGAAAACATCTTTTGAGGACGAATTAAGTGCCGTTTTGTCACAGCGAAGGAAAACCTTCCATCTCCAAAGACTGTTCGAGCTGCGGACTTTCTGGGAAATGCTCTAGCACTTCTACGAGTCTACGGTGGAGTAAATTACACGTATTATTGTAAATTTGAACCGAAATAGCTTTTTAAGCTTAATTAATTGAGGGATTCTTCGTATTTCTTACAGTTTTCGTAAAAGTTTTGAAAAACGTGCTCAGTTTGCATCAGTAAGTGCTCTTCAAAACAACTTCCACATGGAGCGAAATCGCTTGCGCGAAGCTTCCATCGAAGAAAGAATTGGAGGCGTTTGGTTTTTCAGAAACGAAAGAGACAGCCCAATGGGTATTTTCACCGGCCGTTCTGACCCACCCCACCCCCCAGGTTTAACAAATGTTAGCGCGATCCCGTATTTATGAGTAGCCCCGCAGCTCTTAACAACCTCTAATTTCATTGGACCTTGGTATCACACAGCTCTATTGTTTTCGGGGCTAGGGTCCATTGTTTTGTTGTTTGGTGTATTGTTTTCTCAGCAAATCAGAGAAGACCTTGTAAGAGCTGCGACATCGCCCGTATTTATACCAACCGGCGTGTCGAAAAGTGTGACTGTGTGACACAATGTTTTGACTATAGCGTTACTGGATGACGTAATGTTTAAACTCTGATGACTCAGCTTATCTTTCTTATCGCTTTTATTTATTCTGCTGAAGATGCAAATTCAACTCAAACGTTGCATGTCGGTATAAATTCGCCCACAACTGAGAATGCTTACACAGAGATGACGAAATATTTACTGTTTTTCCTAGACGGTGAATAAAAACAGCGAGCATAGCAGTAGATGCTTGGTAAACACGAACTCGAGCAGATCGTCAGAGTTTGGGGCACGTTAGGGACGGTTCATTATATGTGGGGATGACCGGGTCGGGTAAAGAGTGACAGGGCCATAAAAAAATTATGGTCCTGAAACGGCGTGCTTCAATTTTTTTTTTTTAGCAAAAGACCGGGTTCTGAAAAAAAAACCTGTCCTTTATGAAAACAGTAGGCCACTTAAAAGTATGAATACTGAGTAATGTACCATCCTGCAGCAGTGCTGGAAGTAACAGTCGGTGATCAGACATTGTCCCACCAAATTTCGAAATTTTCCGACCAATTTTGTAATATTGTCTGACGTGATATCCGAACCCGAAAAACGTCGTAGCTTTTTCCCTTGAAGATCTCGTTCAGCGATTCGATTTGCTTCGAACCATATTCAAATGACAACTGATACAGCTCGACATGTTTTGTTTAGCTGCAATACACTCCACATATACATATCCTCAGACGAACTGTTCAGATAGAATTGAAACGAATGTACAAATTGTGAAGCTAAGCAGTGTTAGAACTTCGTGTATGCCCACAGACTGGGTCTCAACATAAAAAACTTTAAAAATTCAACCAGCCCTCGACCTTGGCGGTGGTCAACTAGCCAAATACTCGCGAATTTTCAGTTTTAGCTCGTGGAATTCTCCCAGTTACTGATAATTTCGTTGCCTAACAGCTGCACTGTCTCAAAGTTTCTCTAGTTCTGAACGTTACAGACGTTAGTTCGTACACTACTAGTGTTGTCGTACGTTAGTCCGTTCGTATGGTATATTAGTCTCGTCTCGTGTTTCTCCATATCGTAGTACGTTTGCACGATGTTACTGTCGTCACATTAATCGCTCTCGGTGCGTTAGGTCGTTTGTACAGTATTAGTCTTACCTTCTCAACGTTTCTCCTTACTTCAGTCCGTTCGTACGTTAGTCCGTTCGTATGGTATATTAGTCTCGTCTCGTGTTTCTCCATATCGTAGTACGTTCACACGGTATTACTCTCGTCACATTAATCGTTCTCGGCAGTCTCGGTGCGTTAGTTCGTTTGTACAGTATTAGTCTAACCTTCTCAACGTTTCTCCGGACTTCAGTTTGTCTGTACAGAACTATTAGTCTTTTTCACGTTTCTCCGTACCTTCAGTAGTCAATTCGCAGGGTATTAGTCTCGTCTCGACGTTTCTCCGTATCGTAGAACGTTCCCATCCCATGTATTATTGTTGTTATATTAATCGTTCTTGTTTTGTTAGTTACTTTGTACAGTATTTGTCTTATTTTCTCCGCGTTTCTCCGTACGTTAGTTCGTTTCCCGGGAGGGTACTCGGAAAAATTTTGATGGGGGTGTGCCGCTGGGACTCTGAAACCCTTAACCTATACCAGACCACCTTCATGTCGTTTTTGCAACCCTATTCTAGACTAGATGCCAAAAATCCCTACCCTATCCCAGACTAGCTATTTTCGAGCTATCCATCAGAAATATAACCACACAGTGCTTTTAATGGAAAACCATCTCTCGATCAACAATATTGTCACGATTTCATTTATAGTTTATATGTCCGAGTTTTTCAAACCCATTAATTAATTGGATTAAATTTTCACACCACCCATTAGTTTCCCGGTAATTGATACCCTATCCTAGACCAAGACTCCCTGATTTCTATACCCTATCCCAGACCAAACTGCTTGAAAACCATACCCTTCACAGCGGCACATACCTATATAGGTTATATATGGGAGTACCCCCCCGGGGTTCGTTTGTCCAGTATTTGTCTTATCTTCTCAGCGTTTCTCCGTACGTTAGTTCGTTTGTACAGTATTTGTCTTCTCTTCTCAACGTTTCTCCGTACGTTAGTTCGTTTAATTTGTACAGTGTTTGTCTTATCTTCTCGACGTTTCTCCATACGTTAGTTCGTTTGTACAGTATTTGTCTTATCTCCTCAGTGTCTCTCCGTACGTTAGTTCGTTTGTACAGTATTTGTCTTATCTTCTCAACGTTTCTCTGTACGTAAGTTCGTTTGTACAGTATTTGTCTTGTCTTCTCAGCTTTTCTCCGTACGTTAGTTAGTTTGTACAGTGTTTGTCTCATCTTCTCAGCGTTTCTCCGTACATTAGTTCGTTTGTACAGTATTTGTCTTATCTTCTCAACGTTTCTCCGTACGTTAGTTCGTTTGTGCAGTATTTGTCTTATCTTCTCAACGTTTCTCTGTACGTTAGTTCGTTTGTACAGTATTTGTCTTATCTTCTCAACGTTTCTCCTATTAGTCTTGTCTTTTTCACGTTTCTCCGTACGTTAGTCAATTCGCACAGTATTAGTCTTGTCTCGACGTTTCTCCGTATCGTAGAACTTTCCCATCCCATGTATTATTGTTGTTATATTAATCGTTCTTGTTTTGTTAGTTACTTTGTACAGTATTTGTCTTATTTTCTCCGCGTTTCTCCGTACTTTAGTTCGTTTGTACAGTATTTGTCTTATCTTCTCAGCGTTTCTCCGTACGTTAGTTCGTTTGTACAGTATTTGTCTTATCTTCTCAACGTTTCTCTGTACGTTATAGTGATGCGCTGCTAATGTACCATAAAGCTTCATGTTGCTATTTTGCATTAGCTCTCTTGCAGCGTTCCAGCAGCTCCCAATGTCGCTTCTGCAGCACTCATGCAGTCATTTTTTGTCACTGCTGCAGCGCAGTGAAAACAGCGTTCGTGCAATCTTTCCGTTGTGCTCACTGCAGTCATTTTTAGGCGCTAAAGCAGCAGTGCGTGAACGTAATCTGTTTCGTACGGGTATAGTAGCTTTAGTAGTGCGATTTCATCCAGAACATCTCAAATAACCACCTTGGGAATTTATGACAAAGTATTTACAATCAATTAAGTAATGAAGGAACAGCGTACCGTCGTAGCCCCGTACCCCCATAAGGAACGATCGACGTATGCAGTGACGTAGGAAATAATAGCAGCGTAGCGTGGTAGCGCCGTACCCCCACACAGTAAGAGCGACAAATAATAGCAGCGTACCGTGGTAGCCCCGTAACCCCGCACGGTACAGAGCGACTACATCGGCAAATATTGAACGACATGTCCTATGTTTCTCCACTAGCATCATAGCAAAGTAGGCGAGCATTACATCCTTCTTTTGTCTCATAGTTTTTTCTCACTAGCATCGTACCGTAACGTGCGAACAAGAGAGCAGAATCCGGCGATTAATTTTACTTGTATTTATTATTTATTTTCACCCGTTAAAGTTACGAAAGGCACAAGATTTGACAGCTAGTTTAATTTTTCTTCATTGAGCGTGTTTGTAACGTAATAGGTTTGATTTGTACAATGACCAGTTTCCTCTTCTGTACCTCAGTACATTTCATGTTTGTAGCGTAATAGTTTCAATGTGCACAGGTTATCCAAACATTAGTATATGTTGACAAGGTGTTAGTGTTACCTTCCCCACGTTTTCTCAGAAGTTTCATTCAATTTATAGCGAACATTTTTACTGTAAGTTATGTTACCATGGTAACTGAGAGGGGAAAAGTTTACAGAAATCACTGCATGCTTGGGTGATAAGTATGTATAAGGCAAGAGTAGCAGCGTACCGCGGTACGTTCAATGCTATGGTTTGAAGTACATCCGATTTTGCGACACATTTGGACATGATTTTGGTTTTGTCAAAATTGAACATGCCACTCACCTCCAATGAGTCCGGCTCCTTCCAAAGGAGCTGACTGTGATCTAATATTGCTGTCTGTTTTGCTTCTCTGGAGGGATTCTTCTTTTGGAAGCTCTCTGTGAAATGGGTAAAGAGTCATGATTGTACATGTCTGTAAACATCATCAAATAGGCTGCACAAAAGGTTTCAATAAAATTTGAAGTAGGCAGCTGGTTTGAGTAGAGTAACCAACTTTATCAACAAGGGGTTATAAGAATCTCTCTTTACTTACTTTAATTTAGGGAAAAAAAGTAGCCAACTTTTCTGCTCAAGCAAAATAGCAGATGCTTTTCATCAGCCATCGGTGCTTATTAAAAGAATTGGCTGCACCAGTTAACCCAAAGATTTTTATTCCAAATCATAGACTGTGTGGTTTGTCCATGAGAACATTTGGAAAGAAACTGTCTGTCAAGATCACTCATAATGAATCAAAACATGCTGTTTGGTGCCTTGTAAAATTGCTAGCTCAGTGCATAAAGAATTCTTTCATTGTTTTTTTGATAGGGACAATACGATATTGGGCTTGCCTTCTTCAGCTTCACATAATCAACTCAAAGTAGACATTTAAAGAACATGCTATGAAATTGGTCAAACAAGCACAGAATTTCTGGTAGGCGTGCCTTTCCGAGAAATTACTTAGTATTATCTTCCTTGAGGATGTCTCAAATGCATCTGCAAATTACTGTTCATGTGACATAATAATGTAAAATTACCTTTCCGGTAGATGGGCACTATTTCGTCGCTGAGGTCTTTTCCCTCTCTTTCGAAGCTAACAACAACATAAAACAATGGTTCTTTTTTCAGCATAAACTTTGTAATGTTCAGTGTACCCTTACAAGAGCCTTACCATTACTTGACAATCAGCCTACAGAACTATCATGCCTGGGTGTGAGAAAATAGTTTATTTATGTATCAATTTTTTTTGTCTTGAAGGAAACAACACATTAATTGAGGCCACAACTCAAACGACAGATGGTTAGGTCAAAAGTTCATCATACTACCACTTGACCAACTGCATCTTGACCAAAGAAGATAAAAGTCTGGACAAAAAATTTTAAAGGTTGTTACCCCCCGCCAAATTTATGTAAATTTTTATCAAGTTACGTGCAATTTATATCACCAGAAAATGAAACCAGTTTTGACATCATCACTTACCCACTCTAAAAGTTCCTCTTCATCCTCGTCATCATCGTAGTATTCAAGTCTTCTGCGTGGCTTCACCCATGAGCTATAAAAATGTAAAAAGTACCTCACAGGTTTACAGTCATGATATGTGCAGTACATGTTCAACATACACTGTATTAATTAAAAGTAGAAAAAGGTGTACACGCTTGGATAGCCTGATGCAAATGTGAGACACAGAGTGGGGGAATTTGAAACTAACTGTAAATCCTCTTCTCTATTAAGCTTTTTACTGCTACATGTATTAAGATTCCCCATTTCACAGCACAAAAATTTATTGTGAATGACCAAGTCCACCTTTCTCCCATTGTCCCTCACGACCAAAATAATAAACAACAGTGCTTCTCCAGGTATATTGCAGTAATTTATGTAAACCACATGTACGCTTTGGCGCCTGCACAAGTTCAAGGGTAATTGAGATGTTTAGTGTAAAGATGTTATTGACATTACATAATTATTTTTTTTCACATTTTTTTTATCACTTATGGTGACCTATTTACCAGTATGAATTACGATAATAAAAAGCCTCTTGTTTCCATGAAGTTCCCAACACCCGACGTAATTGTAATAGGTAAACTCCCTGGGGAACTTAACAGAGGATCTTAAGTAATTTGAAGGCAATCAACCACACCTGAAGATTTATGTACACCTGTAAGAACTATGAAAACTGGAACCTTCCCAAAGCCACAAAATATTTGGACCAAGCTACATTTCATAGAGGGTTAATTTACGGGTTTCTGTTGCTTTTGTAAAATAAAGCCAATAAAATACAACATGAGAGGGAAAATCTTACTCATCATCCATGTCATCATCACCACGGAAACGAACACGCCTGAAGACAACATGTCAGACGTAAATATCATTAAAACAAGAAAAGCCCCAGGGGCATTAGACCCTGCCGTTGTTCCCCCCCCCACCCCGGGGGTGTAAAATATGTTATGGTCACTCAAGATAAAAGCCCTTGGTTGTGTAGCGAAAGACAAGGCGAGTATTTCTTTGGCCGAGCGAAAACCGGAGGTCTGGGGCAAGTGACCACCAAAAAAAACACCACGGACAAAAAAATGGGTATTACTAGACCCGTCCTGACAGCGGCGTAATAAAACAAAAATGTGACAAACAGCAAACCTCAAAGTTAACAATTATTCACTGAAGAGAAGGTGAATAGTGGCGGATATAAGCGGAGCCACAAAGCAGTGAGGTAAACATCTACCACTCTTCACCAACACTGAGGTGAATAAAAATATTGTTTTAGTACATATACAGTATATTATACCAAACCAGTGGATAGCCAGCACCAAATAGTTCCTTTTTTGCTGAAAATTAGGGCAAAAACGCGTGCGCAAAATACAGAAAAATGCTGGGAGGTGAATAGCAAATGCTATCCCGAGTGTGAGTTGAGTAACCAATCAGAACGCGTGGAAAACACTATCCACTGGTTTGGTATATACACAAATATGTACTAATAACTATTACTGAGAGATCAGGTTTCACTGTATACATACAAGAAGGGACTTACTAAAACAGATCTTAATGCTGGTGTTTAGAAGATTGCCGACAATTACAACCAACCAGTTGAAGCCTTTAGCAATCATTGGAAACCAGTGAGTTGTTTTTGCTAATGATCAGTGCTGGTTGGTAACATGCACATTTTTTACTGTTACATCATCGTATATGTTTAATAAAGTGATAATGGTGACTCGCAGTACAATTTGGCACAAATATACTGTTAGCTTCTAAACATAAGCTTTGGGTGTTGTGTTCTATAATTTGCTTGCACTCAGTTGAATATATATATAACAAGAAAAGCCCCAGGGGGCATTAACCCCGCCGTTGTTCTCTCTGCCCTTGGGGTACAAAATATATTACGGCCAGGTAAAAGTTGGTGATTTATAATCGTATCTTTTACGTGCTTGTGATTATAATACAAGAAAAGCCCCAGGGGCATTGGACCCCGCCGTTTTTCTCTCTCCGTTCGGGGTGCAAAATACAGCACGGTCACTCACGATATGAGCCCAAGTGGTGTAAATTTTTGAAGTTGGTGATTTATCTTACCTTTGACGTGTTTGCTGCCCCCCCCCCCACGTCTTCACTGCACCCTTCCCCTTGTGATAACATGAATCCCAAATAGTATGAATACCTATCCCATCCCTCATTCCTTGGTCATCCACCTGTTCTGGCACTAGCGAAGAAGAACGTGACTAAATAGTTTTGACCAGGCGTGACCCACTTACACCACGTTTTTTTTTTTAAAGCACTGACATCTCAGCGTAATTCTAAACAAGAAGGGCACGGAAATTTAAATAGATTGATAAAGAAAAGATTATCCTAAAATCTGAAGGGAACCATTATCTACTGAAAAGGAAACGTAAAAGTCTACTTTTAGGCCATGATTCTATGAATGCTTTAGCGAAAGCAAGGAAATTCCACGAATCGGCTTCTGTCTTGAATGACGTGATGTTTACGTGCCAAGTCTTGTTATTTCCGCATCAAAAGGCCAATTCATGTTGGCTTGAATCGTTGGCTTTCAAAGCTCGCTAGCACCTTCGTCCGTGTTTTCGTTGAAGAGAAGTTAACGCCATTAAATTCCTGGTAACTTTGTAAACAAAGATTTTGGCGAAGCAAAGCAAACCTGCCAAAAATGCTTGCATTTCACTGTTGAATGTGACTTGCGTCGAGTAACCAACGAAAATATAAACAACATCAAATCTCTGACCTTCAAAGCTTGCTAGCATCTTCGTCCTCGCTCTCGTCGAAGAGAGTTTTATGCCATTGCATCGCTAGTAATTTTCTACACCGTTTTTCATGAAGATTTTGGCGAATCGACGCTAACCGACTGAAGATAGTACTTCTGTTGACCAAACGTCTGCAAGACGTATTTGTTCGGCCGAGCGAAAACCGGAGGTCTGGGGCAAGTGACCACCAAAAAAAAAACCACGGAAAAAAATTGGGTATTACTAGACCCCGTCCTGACGGCGGGGTAATTATATTTTTTTTTTTGGGGGGGGGGGGGGGTGGTGCTGGGGGAGGGGGGCTGTGTACCAAGTGTGACAAGAAACCTGGCCAAAATAATTTTATGTTAATAATAATATTACTCTAAAAGAATATCTTACTTTGATTCAAAGCTCCTTTCTCTCCGGCCTCTGGGTTGATTTCTACTATAACTCCACTAGAAAATAAGGATAGCACATAGAAATTTGTGAACTACCAATAGAATAATTAATAAAATGATTTAGCTAAGCACTTTATTGTTAAGATCGATTCATACATTCATTCACACATCATCTTATCCACTTGGCAATTGGGTACACCACCACCATCATCATTATTACTTTTGTTTAAAGTGAGAACTACATGTATGAAAGTGTGATTTGGGCAATTGTTATTGTTTTGAAAAGAAACACCCAATCAGATGGAAGATGACTAAACTGCACTTGCCATACAAGGGACACTGCCCAACCCGAGTTGATATTATATAACCAATTTTGTGAAGTATGGCAAGTAGCTTGCTTTAGACATGCTATATTTTTGGAGCACATAAACAAGCAAAAACACACATGAATGTTCCTTCAGAATAGTAGCTTGGTTTTTGGACCACTGGTAATGAAATCAAATTTGATGAACTACAGTCCACTTCTATCCTTGTAGTCCTATACTATACCTCCAAACCAATTGACATGTATGTTCTATTTTGCTACGTATGTTTATTATAGCTGTATATTTAGTGGCATTTTCGATACAACATGGGAATTAAGCAAGCAAGATTTACAATTTTAATGAGACAAAGTCCCATGAACTGTATTTTGAGCCAACAAGCCTGCAAATAACAGCCCGTTATCCAGGCTGTTATACTGAATTGCCAGGATTTTGACTGGTGAAAGGTCAGTTTGACCTGACAAGTTGACCAGTGGAGTATACTGCGGCTGGTTATTATGAAAATCATAAATTTTGCTGACAGCCTTTAAAGGCGACTGACCAGACTGACTTCTTGTCTGGTTGACATTAAATGAAGGGCCCGGTGGAAAAAGGGCATAAGTGACGATTTGAGGTTAAAATCGAAATTGCTCCTATTTAGCTGAACATTGGCACACAGGCTGGTTTTCATGTGAGGAACGCCGTTGCGCACTTATTTCTTGACCTGAGATCCAAAATTTGAAGAATTAGCGTATTACTTTTGCTTAAAACTGACACAAAGAAAACAACAGGACCGCGGATTCTAGGTTGAATTCCTTTGTTTTAGTTCAGGCAGAGAACAAAAGAAATCTTTCATGCATCACTTGAGCGAGTTCAGTTCAACAACACTTTTCACGCAAAAGTAATACGCTAATTCTTCAAATTTCGATCTCAGGTCAAGAAATAAGTGCGCAACAGCGTTCCTCACATGAAAACCAGCCTGTGTGCCAATGTTCAGCTAAATAGGAGCAATTTCGATTTTAACCACAAATCGTCACTTACGCCCTTTTTCCACCAGGCCCTTCAAATGATCACATTAGAGAAAAACGTATTTGTAGGCTTGGCCCACAGTCTCTCTTTCTGGCTGATTGACCATTAGGCACATTCAACATGTCAATGTCCAATCAAAAGGTTCTCATGGAAGTAACAAAAAAGCCATCTCACATCATCATCGTCATCATCAAATCTCCGACTGAGATATCCATCACTTCTAGAACCCTGCTTATATTGTGCTCCATCCAATCTCATTGGCCTACAAGCAAATTAAAGTCAAGTAAATAATAATTTTTTAAACATAGGTTTACTAAGCCACTTCAAGAACAAGATGTTAACTACATGTATAATGAGTAAGTACTTAAAATGAACACACTGGAAATGCTATGGACAAGGACTGGGTTTTGGTCTACAAAAAGAGATCTTGTTCAAGTACATACCATACAATTTTGAACAAAAGCCTATTAATTAGTTGAAATAATGTTCTAAGCAAGAATGACCAATTTGCCTATCAACAGGTTCATTGCAGTTCAGATTTAAAAGTTAGTATTAACAATCAACAAGATGAATTATTTAAGTTATGGTTAAAAGATTAATTTTTTGTGTTAGTTAAAAAATCCCTGTACAGTATACCTGTCTGCACTAGAGTCTAGGTCATCAAAACCTCTGAAATACAAAAAGAGCAAAAATGAACAAAACACGACACAAGTTTCTAAAAAGAAAACACAACTTCCAGCTAACATAACCGGACCACAAAAGCTCCCGTAAATTCCCTGGCTTTTTTACCATTTACAAGTTTGAGAATTAATAGCTGTGTCAGTATTAATGGCTGTGTCAGCAATCCAAGTTTTAAAATAACTGGTAAGATCATACTGGCTACATCTGTACATAGTAACAAGTACGAACCTGTATCTTCTCTCCTGGGCACGCTTTTTTTGTAAAAGATCCTCATAAGATTCAAACAAGTTTTCTGCGTTCCGGTTACCACCTACAACAGAGTGATATTGATAATTTAATCGAATAAGAATTTTTAATTGCCCACAATCACCAACAACAATTTTACTGTCGAGTGACTAACTTACGTCTTTCATTGGTGTCATAACCTCTTGTGGCATCCTGCAAAAAATAAGAACCACTGACATTACTTGACGACGCAACCTGATTAATCTTAAAATACTTGATTTTGAAATTTCGATTGTGTACCTAAAAAGTAGATTCAATATAAGAGCACAAGAAAACAAATTAATGGGCCAGACGTCATGAGCTATGCCAACTTTGCCAAGTTCCTGTTGTCTTTTCATTGCTGGACCACTTTTAAAGTTTGTGCACTAAGCAAATTAAAGTGGAAATTTGGGTGATTAAAAAAAAGGGAGAGTAGGAGAGAGGTTCAAAATTTGCCTCCAACCTAACTGGCCACAAAATCAGAAGTGAGCAACTAATTAAAAACACAATCATGCGTTCAGCAGTTACCAGTATTGTTTATTAACGACAAACTCACATCAAAATTCTCCTTTCCTCTCCTTCTGCTACGATAAGAGTAATCATCCTCTCCATTTTTGTCACTCCTTGGCTGGCCCTGAATTGAAATAGAACACAATTTTGTTCACACTCCTACAATTTGTAATGTACACCATAGAGCCTGAATTTATTTTGAGTTTTGTCTGCATATCACATTCCTTTGAGTTTGCTGGATCATAATGTTGCAATTTAGATGATGATGATGATGATGATGCCGATGATGATAAAAAGTAAGTAAAGTAAGTAACCTTTATTGACATGGTCAGAATAACTTGAGTCATTACAATTTGTAAATATTGCTACTTTGCAGGTATTGCCACAAACAAAAATGCATGCAAGAAAAGCAAAGTGCTAAGATATAAATATAAAAATCTAAGAATATGTACAATAAACCAATTGAGATGATAATGATGATGGCAACGATGATGACGATGATGATGATGATGACGACGACGACGACGATGATGACGACGACGATGATGATGATGATGATGATGACGATCATCACTGGAGTTGTTCTCAGTAGACCCAAGTTCAACTCCTCGGTCCCCCTTGTATAATCATCAACTAGTCTGCCTCACACCAGTTCGGTTCTTTACACTATAAGGATTATTTGTTACATTGTCTCTGAAAATCCTCTCACAGGGAGTGGTCAATGAAATGATGATGATGATGAGGATGATGATAGTGATGATGAGGATGATGACAATGATGATGATAATGATGATTATTATAATTTACTATTTATGATTCCATGCAAATAAGTATCGCCTTGTAGGGGCTTAAAATACTGAAAAACAGCAACTGGATTTCAGGAAGTACTACAAAACTTTCACAATGTTTACTTGGTGCTGTTTTTTGAACTGGACTCAAGGCTGTATTCTAGGTTGTTTTTAGAATCCAAAATTAGTGATGTTTGGAAGGTAGTTTCTATAGGTGGAGTACACTTGTGGTAAAATGTTTCTTTGGGTAATAAAATTTTGTGGATGGATAAAGTATCATATTATAATATGTCAAGATAATATTTCAATAATAAATATCATTAGTGCTAGGAAATGCTAAAAATTCAGCATCCAACACAGGAAATGTTTTCAGCTAAAATTTTTCAAGGATGATAAACGAATTTTGTTTCCATCCTTTGGCTCCAAAATATGCACAGATATTTGTTCTTGGACATTTTCTATCTATCAAAAATGTAAAAATTTCTAGCCAAACATATAACCTACACAGAAGATGTAAAACCATAAGATTAAGTTCTAATCAACACCTATACATGGTTTATCTAGCATGAAAAACAAGTCATCAAAACTAATAAAATAAATAATATACACGTAACTTCTCAAGTTAAAAATACACATATTACCAAGTGTGGAGGGTATGCAGGAAGATCATATTTGTGAGGCATGTTTACCTTTCCTCCAAGATGTCCAAATCTTTCAACAGTGCGACTTGCTTCACAGAGCAACTCTAACTTTGCCCAATCCATTAAAAGTGATCAATGTAGAAAATTTCCTTCTCCTTTTCATTTTTAATCACACAGGAATTTCTGTTTAGCAGCCATTGAAAATTATACATTACATGCTTCTTCAAATTTTGCCATCATTTCAAAATGCATGAACTCGTAATTATAAACAAACAAGAAATGAAATTGAATGAATGAGCTCCAAGTTGGAAAACAGAGTGAGTGTAATTTTTTGTCTGAACGTTAAATGAAATCGTGTTCAATTAAACAAGATGACATTTTAACTTTTGTGTTTATGGATGAAGTCCTAAAATGTGACCATTCAAATGAAAGCTACTGAGTAGTAGATTACTGAACATTGTGCTGTTTATTATGCTACATGAGATGATTCTAACTTTCTAGTCTGTGGAAAAAACCTAGAGATTGACCACTTAAAAGAAAGAGCTCTATTGCGCATTACTTTCCTGTGAAGCAGTTTTTATGCAGTTCAAGGTGGCCCTCATTTTTGACTTTGCAGATAAAAGAAACTGAACTGTAAAATGTCTTGCGGTAATTAGAAAAAGGAATTTGGAATGTTTTGTTACTTTCAGAATTGGGCTCTCTTCAGGAGTAAAAAGGTAAAAAAGATTGATATCTGTTTTAAGTTATATGCCACTAAGTGAGTGGTCAGTGAATACCACCTGCACCAGTTAATTGATATTATGCAAATATTTAGTACAAAGTTCAAACATCACAAACATTAATTTTTTATGAGCTCATATGGCATGTGATCGGAATTGTTGAGAATTTGTTAAACCTAACGTACTACTTGGTTTAGGTTATTAATAAACAAATACACAGAAATAATCAACATTAGCCTACGTGCAGTTTTACATTGTATTTACTGTTATTTGAAATGTCATAAAGAGGCAGAAAACTGTCAAAAATATGCAAGCCTTTGGGAAAGTGAGAAACACTGACAGAGGTAAAGATCACCCATTTACTCCAAACTACACACTATAATAATTATTTATTAGTTCATTACCAATACTTAAAGCCCAGACACAGTGCAGCACTATACACAATGAACTTGCAACGCCTTCCTCTGAGGGAAGTTACTATTCTGTTTCAGGATTATTGCAAGCAAAATTGTGTGCAAAATGTCTGAAATTCAGGGTGAAAATAAGTCATGGTGCCATTAAGAAATAATGCAACATGTTGTACTCAATGTTACATTGTATAATTATCCAGTCTTGGTCTGTGTTTATAATTCTACTAGTCTAATGAACAAATTATTCGTTAACAACACCAAACATATCAATGTCACGCGAAATATCTTTGTTCGAAACAACAACCTTCTAAATTCAATTCAGAAGACAAAACTTTGATCAAAGAATAACATGAAATTTGGGGTTTTCTATTGAGGATAACTCATTTGTGAGTTTGTAGCCAAAGCCTGGAAATGGTAACAGACAAGTGACTGAATAAATGAAAGTGACATTTAGTACATTTAATTTTGTACATACAGCACTGTAATTTAGTGGAGTAAATTTTTCTAGAAAAAAAGTATTTTGTGGTTGTTAATTTTGCAGGATCTCTATTCCAAGGAGGACTGGAGTAATAAAGAAGTCTCCAAGTAATCTCAAAATTAATGCTTACAAGAAGTTCACACTATGTCTATGTATTTGTTTCTGACCTCTGCAGACTTGTGGCCAGGGTAGGGTGATCTGCCACTGTCTGATGACACAGGGTCAACTTTTCCTATTGAGCGAAAATTTTTCTGAAAGAAAAAAATACAGCAGATAGATGGATAAGCTTACAGCCAGTCAATAAATCATATTGCTTGACTCAATACTTTGTAAAAGAAAAAGAGTTTACATGTTTCTATGAGTTTCTAGCTCCTTACACTCTAAATGGAAATCATTTGAATTATTCTAAACCAGAAAACATCAGTTTTATGGAGCCAATGCAACAATTTTTTGCCTGCATTTTCTCAAGAAGTAATTTATGTTGAGTCTTAAACATTAATTAATAATTTCAGAAGTTCCCTGGTAGAAATCCTATACAGGATCCTACAGGATTTTCTAGGATCCTATAGGATCCTACAGGATCCTACAGGATCCTGTAAGTTCACACAGGATCCTACCCAGGATCCTAAATGGCACCATGTTGTTTAGGATCCTACTCAGGATCCTGTAAAGTCTTTCAGGATCCTGCTTAAGATTGCCCAGGATCCTGTTTAGGATCCTGTAGGATCTTGTTTAGGATCCTGTAGGATCCTGCTTAGGATCCTGTAGGATCCTACAGGATCCTGTAGGATCCCATAGGATCTTAAACAGGATCCTATAGGATCCTACAGGATCCTACAGGATCTTATATAGGATCTTATCAGGATCCTGGTTAAGATCCTACAGGATCCTGTTAGGATCCTATTAGGATCTTATTAGGATCCTGGGCAGAATTTTTACCAGGGTTACTGAATAGTAGCATGGAACTAACATTATATTGTGTCACCCAGAATCTAAAACAACTATGCACTTTTTGTGTAAAGCCACTCAATTTTGTGTCTTCTGAGCCCAGATAATTAGAGATATTTGACTGGGTATACATTTTGCATAATTTTTATGACTGTATATTTTTAAACAAACATGTACCTCTGCAAGATACTTTCTGTACTCCTCTTTTCTCTCTTGACGTAATTTCTGTTGATGTTTTTCATAACCACCTAGCTTCAGCCCTCCTACACTGTCATCATCATCAACAGGAACTATAAAAAAAAAAACAAAATTAGTCACAAATTAAATCCACGAGACCAAATTATACAATTTCCAGCTCAGTGTGACAATATTGGACAATACTGGGGAGTGGATATAATAATAATAATAATAATGATAATAATATTAATAATAATAACAATAATAATAATAATAATAATAATAATAATTTTATAATAATAATAATAAGGGGAGGGTCTTTTTATTTCAGCTTGGAAAAAAAAATTGTTGATACCACCAAACTAATGTCATAGATCTCACTGACTGGTATACATGACTGTACATATCTTCTATACACAAGATAAACTTGGGGCCGCAATGAATACAACTTGAATTACTTCGCGAATTCCCATGGCAGTGCGGTTGAGGGGGCTAGGGTGGGGCTAAAAAGTGGTTGTAAAACCCATAGATTGTCATGATAAATTAATTTGACAAGCTAAGTTTCACTGAGAGCATTATTATAAAGCAATATTGCAAAACAAAACGTCATTGGCTCTGCCACATTGCATGCCTATGTTTATTATTATTATTATTATTATTATTATTATTATTATTATTATTTATTAGTCACAGTACCTCTCGGTTTTGGTTTGGGCCTTGGCTCAGAGGCTGGAGTAGGGCCTCCTTGAATGTGCCTTGACAAAAACAAACAGGAAGTTATTTTGAGAAAAATAAAAGCTTGAAACGTTCATCTAGAGAGCAGTACTTTTCTGTTGTACTGTTTATTATGCTGTACAAGGTTGTTCGAAGTTTTGAGTCTGCTGCTAGAATCCTAAATGGAGACCATTCAACTGAAAGATATGTTCAGCACTTTCTTGTAGTGGTGTTCATAGGATTGTTCTAACCTTTGAGTCTTTACTATGATAGAAATCCTCAAGTCCCAGGTGTGGCAAATCAAATGAAACCTAATGAGCAACACTTTCCTGCAGCGCCTTGAAATTTACGGCCACAAAAGTGCAATTTGTGACTGGTTTGAGGACATTTGCTCCTAAAAAATAACTAAGAAGCAAATTTGCTCCATTAACTTTTGACCCAGTTTCACAATAAATACATTTTCTGCTCCTTGTTAGACCAAATTTACTCCTGCTCCTAGGAAAAAAATTTAATTTCAAGGCCTGCTTTCCTGTGGAGCTGTTTCCAAGTCGTGAAACTGAGGGTTCCCAGAAGACAAAGGATTAAATCCTGGCAACACCTGGAAAGGTGTTAGAAAATGGATACCTAGAGGGGTTCCAGCCTCTCCCTCTCCCAGTCTGTATAAGTATTATACAGCTGAAAAATTCAAATGATGTTCATTGTATGCTTTCCATAGATATTCCCATCTTCACGTTCATTAAGCACTCTGTTTCATTTCGCTCACAACTGACTGATTCCTCTTAATTTTTGGGTTAGGAATTTTAGGTGAGGCCACCAAGATCTCAGGACCCCAGGATTATGCAACTCTGGAAATGTTACCTGAGGAACACTGTCAAGAGTGAATGCTACATTATATACTTAACAACAAAAGCATGATTAGAAACGTTACCGGTTATCAGATACGTATCCTCTTGGGCTTGTCCTGCTACGGTCCTATTACAATAATCGACACCAAAAATTAAAAACTAAGAGATAAGTGAATGATAGGTCATTGTTACATTAAACTCTGTCAAAAGGACTAAAGACAGTGGATCACTTAACTCAGAAACAAGAGATTTGAGAGAACAAGTTTCGCGAGTGACACGCAGGGGTTTCAATAAAATTTGAAGTAGGCAGCTGGTTTGAGTAGAGTAACTGATTGTATTGAGAAGGGGTTTGAAAGAAACATTCTTTAATTGCTTCAATTTAGGGAAAAAGTAGCTGACATCTCTGAGGGAAATAGCCGATGCTTTTTGTCAGTCGTCAGTGCTTATTGAAAGCACTGCACACGTATAGGCAAGTGTCTCCACTGCTCTTTCAAGTTTGCCATTCTTCTAAGAGTGTAAATCTTAGTACTACCCATCACTGTCGAGCATCACAGGGGCATTTTGCCACACTGTGCATCCCCGGAATGGGCTTTCATCTACCCAGGAACAATTAATGGTATGTGACCTTGATCACATAGAACTGTGGCTTCCTTTAAGTGATAAGTTCATCAGCAAAAGAAAAGCAGTTTTAACCAAATGGGCCCTATATGTGGGAGATCATGATGCATTGGTGGATCCACAGAACAAGCGGGTCTCTAGGTCACAAGAATGCTGTGAAGTAGAGCTTCTCTGGGCCTTAGTCTGGTCTGAACTAACTTTTTGTCTCATGTAGAGATGCACCAATTTAACTTCCTTTTTTCACTACACTGTGGGACATTTGAACATCTTATTTGTCCCCAGCATAGGTCACTTACTGATGAGCAATGTCTCATGTAACTTGCCTGAAAATTACAGCTGACTCTTGGTACAGTACCCCTCGAAAGTATTGGTGCATTTTCCGCGATACTGCCACAGTGGAATCGCAGTTTGTATCTCCGGTTTGACCTCGGGAAACCCTCGTCTAACTTCTTTGAAAACTCCGGTTTTGCCTCGGTTTTTTGCAGTCAAAAATAACACGGTAAAGAATAGGACGCAGTGGTGTTTGAATAGCCTTTTGTTTCCTTTGTTTCAAAGATTAATTAACTTCAATAAGCGAGACGTCGCGCGTTGATGATTTTATGATGTGATAGATTTCACATGATTAATTGCTTTTACCGTGATTCACAAACCGTGACTTCTAAGCACTTTTGCTGAATGCTAACGTTAGTCGAAGAAAGAAATGGATACTCATGCCATTTGCAACAGCTAGAAGAAATAAAACGGACATCACAGGGATAGAATTGTTAAGTTACATACCATCTGACGTTCATTGAAAAGGTCAGATTTCACCCGTTATGCAAATTTGATGCACTTTTGAACTGAAACTAACTCCACGCTAGGAGGAGGAGCATGCGCGGACGCGACGTGCGGTGGCACGATTTTTGAAGGAGAAGCCGATCCCTTCCCAAATTTTCAGTTTTAGTACTTTTTGTCGGCCTTTAGCTTTGAAATTGAACCTCAGAGCTATGCTGCTTTAGTGCGGTTACTTATGACCAGACGAAAACATAAGCGAGGAGAACGTGGCTCCATCGAAGAAGATCAGTCCTCTTCCAAACGTGCAAATATGGCGTCCAAAGAGAACGACCCCGTGGAGGAAGAAACCGAGGAACCCAGCCGCCTGGAGCTCAAAGAAATGCTTGTCGATATAAAGATTGACGTGTCCAATATCCTTCGAGAAAACGCCAAGCTTACCAAAGACCTGGCAGAGCTCAGGAGCTTGAGAAAGGAGCAGAAAGACGAAATTGATGCAATGAAGGAGTCGATCAAAAAATCGAAGGATCAAAACCTTTCGTTAGAAAACGAACTAGTTGCTGCCAGGAAGAAAATTGACGATCAACAAGGAGAAATAGCCGAACTCTATTGTCTTCAGGACAACCTAGAACAGTATACAAGAAAGCAATCTCTTGAAATTTGTGGAATTCCTGACAGTCTCTATTCGTCCACCGAAGAAGTTGTACTGAAAATCGCTGAAGTGCTCGAAGTCCCCATGTCACCTGAGGACATCAATATTTCCCACAAAATCAAAAGTAAAGGTGTTGGTTCAATTCTAGTTAAATTCCAGAGCCATAAAGCAAAGAGCAGGTTATACAAAGCAAGAACCAAGCTGAAAAACATCAGGGTAACCGACGTCTATCCAGACGCGTCAACTGCTGCACGTGTAATGGTTGGCCAGGGTCGAATTTTTATCAACGAGAACCTGACGACCTTCAGAAAGGATCTTTTAAAGAAAGCGAACGATAAGCGTAAGGACGGGTTAGTATTTAGCGCCTGGTCACTCGACAGAAAAATATTCGTAAAAACTTCACCTGAGGGTGACCCGATCAGAATTTACGAGCAAAGTGACTTGGAAGACCTATAGCGTCCTTGTAAAAGCAACGGAAGGAATAATGGTACGACATGTACGACTCTCCCAGTAAGCAGGGCAATATTAATTTTTTTCTCTATTAGTCTGGGAAGGGATCTAAGGGTCTGCTGAAAGAAAACTCTTGTTGTTGTTGTGGTTTTTTGTTTTTTTGTTCCTGATGTTTTGGTTGTTGTGTGAGTGTTTAGCTTCATTTTTGTTTTCTTAATTTGATATATGTGTACTACAGTGAACTTGAATATTCTATCTTTAAACGTTCGGGGAATTAGGGAACAAACCAAAAGGAGGAGCATATTTTCCTATCTGAAAGACCAAAAAGCAAACATTTATTTTCTACAAGAAACATATTCTGAACCTGCCGATGAAATTTTATGGAAAAATGAATGGGGTGGCGAGCTATTCTTTTCCCATGGCACTAACCATAGTAAAGGTGTCTGCATTCTAATTAATCCTTCTGTGAACTACCAAATTGACTATTCTTATGCCAACTCCTCAGGCCGAATAATTTTAATAACTATTACTCTGGGCTCTCAAAAGGTGTCACTCTGCAACATCTATGCACCTAACAACCAGACTAATCAACTTGAGTTTATGCAAGAACTCAACAACTGTATCATGGATAAAACAGATTTTACGGCGCTTGTCGTAGGCGGTGACTGGAATTGTACGTTGTCAAAAAAAGATAAAATTGGAGGAACACCGTGGAAACCATCTAATTATAGTGATCTTGTCTTGACCACTATGGATATGTTTGACCTAGTGGATATTCAAAGGGTACGCCATCCTAAGCTTCGCAAGTTTACGTATGAGTCAAAAAGCCTAAAAATGAAATCGAGACTTGACTTTTTCCTGGTAGCCAAAAATATCACAAGAAGTGTTAAGAAAACAGAAATTTATCCTTCCATAGCGCCTGACCACGCTGCAATTTACATTTCACTGTCCTGGGAAGGTAAAACCCCCAGGGGCCCTGGTCTATGGAAATTCAACAACACCTTGTTAAAGGATGAATATTATGTCGCTATGATTCGGGACACGTACACTCAAGCTCGAAGCTACTATAGTTATTTAACAGACAAGAGACTCTTTTGGGAGATGATGAAGATGGAAATAAGAACTGCAAGCATCTCTTATGCAAAAAGTAAAGCTAAGTCGACCTATCATCGAGAACAAGAAATCAAACGACAATTAGATCATTTGGATGTTTTTATTTGCAATAACTTTTTCTCCGGTCACATTGATCAAGTGTTACAGGACTATGAAAACCTCAAAACGGAACTTAGATCAATTTACGAGGACAAAGGAAAGCAAGCTATGTTCAGGGCAAAGTGTCACTGGGTGGAGAATGGAGAACGTCCGACAAAATATTTCTTTAATCTGGAAAAACGAAATTATAACAAAAAAACTATAGGCGAACTTCGACTGCAAGATGATTCAATCACAAACAACGAGAAATTAATCCTAAACCACATTGAAGCGTACTACAAAGACTTACTTACATCACAAAACACTTTTAGCGATGACGCGTATGACAATTTTATCCAAAATCTAGAGATCCCTAAGCTTTCAGACGACGAACGGGATAGCCTAGAAGGCCCTTTGACGTTTCACGAATGTAAAAAGGTTCTAGAAACTTTTCAGAATGACAAGGCACCCGGTGAAGACGGGTTTACAGCTGAATTTTATAAATTTTTTTTTGACTTAATAGGAAATGATTTAATAGCAAGCTTTAATGAAGCTCACGAGGTTAACGAGCTTACCATTTCGCAACGAAGGGGGGTAATCACGTTAATCCCAAAAGAGGATGGTTCTTTGTTAGAATTATCAAATTGGCGGCCTATTACATTATTAAACGTGGATTTTAAGATAGCAGCAAAAGCAATAGCTAAACGTCTCGAGTCAATACTCCCAAATCTAATCCATCCAGACCAAACGGGCTTCATGAAAGGGAGATATATGGGAGAAAACATCAGGCTTATATCCGATATAATGGAATACACCAAATTGCAAAAGATACCAGGGATATTAGTGTCATTAGATTTCCGCAAAGATTTGATTCTATTGAATGGCCCTTTATAATGAAGACGCTAGATTACTTCAACTTTGGTTCGGACATAAAAAGATGGGTTAGCACTTTCTATACGAACGTAGAGAGTACAGTGCTTAATAACGGCTTTGCAACCAACTGGTTTAAACCGTCAAAAGGTGTGAGACAGGGTTGCCCCCTGTCTCCCTACCTGTTTATTCTTTCAGCTGAAATTCTAGCTCATAAAATCCGTCAGGACCCAAGTTACAATGGAATCAAGATATTCGGAAATGAAGTCAAATTGTCTCTGTTTGCGGATGACACCAACATTTTTTGTGCTGACTTAGCTTCTGTTGAAAGGGCCTTGAAATTGGTAGAAGAGTTTGGCAAGATAGCCGGTCTGTGTTTAAATGTGAAGAAAACGAAGGCGATTTGGTTAGGGAAATGGGCAAATAATACGAGCAACCCACTTGGAATGAAGTGGATGCGCAGTCCTGTTAAGATACTTGGAGTTCACTTCTCGTATGACGAGAAAAGAAACAACGAGCTTAATTTTAATCAAAAACTAAAAGTATTACAAACAAAACTCGATATGTGGAGTGCACGGGATCTGACTCTGTTTGGAAAAGTAATGATAATCAAAACTCTGGGCTTATCTCAGCTTATTTATTCAGCATCAAATCTTGTCGTTCCTGCAGGAATCGAAGACACTGTTAAAACAAAATGTTTCAAATTTCTTTGGAAAAACAAGAAAGACAAAATAAAAAGATCAGGACTCTATCAAGATACCAGTAAAGGTGGATTACGCATGACTGATATAGGACTAATGTTCAAATCGCTCAATCTTGTTTGGATCGGTCGATTACTGGACACAGGCAAGAGGAGTTGGTGCACAGTTCCAAACCATTTCTTCAGAAAAATGGGAGGTCTAGATTTTATACTGAGGTGCAACTACAATGCGAAGTATTTCAACCAACTACCCGTTTTTTATAAAAATATACTCGACTCTTTCAATGAATTGAAAGCTCTCTATGGCTATGACCAATCACAAGATATAGTTCTATTCAACAACAAAGACATACTAGTTGACGGGAAGCCAGTCTATATTAATGAATGGTTCACGAAAGGAGTTGTCTCTATTAAAGACCTTCTTAAAAATGATGGAAACTTCTTAACTTTCAAGGAGTTCTCTGATAAATACGGATGCCAAACTAACTTTCTTCAGTATTATCAAATAATTAGCGCAATACCGAACCGTTTATTGACAAAGGCAAAAGATACTGCCACCTTTAACAAGCTATATTTCACAAGCGATAATAAAATCTTCAACTTGAATGACACTATACAAATTAATCTGGGAAAAGCTAAATCAAAAGATTTTTACAAATTACTTAATGACAAAACCCATACAGACAATCAAACTGGTGCCAAACGGTGGAGTAAAAGTCTCTCTCTAAACGAAGATTCTTGGTGTAGGATCTTTAAGTCGCTTAAAAATGTTTGTAAGGAAAATAAACTCAAAGAGTTTCACTTCAAGTTCATACATAGAATTATAGTAACGAAGAGAGAATTATTCAAATTTGGTATCAAGGAGGATGATGAATGCATATACTGCGGACAGAACGACTCCATTGACCACACATTTATTGAATGCTCTTTTACGAAGGCATTTGTAAAAGGCGTTTTGCAATGGTTTAACGCAACAAACGCGTGTCAGATCACCCCAACAACAGAAGAAATGTTATTTGGTGTAATCTCTGATTTATACGACAGAGAAATAACGAAGAAATTTAACTATACCACCCTCTTTATGCGCCACTATCTATATTCAAGTAAGTTAAACAACAAAGCCATCTCCCTCCAAGAGTTTACTACTCAACTCAAAAATAAATGCCGTATTGAGAATAATTGCTGAACATTGCCAAAATGCGAACTACCATGCATCCTCCTTTTGGTTTCTTATTTAGCTTTAAGTAAGAATATATTGTAAATACTGTAAAATACTCAGTGTAAAATTTCCTGGACAAAATATAATAAAAAAAAAAGGAAAAAAATAAAAAATAAAAAAAAATAAAAAAAATATTGCTATTTCTTCCAAATTCTTTTACACTTTGCATTGTCTTTGAGTTTCAACATGAGTTTCATTTACTATTTCAATTATCATCAAAGGATTAAGTGCGTAAAAGATCTAGAAATGTTCGATTCGTTCCCACATCGCTTGCACAATTTATTTTGAGACTCACAGTATACAAATTCAAATTCAATGCAATGCTCCGTGAACTAAAAATAATCTCAGGAAAAAACTTGCTATTTTACTCTAATTCTCTTTCTAACATCATAACTTTCGCTTTGTAGTTCAAGTTCCAATCAGCAGTTTCGCTTTTGACGGCATGTTTGGGTATGGCGAAGGCATATTTCAATTCTGAAAATTTTCGCTTACGTCGCATTCAGCACGCAAATTATTCACGCAACGCTTGGCACCACATAGTCATGTGTTTGCCGACTAAAACTGTTTGTTTTTTTTACTAAAGAACATGTTTTACTTTACTATTAAACGTGTCAGCTTCTGTTCGTTTGCTCGAAGTTTGCTTGCGGCTGCCCAACAATCCATTCTATTGTGATTGTGCATGATTGTGGCGCCTCGTCCTGCCGCCTTGCAAAGTCTGAAATGAGAACCTCTTGTGTTGTATCGCACGGACTACCGGCCTGCTCGAAAAACATTTAAATACATCGGCTTGCTCATAGCTCTCCTTAAACAATCTAATACCAATAAAAACACGATCTTTAAAGTTCTTTATTTATAATTGCACTTGGTGATAAAAACACCTGCAATGCCAAGTCGGCGTGACAGCACACGATCGAGTCTGAAATCGGTTTTATCACAAAGCGCAATCTTGTGAAATTATACTGCTAACCTTTTGTCTATTTGCTCCTTTGAGAATATTAGTGAGATAAAGTATAACGAATGCCAAAACAATAGAAATTAGCCACTATTGTTTGGTTACCGAGGCATTGCCGCGTCAAGTCAGCCGCGGTGTTCGGTCGCTTTCGTCCTTACCGAGGTTGCGGTTTTCGTCCCACCGCAGCAAATTCGAGGAAAACAAAATGGCGGTGGACGAGGTTTCGCTGCGTGCTTATGCACCAATACTTTCGAGCGGTACTGTAACACGAACCCTCAGTAACTCGAGGCTCGTGCTAACTCGAACCAAAATTGATTTCCCCTGGATTTGCTCCATACATTTACTGTAATTTAACCTTCAATAACTCAAACCTCCCACTAACTCAAACTAAAATCCTATTCCCTTCAGGACATTTTCTTCATAATTTTACCCTTGATAACTTGAACCTCACATAATGAGACAAAACATACTCCAGAATACTGAATTATTTTGAATAAATTTTCGAAAAATTGAGCAGTACTGTAGTTTTGAAGAATCTAATTGTCCGTTGCATAAATTTTTTTAGTTTCCTGGTGTTTTGGTATATAAAACGTGTCAGTTCTTCCGGTCAGTTCTTCTAGTGGTGAATGGTGTCAGCAGGAGTCCCTTCTCCCAATGACTCGAATCTTTTTTTTTATTTCCCTTGAAGGTTAGAGTTATCAGGAGTCAACTGTATGTTGAACCATTACATATACAATGTGAAAGTTACATGAAATATTTGAGGGATGCTACCAGCTCTAGAATCCCCTTTGTAGTGGCAGTATATTTTGCATTTATACTGGGACATTTCACAGTGTGCTGAGCATCCTACAGAATATATACATACACCTTTACAGGTAAACCTCAAAGTTGGCTTGGCAGTTCATCACTCAGTCACTGCTAAGATACCAAACTTTCCATTCATGGTCTCCTTTTAAAAGTGATCCTGCATTATACTGCATTCAACTAGGGCAGTTGGTCAGTTCAATGAAATAACCTAAAGTCTTTATTAGGAAATATGCTTTCCCCCAACCCATGTATTAACCCAATGGACTACCTAAATGGACTAGTATAACAATGATTGTTTAAAGGGAGTTCCAATGAACGCTGTTAAACAACAGATGTTTCAGGGATAACCCTTCATCAGTATTCTGTCAGTACAGTGAAGGAGTAACCCCTGTAATTTCTGTTGTTTGAAAATCTTCATGAGCACTCTCTTAGCTTTGAGCTAATCAAAATGAGAGCTACGCTGCAACCATCTTCTTCTTTGAAATTTTACTTCTTCGATATAAACCAGCCCCCTAAATTAAAGTCACGTAAGCTTAAATCTTACCTCAGTTTCTTGTGCACGCAATAATTCTGTCCTTTCTTTTTCAAGCTTTCGCTTCTGTGACTCAATAAAGCTTGACAGGTCATCCGCCATTCCCAATAAACTGTTTCTAGGCCAACGATAAATTAAATCGCCAAAAAAGGACACCAAGCAACATATGTCGTCAGGCGCTCACCAGAAGTTCAGTAAGAATTTGCCGTCTCATCTCATGTCCTTAAAATTCCATTGACAACCTTTGAGTAGTCATTCAGCCAAATAAACACAAATTTATTATAAATTAGCGTACGAAACCTCGTAAAACTGTCACTAAAACGACATTCCAAAATTGTTTTGCGTTGTCCGCCATGTTTTTGGTAACCAATACCCACAACACTGTTCGGCTAATGAAGAGAACTTGTTTTTGATTGGTTAAATTTTGAACCAATCAAGAAGCGTCTTACATTGATTAATAAGATCACAAAGGCGGAAGTCACAGGGAAGTCACGCAGTGTTCAGTTGTCCAGAAGGGGAGGCGAAGAACGGACAAAACTTCGTGTTTTGGACGCCAAGAGGGAATAAAATCCAATTTTCTGATGGGCTTCCCCCAGGATAAAGTCAAGCTTTTGGTTGACGAACCCGAACCGACCCCTACTTTTTCAGAAGAAGAGGAGGACGATTTCGATGACGGCATTGGTGTCTGTCGTTTTATGTTCGTTTTGATGGTGTATGTACTGGTTTTCGGAGTTTTTTTGTCAGCCTCGACCTACCACGGTGTTAAACACGAGGGAACATATCTTGAGAGAGGTTTGTTTATCCATGAATTTTCTCGTGTTTTCTTGTCAATGTAAAGAATGGTAGTCTTGTACTTTACAGTTCCGCGAACTTTTGCAAGACTATAAATGCAAATTTCTTTTCCATGTTTTTAGACAATAGACCAATGAAGTAATTGTTTTCTTAGTATTACTTTGATAGAATTTGGGCAAGATTATCTCTCTAGAAACCTTAACAAGAAAAGTTCAGAATAGCTGGCAAATTAACGAAGCTTTAAAATTCAGAGTTCGACCAGATGCATTCATCTGTCTATCCAATACGTGCAGTTGAGATATAAAGGGCGTGAATATGTAATGCCTATCGATGGTGACTGGTGGGAGAAATTAGTGTTAATCATGTTCATAGCAACTCACTAGTTATGTCATTATTCTATTATAAAAGCAACTTACAACAAAAGAACATCTTCAAAGCGATGTTGATATTCACTTCTGAACCAGTTCTGCAGTTTTGAGAACCATGTTTACAGTCAAACACCATCATTATGGACACTTTCAGGTTCTGAAATATTGTTTGCATTAACAGGGTGTCCTTTTAATTGAATTCATTAGGGAAGATGTGTGGGTTTGAGAACAAGAAAACTGTTGTCAGTAATAACAAGGTGTCTGTATTTACCAGATGTCTAGAAAGGGAAGTTTAACTGAACTCTTCTTCCTTTTTTCCAGAAACAGTGGAGGGAGGGCTTGGGGGAGGGATAGGGGTGCACTGGGGGGTGGAGAAGGGACAGGGAGGCTGGCTGCAAATTGAGAGAAAAGGAGGGAGGTCAGGGAAGGCTCCAGGGGGGGTACTCCCTTATATACGTTATATAGGTATGTGCCACCCAATAGGGTAGGGTTTTTGAGGTGCCCAGTCCTGAAATAGGGTATCCTTTTTGGTATTTTTTGGCTATTTGTTGGCTATTTTTTGGTATTTTTTAACAAAACACTATTACAGATTTAGGACTGGACCATGTTGATGTAGTTACAATAACAAAAGGGTTCAAGGATGAGAACTGGGGGGGTGAACAAGAGAGGACATGGAGAGTAGGAAATTATCCCGGCTTCCTCACTGAAAGCAAAAAAGATAGATCAAAATCTCCATGAGTTAGGCCAGCTCTGTTATTAGTGCGGTGACATGCTATGCCATTGCCACATGAAGCAAGCATTTGATTTGTTTGCTGACGGCTTATTAAAGAATCTTGCAAAAAAAAGTCTCCAACCAGACCAGCCTCTTGTCCGGTGAACATTAAACCTGGACTAACAAATGCCCTGATCAGGGAAAAATTATTATTTGTAGGCTAGTAATTTCTATTCATCATTCATGAGAAGTCAACTAAGCTCCCCCACCCTCTCCCCCTACTGGAAAGGTCACGAAACAGTCCTCTGAAATTGGGTAAAAGGAAGCCTCATGAAGCAGTACAAGTTAGAATGTTGTTTAATTTGTAGGTGACTCAAATACTTATTCGTTGTCATCTTTAACATAAAAGAAATGTGACTTTTTTGTCTGTTTATTTGATATTGTTTCAGGTGGCAGAAGATATTATTTGCAACTCTTTAAACATGAGAGTGTCCGTACAATCGAACAAAGGCGTAAAGCTAAGCGGGACAAGGAGCAACAACTCATGACATTTGCTGATTTCACAACTGTGAAGTCATTTGACCCACCTCCTAGATCAGAAAAGGCCAAAACAGGTGAGGAATTAAACTAAAGCTCTGCATGGTTACACTAGCATCAGAACACATGTTCAGAGTAAACATATTTACACCAAACATTCTACCTCTAAGCCATTTGAATATTATATTGTTCACGTTTTTCACAGATGAAGAGCCATTTCTATTTTAAATGGATATTCTGTGAATAAACTGTTAGTATTATTATTATCATTATTATTATTATTATTTAGGTGTCTGCTTCATTAGGTGAGTTTGCAATAATAGTTTAATCATGTCACATCTTCGATTTCTTGGGAAATACCCATAAAAAGTTCATTTTCTGTACATCAGAGGCTTATTACCAATTCCCTCTCCCACCCTCTCTTACAACCAAGATGCTGTTTTACCAGTTGCATTTCAAAGTCAAAGTAGGGCCTTTTGGAGTGGGTAGCTACAGGAAATGTGTCACAGTGTTAGTTGCCCCAGGGTAAATCTAACGGCTGGAAAAAGGGGAAAAGGCATATTAATTTCAGAGGGATGGCCATTTCCACTGAATAATTATAAATCACTGTGGTAATTTTCCTGCCCTAGCAAGGTACGTTGTCCACAACTCCATCTGGGGATCAATCTCAACCATCTCTGTATCACTAAATGGAGCGCCATTTGGGGTAGTGATGTCCTTCAGTGATGGCACTGTTGATAATAGCACAGGGGTACCATACTTCTACCTGGCTGCTGCTGACCCTGTGGTGCAGAACATAAAGCTGAATCCGTGGGCAAGCTTGTCGCTTTCTTTGGCGCAGAGTGATTACTGTAAGACTCACAACTGGGACCCTGAGGAGCCCCTGTGCTCGAGAGTTACTGTTACAGGCAAGGTAAATTCAAAGCGCCTATGCTAGTTGAAAACATGTTTTGTGATAAACTTCAAACTGCTTAAAAGTGAACCGATTTGAAAAGGGTCACTTTAGCCTCCAGGAGTACCTTAAAAGCTGAGTAGGGGAGCAGTGGTGTAGCAGTTAAAGCACTTTGGACTTCATGAGGTCAGTGGTTCGAGGCCTGATCCCTGCCATCCTGTTGATCCTTTAGACAAGAAACTTTACCCCACATTGTCTCTCTTGACTCAGGTGTATAAATCATGATAAAATTACGGGTACCATTGTTGGGGTTAACCCTGCAATGGACTGGCATCCAATCCAGGTGGGGAGTAAGCTTGTGTGGAAGTTTACTTTACTTACCTAAGTTGAAAAACTAAAAGACATATTTGCATGAATGGACACCAAGACAAGAGCACTGAACCTGTTAACAATTCTTTCTGGCTAAGGATGGCAAGGATGTAAATGGATTGTAACTTAAAAATGTCAAACCACGTTTCTCAAGTTCGACCCCTGTGGTCTTCACTGTATTAACATTTAACCAGGACTTAAAGAAGAGTCATTTGTGTTCTATGCTGTGTTTCTATAAAATCTTTTTTCTATCAGCTGTAGTCTGTTCTAGCCAAAGTGTAATCAATGACATTCTGAGATGTCAAGGCTAGATAAAGATTGATATCAATTACTTCTTATTAACCAAGCGCGAAGCCCTCAGTCTTTCTTGTACGGACCTCACTTCGCTCGTTCTGCACCAGAAAGTCCTCAGGCAATATTCTCCCAATACGGTCCCGAGCTAGTGAGAGTTAATAAGAAGTTTGTTATGTAGCTGTGTCTAGCACTTAAGCACTTGAATAGCAAGTTGTGGCAGATTCAGATGAATAAAACAATTGACTGAAAAACCTTCAAAACTCGGCAGTTTTATTTCACACAAAAAATGATATTGCACAAGAAAAAGTAGAAATCTTTAAAGAAACTGCTCTTTTCATTTAGCTTCAAATCATTTGAACTTTTTGAATCAAATGTACTTTTACATTTTCTATATTCCCGCTTTACCTGCTCGCGGGTATTAACATAGCTCACAATGCCCGTGGGCATTACGGGAAAATCCGGCCCCGAGTATTGGCCAATCACAGCGCGTTACATATTTACAAGCTCTGGCCATAATTTATAATAATAGATGTTAATCAATATCTGTGAATTAATTCTTTGATGTCCCTAACTTACAGCTTGTTCATGTTGGTCATGATGAATTAAAGTTTGCCCAGAATGCTTTGTTTACAAGACACCCTGTGATGAAAACGTGGCCTAAGGATCATGGTGAGTTGCTAAGAAATATTGCAGTCCCATAGTGTAAATATTTAGGTGAGGGTTACCTCAAGACAATGCTGCCTGCGCTGGTCAGCAGCAGATTCCTAATAGAGTATGTGATGTTCAGGGTGGCTCTTGTGAAGTTCTCAGAGGCTCATTCAAGGTTTGTGTCTTGCATGGCGGCCTGGCAAGTCACATTGTTGATCTTTGTGGGAGAAAATAGATACTGATTACTAGGGGGGCTTGAAAGGTTAAAGTGGCCAATAGTGGTTCCTAAAGACCTTTTTTTAAATTCCTTTCACTTTTTCATCTTGTTTTAATCAGTCAAATACAGATTCAAAACCTCCTGGCATGATCTTGATCTTTGACTTCCCAAGCCCTATATTGGTTTCAGTAAACTTTTCTTTTCTTTTCATTTTTCATTTTGTTTAGATTGGCAGACTCTACGGCTTGATATCACCAATGTGTGGCTCCAAGATAACTATGGATCTGCTGACATCATTCCTGTGAAAGATTACTTCAACGTCACGTTGTAGAGACATCGAGTGCGAGTTGCATTGGTGCTTAATGTGGCCATTTTTTGAACGGTTTTCCCATTGATGCAAGTTTAGACTACTAGCAGTATTGTCAAGGGCGATGGGGGGCAGGACTCTAGAGTAGAGGGTACAGGAACCTGGAGATGACAGGGGGCGGGAACTGGGATAGAAGAGGAAGGAAACCAGGATAAAACTGTTTAAGGAGCTAGGAGAGGAAGAGAGAAGAAAAATTCACAATATTGTGTATATTATGCAACAGACATAAACACAGATGCAGGAGACTCCAAGGGAGGGGTCGGTAACGGGAGTATAGGCTGTGGGAAGGAAGAAGGTATGACTTCCTGTCCCCCCAACAGTAACAATAATAATAATAATAATAATAATAATAGTAATAATAATAATAATAATAATTTTTTTTTTACAGGTAACTGTAACCCACCCTTTTTTCCAACCATTACTTCCCATAACTTTTACAGCCTGGTTTTAAATTTCTTCATACATACATTTATTTAGTGCCCATAGGTCACGTTTGCACCCTACATGCACTGGAACTTTCAGTGCATCTAGATGTGTTACCACCATGACATAATAATGATAATAATAATAATAATGATAATAAGCCCTGGTCCCCAGCTAAACAATCAAACAGTTTTGTCAAGCATTGTTAACAAAAATGGGCAAGCATGTTTTACTGTTTAGCCATCTCTCTCAACTTTTTACCCCGCCGTCAGGACGGGGTCTAGTAATACCCGTTTTTTTACCCCGCCGTCAGGACGGGGTCTAGTAATACCCGTTTTTTTTTTTTTTTTTTTTTTTGTCGTGGTCACTTGCCCCAGCCCTGCGCTCGGTCAAAACAATACTTGCCGGTAATGTGCGTTCGTTTAGCGTTATTTCGCCAGAATTTTCATGTAAGTTGGTGTAGAAAATTACTGGCGATTTAATGGCATAAAAACCCCTTCGATGAAAGCAAGAACAAAGGTGCTAGCGAGCTTTGAAGCTGGCATGAATTCGCCAAACTTGCCCTGGCACGTAAACATTACATCACTGAAACACAGAAGCCGATACGGGGAAGTCCCTTGCTTTCGCCCAGTTGAATAATTCAACCGTGAAATGCAAGCATTTTTTTGGCAGTTTTGCCTTGCTTCGCCAAAATCTTTAGGGAAAGTTGTGTAGAAAAGTACGAGAAATTCAGTGGAGTTGACTTCTCTTCAATGAGAGCAAGAACGAAGGTGCTAGCGAGCTTTGAAGCTGGCATGAATTCGCCTAACTAATGCCCTGCTGGCACGTAAACATTAGATCACTGAAAACACAGAAGCCGATTCGGGGAAGTCCCTTACTTTCGCAAAGTTGAATAATTCAACAGTCAAATGCAAGCATTTTTTTGGCAGTTTTGCTTTGCTTCGCCAAAATCTTTAAGGAAAATTGTGTAGAAAAGTACAAGGAATTCAATGGACTTAACTTTTCTTCGACGAGAGCAAGGACGAATGTGCTAGCGAGCTTTAGTTTGAAAGCTGGCATGAACTCGCCATCGCTATGAGCTTAGTAATATTATGATGTGAAGTGTGTGATAGAGTGCCAAGAAGTGAGCAATGCTGCCCTCCATAATTTTCCCCCGGTCACAGGCCATAAAAGAAGAAATTAGAAATAAGAACCAAGATAAAAGAAAAATCTTTGACCCCGGCGGGATTTGAACCCACGACCTCCTGATTAGAACACCGTCGCTCTACCAACTGAGCTACGAGGCCAGGCTGAGTCACGCTATGATCAAGATATTTCATCAAAACTCTTCGTCACGCACGCTAAGACAGGGTGATTAGGCAAGTCATGTCTTGATTTATATTATCATAGCAAACACGTAAAAAATACGATAAATCACCAACGTTTAAAATTTACACCACTTCGGCTTGTATCTTACGTGGCCGTAATATATTTTGGACCCCAAGGGCAGTTCGAACAACGGCGGGGTTAATGCCCCTGGGGCTTTTCTTGTTTTTTTTGTCGTCGTGGTCACTTGCCCCAGACCTCCGCTCGGTCAAAACAATACTTGCCGGTAATCTTGGTTCGTTTAGCGTTATTTCACCAGAATTTTCATGAAAGTTGGTGTAGAAAATTACTGGCAATTTAATGGCATGAAAACCCCTTTGACGAAAGTAAGAACGAAGGTGCTAGCGAGCTTTGAAGCTGGCATGAATTCGCCAAACTTGCCGTGGCACGTAAACATTACATGACTGAAACACAAAAGGCGATTCGGGGAAGTCCCTCGCTTTCACCAAGTTGAATAATTCAACAGTAAAATGCAAGCATTTTTTGGCAGTTTTGCTTTGCTTCACAAAAATCTTTAGGGAAAGTTGTGTAGGAAAGTACAAGAAATTCAATGGAGTTGACTTCTCTTCGATGAGAGCAAGGAAGAAGGTGCTAGTGAGCTTTGAAGCTGGCATGAATTCACCTAAACTTGCCGTAACACGCAAACATTACGTCATTGAAAGACAGAAGCCGATTCAGGGAATTGTTTTGCTTTCGCTAAAGCATTTATCGAATCATGGCCTAAAAGTAGACCTTTACGTTTCATTTTTCAGTAGATAACCGTTCCGTTCCGGATAATTTTTCTTCATCAATAAATCTATTTAAATTTCCGTGCCCTTGTTTAATATTTAGAATTACGCTGAGATGTCATTTCGTTAAAAAATTGACGTAACTAAGTCACGCCATGGTCAAAACTATTTCGTCATGTTCTTCTTCGCGAGTGCTAGAACAGGTGGATGACCAAGGAATGAGGGAAGGGAAAGGTATTCATACTATAATGGATCCATGATATCACAAGGAGAAGGGTGCAGAGAAGACGTTGGGGGGGGGGGGGGATGGCAGCACACACGTCAAATGTTAGAAAAATCACGAACTTCAAAACTTTATACCACTTGGGCACATATCTTGAGTGACCGTAATGTATTTGCACCCCGAGGGGAGGGGAAACGGCGGGGTCCAATGTCCCTGGGGCTTTTCTTGTCATTTAAATGGTTTTCAGTTTTCTGATGTTTGGTCAAACCTTGTTAGATGGCTCTCTACACTAGCAGCTTGACAGGCACATCATGTTTCAATGCCGCAGGTGACTTTCGTGCTCGCTCGCTTGCTTGTTCGTTTCCCTCAGCTATCCTTGAGCGGAACAAGAGACTGCTTGTAGTTTAAAACACTGTTTGCCCATTTGCCTGTGTGAACACAATGTTGGATGAAAATGTTTGATCATTTAGCCCAGGCTTAAGACCTCCCTGTATATGGGCTTTTCAGTTGGGGGGGGGAGCAGGGTTAAACCTCCCGCTTCCCATACCCTTTAATCCTGGTTCCCACCCTGTATTTGTTGGCTCCTGCCCCTTTGCATTTTTTCGATTTCAAAATATTGCTCAATGTTGGGTGATTTTTCCCTTTTCCTCTGGCTTCCCACCACCTTGGCAATCCTGCTTCCCACCCCCTCTTCTCCCACCTCCCGTACACCTCCCGCCCCCTTTTCTCCCGGTCTCCCGCCCCCCTGTCCCCCACCCCCACTTTTCAGGGACAATGAAATAAATACTGCAAATTGAAGATAATAAGGTTGGGACTGAGGCAGACCAGTTAGCTATTTACAAGCATAGCAAAGGAGTTGAACTCAGATCTATTGAGAAAGAACTCTTATAATAAGCTATTGTTTAGAAGAGGACTTGAACCTGGGGTCTCTGGATTGAATTCTAACACTCTAATCACTCAGCCTCTGCTGTACCATTCTAAGTACCAGTAATTGTGCTGAGGTTGAAATAATCATTTTGATGGTTTATTAAAATAAATTATTGAAATACATAATAAGTTAAAATTTAATTTTAAAAAAAATGGCTTAGTTACAAATAAAATGCTTTTTAAGAGAAGTGTGAAATGCTATTACAGTAAAGTGAATATTGTATGTATCTATTCAGTACAATATGATGCATTTGTTACATGTAGCATAAAAGAAATTGTATTAATTATTCAAAAATTAAAAGTTGTCTAAGGCTGCAGGTGACAAGCTGCTCATGAATAAATTTGTAAGGCAAAATTTTGGTGAAGGTCTTACGCTAAAAAACGTTGAATGTCTGGGAGCCGATTCCGTTGAAAACCAACAGAGAGCTTGGGCAATGGTGGAAGTGCAGCAAGGTTTTTAATTTGATAGATTACGCTTCTTTGCGATTCTATGAGCTCCCAAAGTTAAGATTTTGTAAAACGCGACTCCGTGTCCAAGTTTTCTCCTCGTGGAGAAGACCACGCTTCTTGATTTTACCACTCATTGATCAGTTAAAACCTCTATTGTGTCACAACAGAAGCCGATTATAGGATTTCGAGTTCCATTGAAAGTTGTAAGCTTTTAAATGAGTAAAATGGTCCTTGTTTAAATTTGAAGCCTTCGATATTTTGTTAAAAAGGCTTCTGTTGTGACAATCTACAATACACCTAGTTTGTCTGCCTATTGTGTCTGTTCAGGAAATTCTATATCTGCGCTGTATTCTTGGACACAAAATTGGTGATTTTAGGACTTCCGAAGGCTTACCGAATAAACACGAATGTTTAAAGTAAGATTATGCTAATTATGGAAATTAAATTCAAGCAGCTATTGTTCACTGTCCAGAAAAGAACAATACGTTGCAATTCAGAGATCGCAAATTTTTGAATTGAAGATTGTAAGCGTTTCCCAAGCTCTTTGTTAGCTATAAGGAGTATTATCGTAGTTTTTGTTTTGTTTTTTTGGAAAACTTCTTAAAAGTTTCTATTAACGTTGGAACGTAAAAAAAGCCCGACTTCGGACTTTTAAAAAACAACTCCGTAGCACACGATTTAACGCACGTGCAATTATTGATTCAGAAACTGAAAATTTTACTAAAGAGCGTATTCATGAATACTTCGCGCAATGTTGCTACCACTCGTCGCACTTCGTGCATACGCTTTAAATAAATAAATACTGATGACTTAGTTTTTGGCTTGTAATAGAATTAAAATTTTATAGTTTTTAACAGGAAATGTACTTTCAATTACTGATTTTTCTACAGACGTCAGTCACTTACGGTACGTTAATAAGTTGTGCATGTAGACGAGTAATTTTTTTGCCGTCCTACCCTCAAAGTAGAGGATTTCAGAGAAACGGAACAGAACAGAGTAGAACAGATCACTGTTGTTATGAGCAGGTCATTTGGACAATCAGGGGGAGGGATTCTAAAGTACACTTTGCCTCTACCTTACTAGCCTGCTGCGTGTCAGGTGTCAAATGGGGCGGGGTGGCTGGCAAGCTTGCTCACTTTAATCTTTAATAGATATACTGCTAAGACAGAGAAACTATACTAGGAGTTTAAAAGCAAAAACTAAATAAATAAGTAAATAAATAATTAAACATATATAAACATAAATATGAATACACGATAAAATCTAATAAAATGAATATGAATAAAATAGAAAAATACAATACAGTATAGTCTCCTACATGTTAGAGATAATGGCCTTAAATTCATCTAATGAATCAGGAATTAGAGGTGAAGGTACACTGTTCCAAGTTCTTATCGCTCTAGGGTAAGAAGAGAATTTATAAGTATCATTCTGTGTGGCAAGTTGGTGAAATGGTGCACAATTAGGAGATCTTGAAGCTCTTGTATTGCGAGATATTTCAGGTGGTAGGGAAATACCAACTTTGTGAGTTATCCACGCGAGTAACCCGACTCGCTTCGCTCTGATCACCGGCTCACAAATGGTGGGTCCACTGCCAAGTTACTTGAGCTAATAACTAATAACTCACCAAATGAGCTTCTTGTAGGCTAGGGGAGGGAAAGGGGGATTTGCTTCATGTTGGAGTCCCCCCTCCGGGGGGGGGGGGATTCGCAAATTGCAAGTTTGCCAGCAACCTCGTTTCCAGAGTCTTCATCTCCCCACCCTAGAGAGAGCGAGCGGATGGGAAGAAGAGATACCCTGGGAACGAGGCTGGTGTTAGACTACGAGCAGTCTCTCTTTCCGCTCAGAGATAGTCGAGGATTACGAATAAGCGAGGGAGCGCGAAATCGCCTGCCGCGCTGAAACGTGACGCGCGTGTCGAGCCGCTAGTGTAGTGGTGTGTGTGAAGGAGGAAGCAACCTTTTCCTTTTTTGTAATGTGTGAATTTTAAAACGCAAGGGATACTAAAATCTTCAGGGTCGTCATATGTTTCGGACTTTATGATTGGTTTTTCTGTTTCTGTAATAATCATGTGAAGGACCTCGACCCTTTGCTGTGGTTTGCTATCTTGAAAATTCAAACTCAAGAGATACTAACTATAATCTCTTCTGGGTTTTATTATATTTTGGATTTTATGATCTCTTTAATTATTATAGGTGGTTTGCAACCAATTCCCAGAGATCCAAAAGACAATGGCGTTGCGACCATGTTCGAATAACAATGTGAAACCTTAGATGTCCACCAACATGGCGGTGATTACCCTGAGAAAAGAGGCCCTTCGATCTTATCTAGGAAGATCGAAGGGCCTCTGCTCGCAGGGTAGGCGGTGATGAAGTAACATGAAAATCATCTATAGAGTTAGACTTAACGAGTAAACAATTACATGAAGGAACATCGAGGCTAGAGACAGTGAAGACAATGGATTAACGTACAAGCCCTAAGACCGAATGAAAGGTCTCAAACCGAACGAACGAAACCAGCGAATGGACAAAGAGACTAATTAAAACGTGAAAGAACATACAAACCCGACAATCGAATGAGCGTTTCTGTTTCCGTAATATGTGAAGGGCATTGGACCTTCACTGTGGTGTGCTATCGTTGATATTAAAACTCTGCTCTGTGGTTAGGACAATGGTCCTTCACTGTGGTGTCTTATCTTTCATATTTAAAGTCTGATGTTTTTGTGATATGTGAAGGACATTGGTCCTTTGTCTGTAGTATGCTGCCTTAATGTTAAAACTCAAGAGAAACTATTCTCTTCTGGGGCACATAAAGGGATTAGCTCGAGGACGGAAGCGCGATGGATAAATTGATGAATGTAGAAGCCGTTTGATCAGATTGAATTAAAGTGTACTAGGGTCAGTGAATGAACGAACGAACAAACCCGACAATCCAAAGGAATGAGACTTCAAAACTCAATCACCAGGGAAATAAAATAAAGCGCTGTGAAATAGCCACCTTTTTTCAAGTGTCCTCACAAGTGGCCCATTAGCTCGCTATCTGATATAGCACGAACGTGGCTCTAACTTGTAGCCGGTCAGTCTCGAATTATAGACTTAGTATGGGAAATTCAGAAGGAAAAAACAACACCGCGGACAACAGTATTCTATAGCAAAAACGGTGTAGTCACTGCAGTAAAAGATTTTTTTGTCTTTAATGTCATGAAATAACAAAAACAAGACAATTTCAAAACGACTCTTCACTGTAGCAGTCAGCTTACTAAAAACTCTAAACTTTTCCTGGGAAATTTTCGATTAAAATAAATGTGCTTTCTATTTTGCTCAGTAACAGCGTCGAACTGAGTTATGTTGTAATTCGCTTTGCTTCAGTAATGCAAAGAAAAATCAGTTATAAATGGTCTATTTTTTGTTTTGGCTTAACCGAAAACAGTTTTTAGAAATAATGAAAACATTGAGGCATAAGTTAATTGTTCTCTAACCTAGCCTGATCTTGTTCTCAATCGATATATCGTACGTGTGTTCGATCACATTCAATATTATGCTCTGAAGAATATTAGTTGTTTAAACTAACTTCCTTATTTCATTACTCAGTTTTATGCTCTGAATAATGAACCACTTCCTTTCATGCTTAAACGAACTTCCCGTTCTTTCTTCAAATTCACAGATTCAACAAAAACGGCTGATAAGAAGAGTAAAGAGTAAACTCTTCTCGGATTTATTGTATTTCGGATTTTGTGACTGGATTTTCTTCTTTTGTAACATGTGAAGGACACTGGCCCCTCGCTGCGCGGGAGTGCTCTCTTTGACATTAAAACTCAAGTCCTGGGTTTTAATATGTTTCGGATTTTACGATCCATTTCATTATTTAAGGATTTATGGGTAAACAGTCACATAAAGGGAAGATCGAGGCTAAAGGCAATGTATGAACGCACAAGTCCTGTGATCGAATGAATGGCCTCAAAATGAACCAACGTCGGCGAATAAACGAACAGGCAATGTATCATATGAACAAACGAACAAGCTCAACAATCGAGAAGACGGAAACTTCAAAACTCGATCATCTCCTAGTGAAATGGTATAAATTAGCGCTCTAAAATAGTGGCCTCTTTACCGTTCCTGTACAAATATTTCACGGAACTTGGAACTCCAGATGGCGTTTCTGAGAAAAACTTTCCAGTTACCAAAAATCATTTTGCAGTATTTTTTAGCAAAAGCGGTACTAGTGTAGTCCTAACAGTAAACGATTTTAGTTTTTATTTCATGAAATAACAGAGAAAGAGTAGAAACAGTACTGTGTATAGAGCGCTTTTCAAATGAGTGTCCAAAGTAATTCGCGTTTTGCTTTGGTTTTGCTTTACTTCACTCTGTGATTGGTTAAAAAATCTCGCGCCACTTTCTCGACCAATCAGAAGTAAAACTCAAACCAATCCCGACTCGCTCGCGCGCGTTTTCCCGCCCTTGGCGACAGTTACATGTATTTGCTTCGAGTTCTGATTGGTTCATTGGGTAATTTGTGTTTGTTGTGATTGGCTGGGGTAATTACTTTGGTTTTGGTTTTACGACACTCATTTGAAAAGCGCTCTAGTAGCCATAGTAAAAGGTTTTTATTGTCTTTATCCCAAGAAACAACCTAGAAAGAGTGAAAAGAAAAGACGGTGAAGAAACTTGCCGTGAGCGAAAGAAATACCTTGAAATAGACAGACTAGATTGACTCATTAAGGAGAAACCGATTCACGTCACAATGTTGAATAAACAGCCACCACAAAGAAAATACTACAAACTTAGCAGGTGAAGGAATTGCTTTCTATTTTGGTCAAGTTACAATGTCATTCTCAGTTTCGCCATTATATGTTCTTGCAAAAACAAAATAAGAAGGTTTACGATACTAATTTCAGAACGATTCATTATGGCATTCGGCTTGTTAAAACGTGTTTTACAAGTTCATTTTCTGGGAAAATTAACGCAAAATTTTCAGATCAAAGAAGTCAGTAGGTCTCTATTTTGCTCGAGTAACAGTGTCGATACCCCTGTACTTTGCATGGTCGCAATTCTATTTTTTTTTTTCAGTAATACGAAGAAAAACCGTATTGTGAGAATAATATTTCAAAAACAAAAATAATCTACTGCGCACTGAATTCATTAGATTATTAGATGCGAAATTCTCCAAATATTTCAGTGGAGAAGTGAAAATATTGATAATTTTGACTGTTACTCATTTTTCTTGGAATGAAGAAATCCTTAAACCTCCCCCCCCCCCTTTAATTGTATCATATTGAGGTAAGGCTTTGCTTGAATGTCCAAGATTCGAGCAAAGGGGTTGCAGAAAAGTACAGTGTTATGGGAAAGTACGTCATAAAATGATATTTTGTCCTCACCTTGTTCTTTTCTTTAGTTAAAAGTAAAATGCCGATCTCTGTAGGATTCATGTGGACATCAGTTATTATAATTGTGATTTGATCTTCTGCTTTCATTCCGATCGATATCATAATATGAATTTATCCTACATTAAATGCCCTGAATATGGTCCATTAGCTCGCCTTAGAATTGAAGCTTAAATTTTAAGCACTGAATGTAGTATGGTTGAATTTCTTAAAACTTTATGTATTGTGAGAAACGAGAGTCGTTTTTGAAATTAGATGAATTGTTTTGAAGCAATTATTTTCCGTGAGAACCTCATCCGGGCAGAATTAGCTATTATAAAGTGTCCATTTTTTGCTCAACTAAAACAGTTTTTTTTATAAAAATGAAAACATCGAGGCAAACGTCAAATTGTTTTCTGATCTAGCCTGATCTTATGCTCATCGATATATCGTCTGTTCACCTTTTCTGTTTAAACCAGCTCCCTGTTATTTTTTCAAATTTGCATTTAATTTCATTCTATGGATAATCTTAGCTGCTTAAACTGACTTCCCTGGATTCCATGTTTAAACAAACTTCCTGTTCTTTTTTTTTTAATTTGCAGTCAGTTTTGTGCTCTGAATAATCTCGGTGGCTTAAACTTCCTTCCACGCTCAAACTAACTTCCTATTTTTTTTTTCTTCTAAAATTCACAGATTCAACAAAACTAATAAGGAGAGTTAAAGTATTCGAAGAAATTACATGTTTACTAAACATCGGAAAAAGTGTACGTCTTGCTTGGTTGAATTGTTTGAAGCCATTATAAACGCGCCCAGGAGAACTCCAAAATTTAATCCAAGCCGAATTCATTCTGTCAGTTCAGTGTTATGCTCGCAAACAAATGCCAAATTTGGAGAAATTCAGTCCAGTGTTATGCTCATAGGAAACAAAGGTAAACAAACACCCAGTTTTTCCAATGAAAATAGGAGAAATTTTGATGTCAATTAGGAGATATAAGGGCATTTATTCTTTAGAATGTTATCATTCTTTTCAAGGTTTTGAACCACCAAGAGGAACTCGCTGAATTAAAGACTGGGTGAGGTCAGTAGGTCTGCAGTTTTTGGACAAACCTTCAGGAGCTAATATTGATAGTCATAAGGTACGTACGACAGTTCAGGATTTTCATTGATATAGAAGTTTTCTATTTACTCTTTTTTTTTAACAAAAATGATCTGGAAACGTGTTTCTCGCTACCAATGTCGATTCGCTACACGCATCGAATCTTACCTGCACCCCAGTTATTCAAACCTGTCCAAGGTATGTATTGAAATATACCCTACATGCTCAAAGCATTTAGGAAGGAGAACAAAGCTGCTGTTGAAAATGTTATTCTGTGAATATCTAGAATAAGTAAAATGCTGTAAGCCTAAAAGGTGTATAGCAGAAGTTCTTGTTAAGTTTGATTTGCACGCGGCAGAGGATCATCATCGAGCATGTGAATATTTCAATAAAACTGGAATTAATTCTTTTGCATACGAAGGTGGTATCGTTCACGAAAACTATTTTCTCCTTTGAGGAAAGGTGGAAGTGTAGGTTTGTACTGTTCAACTGTTTAATTGTGATATTTTACGTTTCCATTACCCAGAACTGCTAGCTGCGCTGTTTACCATGAAAACTGTTGGTGTTCTTCTGGCACTTCTGATGATCTGCATGGCATCTAAATTGGGGCCATCAAAAGGTAAATGATGCGTACCAGAGCTGTAGGCAATTTAAAACTCTGTGCTGGACTGAACATGTACAAACTACACTACTGTAGATTTTTCTACCAGTAGAAGGGATGAAAACGAAGACGGGAATTGGGGAAACCTTTGCTCTGTGAAATGAAACCCGTTTCTCAAATGGTTTCGTTGAGTATTTCTCTCTGTTAATTAATATCCCAGCCTCTTTTTTCAACCGGCCCAAGTGTAACTTTTGTGGCCTAACGTAATGCAAATCATAAAACACAATTAAAACGTATTTAGCCTTTCTTTCCTTTTTGAAAAAATGCTCAAATGCAGCCTGCCTGTGGATGTAAACTTTTGCTATTAGAATAAGTTATTAGTAGTTATTTTTTCGGGGAGATGATCAGTCCTGATCTGAAAGTAAGATCTTGGTTTTTCTTTGTTCATTCCACTGTCATGTTTTTCGGAAGGTAATGCTTATTTTCATATTCTCTTTATTCTTTAGAACTCAAGGCTGGGATTGCTGACTCCACAAAGGAGGTGAAGGCAATGATTCGCCGGCATAAAGGTGCATGTGACTTTTGACTTCTACGCGATTATCAGTTGGGTTAGAATGGAGTAGAAATCTGCCTTTTTTCATGTAAAACAATTAAAATCTGTTGGCAGACATTCAAAGTGATTTAGTTTAGTGCCACCTTGATGCATGCAATGTTGCAAAGAGCCATTTACTAGTGATGTGTCTTTATCTTATACGATTGAAAGTCAGCTAGGATGATCACTTGCCAACACAAACTAATTCTACTTTCAGTTTTGTTGCTAAGATGAGTCCTGAGAACTTCAAAAACCAGCAAACCAGTGCATAGCGTGGGCGGTTACAGGAATTAGGACTAGACCATGTAGTTATATATAATATCAAAAGGGACAGGGGTGGGACTGGGGGGATCCACATCAGCTTCTTTCCCCTGATCAGTCGCAGTCCGCCAAAATCGCTTCTTCACTGCTCGCACAAGACGCCTCTGCGGCCAACTCGGAGGCAAACATGGCAGCACTACCTACACAAGTTTCTGAATATAACCGATAAAGCTCACCAAAAGAAACAAGCGAACTCAAACTTCAACTGGAACTCCAGGCTTCATCAGGCACGGCAGGTCAGATGGTTTCCCCAATTTTCCAACTGGTAGGCCTCAAGACCAGAGAGGAGAGACCTGGGAGACCTTCGTGCTCCACTAGAACCCTTGTTCCGGAACAATGGCCATACATTCTAGCTCTAGGGTGAGTCAAAGCTGTACAAGTTGTCCCTAACAGAATTAACCACTGCTTACTTAGCAATTGTGGACAAGTGTTGTGATGACACACACAATCTCTTTTACTCAAGCATTTTAGCAGATGTTATGGACGTTGCGTATACCCATCAGTGGTCAGCGGTTTGTGCTAGCCATGAGGGGATGAGGGTCCTTTGCGTTCTTGAAAATGGGCTTATTCTTTCAACGCTTTGAAGCAGCCTTTTTTAATTCAGCCAAATCGTCTTCCCACTGTTGACACATCCTGTCAGTATGAAATAAGACCAGACCAGCGCCACATGTCCTCCCACATCGCTTCTGAATCCAGCTCTCCAGAGCAAGACCATCTCTGTCATCAAGACAGTACCGGGGATCAATAATCCTGAGCTCTTTCGTTGTTCAAAGAGGAGAAGATGCCCAGACGAAATTTTGGAGTCCTTTGGACACAATATCAACAGCCTTGATCTCCTCATCATCATGGCGGTTCTTAAGCTATGGGGCATGCTCCTTCGGGGAAAGCGTTTCATTCTAGAGTGCGACAACGAAAATAGTGCCAGGTTTTAAATTCAGGCTGTTCCCGGATATGAGGCATGCAAGCTTCTCTGAGAGAAATTTGGTTCTTGTCTGCCATTTTCGACTTCGAGCGAAGGAACATATTCCTGGCCACTACAACACCATCGCCAGTGACCTCAGCCACTGAAACACCAGCCCATCTCATGAGGCTTATTTTCTTTCCCTGACCGCTGACCTAAGGAGTTATTCAATTTTGACATTCAGATGTGAAAGTTCTTTTTCTGTTATCTGTGGTTTCCCTTCTCAACTTTCCACGAATCCTCTGCACAGTCTTGGCTCAGCCCCAGCTCGATTTCAACTTCGTTTTTAGCCCTACCAGTCCTCAACGCTTTAGTACATGCCCAGGCCTATGCACCCGGAAGGATTAACGGATACCTCAAGGTTTCGGATCCTTCAAGGTCTCATTAATCAAAGAGGGGCTCTAGTGTCTCCTCAACTTAGTAACTCATCAAAGCAGCCGATCTTTCTTGACACTCTACTTCTGTTCAAATCACGCCTTGATCTCACCACGTCAGTGGTTGCCGCCACCTGGCGTCTCTTTGTCGTTGCCCCTGTTATGTTTCTCCGAAAATCAAAGCTCACTGCGTCTTCAGCACCAGCTTTGATCGCAATTACCATCTCGGTTGAGAGCACATCAAGTTTACCAGAAACAGTGCAGTTTTTCACATCAAGTGGTCCAAGACCATTCACCACAAGGATCGTCTTCTCTTCGTTCCCTTGCCAAGTGTCCCTGGGTCGGATCTATGCCCAGTTTCTGCTGTTTTGCAATACTTTACCTTGGTCCCCCCCCCCCAGCATCTGTTTCTTCTCCATGTTGCACCATGGCTTTTTGCGTACCCCGATCTTTACGTCCCCTGATCCATGCTACCTTCACCAGACAACTCGCTACCGTCTTATATCTCAGATAGGCTTGAATCCGCCTTATTTCCTCCCTCACAGCATCCGACAAGCTTAAGGTTGTGCCACATTTTTTATTCAGGTGGAAGTTGCAAAGTGGCTAATTCAACTTCATGGTGATTGGCAGCCCAACACTTACCAGCATTTGACTTAATCTCCTAACAGTGCTAGCTGACGTAATGGCTGCTGGCCTTTTGGATTCATTTTGATTTTGATTGACATCTACGCCTTTTTTTTCGAATAGCCGTTTTTCTGAACTTTCCGCGTATATAATTATTTCGAATTTTTCCTTTCATTTTTAGTCATCATTCTTGTAATATTTTTTTTCTTTTCTTTCTTCCAGCGTTTGGGTCCTTAAAAATTTTTCCCTTAATTTTCTGGGAAGTTTTTCCAGAAATAAGTTTTTTTTTCTTTGGACCCTTTCTTTCGTGTGTCCCTTAACATTTTGAAATTAATTTGTGTTTTTTTTCTGTAGGTAAAACTAAATAATTTTTTTCTTTGCAATCTGCCTGGGTATCAAGTTTCATAAGTTTGGATTTCACAACCACGTGCTCTTCGCTAGTGCACATTGGCAATAATTTTGTACGTACTCTCCCTCCCAGGCGGTATTTCGTTTTCATGAAGAAATAAATATATCTTGTTTTATTTGGCCTATATAGTAGTATTGTCAGCCTTTCTTTTGCGCATCGCTTATCATTTTGGGAGATAATTTTTGTTTTGTCTGTAGGTAAGATTGAAGATGTCCAGGACAAGGAACACCCCTTCGGGACATTTCGTGATTCCGCTTATCCACCTCGACCTCCATCTGCCAAAACAGGTGGGGAATTTAAAATAAAGCATATACGTAACATGCTTAGAGCAAACACTTTAAACAAAAATATCGCGGACATGCTGTTTGATTACTCTGTGGTTTAATCTTACTTCTGGCACTCAATTCTGTCTTTTCTCGGTCACCATGTTTAACATGTTTCATCTAGCTCATATATCAAAACTACCTTGTGAGAGTTCAATTATGCTCAAAATAAACGTTTTGAGTGCGATATTCGTGCAATATCACCACCTCATGTGACCACTTTTCACAGTGAAACGTGTTTCATTTGCGGTTACTAACCCTCCCTCCCCTATCCCCTCTCACAACATAGATACTGTGTTTCGCCAGTTGCCTTTTAAGATAGCTCCTTCAGCTAAATAACATATTAAGCTGTTATCAACAGATAGCTTCTGACAAGAAAAGTATTACAACACCAAAAAATATTTGATCCTAAAAGCCTTGGAGTCCTGCATAACCCATAATTACAATAAGAGTAATTTATACTGTAACATCAGCGGAAATAAAAAGGCAAATATATGTAAATACAAATAGTAATAACAAACTAGTTCACAGCACGTAACTGTAGACTAGACAATATAAACAAATTGCCAGTAATAAAATTACAAATTACGATTTTACACAACATAGCTATGACAGTAGAAGAACTTCTTGCTGCTTTCTAGCCTTATGCTAGGAACATGAAGATGATGACTTTGCCTTTTTGACCAACAGTATCCAAACCTATTGAATATAAAGTTTGACTGGGCCCTTGTGAGCTTGTGGGCTTAGGAATGTGTGCACTGTCTCTTTGGTAAATCCACATTTAGGAAAAAAAAGAACATGATAAGGTGGTAAGGGGTGGCTGCAACTACTCAACTATTGAATTATTGTGGTAATTTTTCTTTCCTAGCAAGGTACATTGTTCACAACACCCTCTGGGGGACAGTCTCCACCACTTCTGTATCACCCCCACTGACTGGAACGGCATTTGGAAATGTGCAGTCATTCAGTGATGGCACTGTTGATAATAGCACAGGGGTACCATACTTCTTCCTGGCAAAACTTGACCCCGTGGTGCAGAACACTGAGTCGAATCAGTGGACAAGCTTGTCGCTTTCTGAAGCACAACTTGATTCCAAATACTGCGAAATTACTAGCCAGACTGATCCTGAGTTGCCACTGTGTGCTAGAGTTACTCTCACGGGAAAGGTAAACTACAGCACTACTTCTAACTAATTTGCATGCTTTCTTCAGTTCGATTATTTCGACAGAATTTGTGGATAGTTCCCAGAAAACCAATTCAAGTCACTTGTGGCCTTGACTTGCTTTCCCTGGAAGCTGCCCTTGAATTCTGGTTGGATAGTCCATCTCAGAAAAGTAGGCAAATTAATTAGTAGTGCACGCTGACGCTTTTATGTGTCACACTGTAAAAGGACTATGATAAAATGTTTAGTCAAGTTGTATTTGAACTACTGGAAACGAAAAAAAATGATGGTCCGGTTTGTTGCAGGGATACTGAATCTGGGGGAGGGACTTTATCAGAATCATCCTCAGGCAACATGAAATAAATAATTAATTGCTACACTGAAATCCAAAGCCACTGAATAAAGGGGGGGAGGAGACTTCCTCGTTATAAAAGTTAGTGACGGGGGTGCTTGTTGTACCTTTTCAGTGTTAAAATTTGTGCTTTCTTTCAAAATTTTGGATGAGCATTCCCTCGCTTCTTCTATGTTGAGTCCTTGCTAGAAATGGATAAAATGTGCAATTTAAAAATGTTAAGCCAACTCATTTGGGCCTGGGAAATTAAAAATATATGAAGATTGATGCCAGTTAATGTCAATCAACATTAGATATTTCATTCTTTGATGTTCCGAACTTGCAGCTTGTTAACGTTTGCGCTGACGAGTTAAAGTTTGCCCAAAATGCTTTGTTTGAAAGACACCCTGCGATGAAAGGGTGGAAGAACAGGACGTTTCATGGTAAGTTCCTCCAAAATATAAAATATTGTAGTTTAATAATCCATGTGTTTGATTCATTTCAGTGTACCATACATAGTTCCACGGCTCTGACAAAGATGAAATATTTGGCTTCATACATGGAAAATGGTCCCAATTATTTGTGTGACTTCTAGGCTCACTATGGGCTCACTATGCTGTCACTCGAGATATTTATGGCAAGCTGGCTGGCTGGATTTAATTGCCAGATTTTTAGCAGCCTTTTTAGCTTCTTTATTACATGCAATTAAATTTCTACTCGTTCGACAGTCAGTTGTTCTAGTGGTTAGTACGCTGGACATATGCTTCTGGTTTTAATTATTCACTTTGTCAACCGGTTTTTTTTTTGTCTTTTTCTTGTTTTTATAATAATTGATTAAACCACAAATTGTCATAAATTGTCTTGACTAGCCATACGCTGTCAATTTAATGGTCAACAGGTTTGTTGACAAAACTCAGCAAAGCAGACAAACAGTACTGAGACAAACTGACTAATTTTACTGGCAATAGACCGACGGACATTGGCCGTAAACAAAAGGCGGATCGAAAAGCATCAATCACGTTTTACAGTTTTCACAACCATTATAACATCAAGGCTTTACTGACAGACGACCAATAACATTGTTACTTCGGCGACCAATCAAATCAGATGACTATGGCCTTAAACCACTTACAAAATATGATTTTTTTGATTGATTGTTCCTGAGCTGTTCATATTATTTGTTAATTAATCAACAGCCAATCAAAAAATGTATTTTTTCAATTACAGTTGAACTTCTTCAATGCAGACACCATAGGAACAGAGATTAGTGTCTGTGTTGCAGTTCAATTTTTATTTTCCTTTGTTCTTTTTTATGTTAAGATATGATAATGAATATAAAACAAAAGCACATAAAATTGAACCAAGGATAAAATTGAACTACAACATCTGTATTCTGGAGGTTTCCGTATTACAGAGGTAGAGTTTATGTGAATTTTGGCTTAGCTCGGACCAAGTGAACTGTCCATCATAGATAGGTGTCTGTATGGTAGAGGTATCAGAGAGGAGAAGTTATCTCCTGATGACGGTCGGCTGACTGAGGAGCCCATGGACTATGGGTACCAGATTGCGAAGCTGTGGTCATGGTTTTTTTTTACATCATTAAACGTTGCTCTAGGCCAGATTCACTTTGACCAGTTAAAATCAACAGAGGAAAATTGAAAGTCTCACCGGAGCCGTGGTGAGATTCTCGATGATGTTTGATCATGTTTCAATGTTTGAAATCTTTAATTGACCAAACCTGCATAGCAGGCGCGTATTTAAATTATCGGGCGTGTCTGAAGCTCATGTGAGAGAAAAGGCGAGGGGTACCTGCTCTCCTTTTCAAATACGCGAGCCTTCTTCTAACCCCTGAAATCGCACTATCCGCTACCGGTAATTTAAAGATGCCTGCTACACGGGCCACCGTTTAGTGTTTTCTAAACGGTCTTTTTTTTCCCTGTTCACTTTTTCATCCTGTTTAGATTGGCAGACTATGCGGCTTGATATCACTAACGTGTGGCTCCTTGATTACTTTGGACCCGCTGTCACCGTTCCTTTGGAAAAGTACTTCAACCCCGAGTTGTAGGGAAATCCTACTGCGAGTTGCATTGGTGCTGAACAAGGCAGTTGAAACGACCTTTTGGGGGGTTTTAAAATAAGAATTAAAATTAAAATGCTGTTTTGGAACTCATAAAATAGGGTTTATACATTGACAATAAACTGAACAATAATAGCAAAGCGAAAAGTTAAATTCAAATAGAAAGGCTAAGTTACAGATAAAATGCGTTTTAAGAAGTGAATATTGTATCGATTAAGTACAATATGACTTATTTGTTCCACAGCATAATAGCTATTTATTTGACTATGGCTGTAATGAGATTTAAATAAACGTCAACAGGAAATGTACTTTCAGTTGTTGATTCTTTTTGCCGGCAGATTTCAGTCACTTTTTATTAACAAGTCGTGCATGCAAACAGATAGTTTTTTCCGTGTTCTAAGGAGAGGATTTCTGGGAAAGAAAACAAAACAGAACAGAACGCTACGAACGAGTGTTTGATGGTAATCAATCTTTGTTCGACAATCAATCATTTCAACAATGTTGAGCGGTGTTGAGATCGAATGGAAAAGGTGAATGCGTTTGGTTGGCTCAGTTGGATTTTTTGGTGGCGATACCTTCCACGATTGAGGGTGACTTAGACCACCACAATAAACAGAATAGAGCGAGCAACTTTCACACCCTTCTTAGTAAAGTTTCAGCTGCGGTGAGTTTTCTTGCAATCAGGATTACCATAACAATCCAATGACGCCATGGTTACTTTACATAAAGTCGATTTTCTTTTGTTCAGGTAGGATTCTTGTAAGTCTGATCAGCTGCCTTTCTGGGTACCGAGTTTAAGAAAAAACTATGCGAGCGTTTTCGAGAAATTTGCAGCTGAAGTTTTTAGCTTTAGAAATGAAAGAAATTCATTCGAGCTGCTCTTACTTGTGTTTGCCGGGCTTGAGGGAAACACGTTTTCAGCTTGTATCACGATTCTCAGTTTCTTTGGATTGCTTTTGAGACGTCAATATAACTGCAATTTCGAATTTGTTTCTACAGAGGACCGACTTACGGCGAAGAAAGCCCATATTTTGATAACTTTTCTGCAAAAGAAAGATTTGATTACGCGTACAAACATTCGTGTTCAACAGTTGACGACCTGTAAGAATTCATCTTTCCCTCAGTGTAAGAAATTCTCAGTTTTTCATTCTTTTGCTTTGCCCGAAAAACGATTGAATCAATAATAATAAAGTGTATATCGTTTGTCTCACGATGTAGTCACTTGAGTTGTACATCGCGAAGTTTCGACTGCTTTATACTGCTAGTCTTCGTCAGGCGATGAGGTCGACTGGTTACGCGTCACCATATGAATCACGATGGTCGGCTGTGATTGGTGCGTTTCGATCCTCAGTTTTCCGCTGTTTCCTGAGAGGTCCGATTTGAAGTTGTTCCCTCGGCGGCTCGCTAGCGTACCGGTTTCCTGCTGTGTTTCTTGAACGTTGGTATCCACGCTTCAGGAATTTCAATTCCGTTGTCCCTGTTGATGTTATCGGGGTAAAGTCTTATGTGGATAGCTTCATTGACCCTACGGACGTACCAATGTGAGTCTTGATCAATAAACTTTACCTCGTTCCAAAGCGGGTGGTGGCCGGTCTTATTGGCATGCTCAGAAACGGCGGAGGTCTGGGTACGGGCGAGTCGTATATCCCTGTCATGCTCTTTGATCCTCTCCTGCATAGATCTTCCTGTTTCGCCAATGTAGACTTTTCCGCATTCACAGGGAAAAGATTGAATCAAATTGAATTGAACGATTGAATCGTGATACACAACTACCTGCGATTGTGAGACGGCATTACTGCATTATATTGACGGCTAGTTGATAGAAAATATATTCTCCGAATTGGGCTCCCTCGCTTCGCGACTCCACCCAATACGGAAAATATTTTCTTCCAACTAGCCGTCAATATATATATATTTTCAGTGGATGGGCGGGTGGAATTCTTAAAATCCTGCAATTTGATTGGTTCCGGAAACGGGCGGAATTTTCCGATTTTTCCCGCTCACGATACGATTCCACCCGCTCCGGAATCCATGGAAAACTTGAAGTAAACTCATTTTACTCCAGCGTAACGAAACGGTAGATTTTTTCGTTTTAAAATGAAATTTTTCTCTCATTAACCGTTGAAAAGTGAAACGAAAAATCAGAAATGGAATAAAAGGCCTGGTTATTCTCCGAAAAAGGCGAGTATATCTGAGTTTTTGTTGACAAAACTTTGCTGGCTTGCTTTTATCCAGTTGTAGTTTTCTTATTGACATGCCATTTGATTTAACACGGCTTAACTGCACATTAGTCTTTCGACCTCCCTTTTCTGGCTTGAAATTTTGTTATTTTCCTTGGAGATCTCTTTTCTTATCTTGTCCCATTTAAGGTGATTCCATTCAATTGCATTACGCATCCTTTCTGCGCATCATTTCTTGCGTGATTTGCGCGTGCACGAGCGCGCGCACCTTCGGAACTTTATAGGGTTTCTATGAAAGCTGAGCTGTTCAGAGAAATAAATGGTCGTTTTCTCTTAAACGAGCTCGGTGACCCCCATTTTTTAAGACAAATTCAAATGGCACACGGTCTAGTAGAATATATCGCGATTTCAAAAAAAGTTAAAAATTCTGCTTTGAGGTATTTTTATTTAAATGCCGAAAAGAACACATTTTTAGGTGCAGCACGGTATGAACGCACGCGGCAAATTTTTTAATTTATTTCATAATCTTGATTCCTGTTCAACTAAAATAGTATATAATACAAGATAAATGTTTGTTTTGGTGAACTGCTCCAATATTTCAATACAAGCAATGACTTTTTAAAGCAATTATAGTTCTCATTTCTGATTACTAGGGTTTGTCAGGAAAGCCTTGCAGGTTGTATAGTTGCTATTAATGGCTATCCATTTTGTGAAAAAACAAGCACGGTGACCCCTATTTTTTATTCCATTTTTGAAATGTTCTAAACATCATTACCAGGTGGACAAAGTTTAAGAAAATTTTAAATATTCCTTCTATTTCGATGGAATCACCTTAACTTCATTTAAAGGAGGTCACTCCAGAAACCGTATATTTTTTGTACTTATCAATAAATAGATCACAATTGACCGTTGTTTGAGCTTCCATAGTGTATCTGATCCCAGTGAAATTCCTCTCCAAGGAAGCAAAAAATTCATCATCGGGAGCCGCCATTTTTGGATAGCGCTTAGGAGCCTGGTCGCATATTCGTGACGTCAATTCGTCCAACTTGAAATTGGCGCGAAGCTCAAAAGCAGCGGGCCAATTTTAAGTGCATAGCTTTTCGGCTGCTCTCATTTCTTTTTCGCGGTGCCGTTGTGAACTGAAAAGGGAGCTTAAGCAACCACGACGGCAACGCCAAGGAAAACGTCACTATAAAAATGACTTCCAAATGTTTTAAACTTGTTCGTGATAGTTTCAACTCGTTCAATCTGTCATTCCGCTCAACTTGTCAGCTCCAAGATGTTTGTTTGTATTCCGATACGATGGCTACGCTCAAACCGTATTGTTTCGAACCAGAACGTGACGGTAATTCCGAGGACGATGAAAGTGGAGATGGTTAAATGAAGGAACGGTTAGAAGGTACATTTTGGTGCACTCGTGAAAGATGTGAATTGATGCCGACTCCGAGAGAATGCGTTTGTTGTCGAGGGCAGTCAGAGTCGGAAAACAAAGATAGAAGGTACACTTCGAACGAGTAAGAGTCGTATTTATTAAAGAAGAAATTTTTTTCACTTGAACATTGTTCTTAACATTAAAATGTGGCTTTAATCGAGCCGCAGTAGGTTTGTGGTCTTAATCTGAATTGTTCGTGTTTATTTTAATTTACTGCTTGCGGTGAAATATGCGGGTATTTCTTGTGTCACAGAATACGAGGACTTCTCTCTTGTGTGCGTAAATCCTTCTTCGGGTATTTCCACCGAGAAGTTGGTTTCAAAGCAGTCAGCATGAAAATGCTCTTTAAAAACGTAGACATTTTCCAGTTTTTCAGCCAACCCAAATCGCTTCTCATGGCGAAGCTGGTCGAGCCACTGCTTTGCTAGGTCTAGATTTCACCTCTTTCCTTATCCGTTTTTCGGACATATTGCTTGTTTACCATTTACACGGGCAAACCGGTCAGTTTACCGTTTGGGTTGGTTTGGGCAAATGATAAGCAAATTTCGGTCTTGGGAAAATTCCGTTCGGGACTGGCGCTTACCATTTGCAGAAATCCCTACCATTTACCAAAAAATTTGCACGACGGCGACGGCTAACGAGAAGGTCGCAAAACAAGAGCTTTGATTAACAAAACAACGACTTTGCACGTACGTTATTTTTGGTATATTTCTTTGCCGTTCTGTGCACAACTACAACGTGAAATGACCAAATTCAACGTTTTGTGTAGAACACAAACACACGACGGTGAATTTTCGTCTTTATAATAATAATATAACAGTAACAACTTTATTCACGTGTCTAGTGATCTAGCACCCTGTAAAGACAGGGCGCTAATTGGGGACACTGCTATTTTCTAATTAATTTTCTAAATAAGTTCTTCCTGAACTGATACGCCTTCCTTACAAATTCAGCTCCTGGATAATTCGACTGCATTAGACACGTTAAACGAGTCGGAATAATCGCCAAGACGTTTCAAAGATTGTGAAGTCATTTTAAAAGTGACGTTTTCCTTCCCGTTAAGCACCCTAATTAATTGTTGTTGGGACAGAAAATGGCCGCAAGAGCCTGATGAAGATGATGAAGATGATGACTTTGCCTTTTTGACCAACAGTATCCAAGCCTATTGAATATAAAGTTTGACCGGGCCCTTGGGAGCTTGTGGGCTTAGGAATGTGCGCACTTTCCCTTTGGTAAATCCACATTTAGGAAAAAAAAAGAACATGATAAGATGGAAAGGGGTGGCTGCAACTACTCAACTATTGAATTATTGTGGTAATTTTTCTTTCCTAGCAAGGTACATTGATCACAACACCCTCTGGGGGACAGTCTCCACCACTTCTGTATCACCCCCACTGACTGGAACGGCATTTGGAAATGTGCAGTCATTCAGTGATGGCACTGTTGATAATAGCACAGGGGTACCATACTTCTTCCTGGCAAAACTTGACCCCGTGGTGCAGAACACTGAGTCGAATCAGTGGACAAGCTTGTCGCTTTCTGAAGCACAACTTGATTCCAAATACTGCGAAATTACTAGCCAGACTGATCCTGAGTTGCCACTGTGTGCTAGAGTTACTCTCACGGGAAAGGTAAACTACAGCACTACTTCTAACTAATTTGCATGCTTTCTTCAGTTCGATTATTTCGACAGAATTTGTGGATAGTTCCCAGAAAACCAATTCAAGTCACTTGTGGCCTTGACTTGCTTTCCCTGGAAGCTGCCCTTGAATTCTGGTTGGATAGTCCATCTCAGAAAAGTAGGCAAATTAATTAGTGGTGCACGCTGACGCTTTTATGTGTCAAACTGCAAAAGGACTATGATAAAATGTTTAGTCAAGTTGTATTTGAACTACTGGAAACGAAAAAAAATGATGGTCCGGTTTGTTGCAGGGATACTGAACCTGTGGGAGGGAACTTCATCAGAATCATCCTCAGGCAACATGAAATAAATAATTAATTGCTACACTGAAATTCAAAGCCACTGAAACAAGGGGGGAGGGGACTTCTTTGTTATAAAAGTTAGTGACGGGGGTGCTTGTTGTACCTTTTCAGTGTTAAAATTTGTGCTTTGTTTCAAAATTTTGGACGAGCATTCCCTCGCTTCTTTTATGTTGAGTCCTTGCTAGAAATGGATAAAATGGGCCTGGGAAATTAAAAATATATGACGATTAATGCCAATTATGTCAATCAACATTAGATATTTAATTCTTTGATGTTCCCAACTTGCAGCTTGTTAACGTTAACGCTGACGAGTTAAAGTTTGCCCAAGATGCTTTGTTTGAAAGACACCCTGCGATGAAAGTGTGGCAGAACATAACGCCGTTTCATGGTAGGTTCCCCCAAGATATTGTAGTTTAACAATCCATGTATTTGATTCGTTTCAGTGTACCATACATAGTTCCACGGCTCATTTGGGCCTGGGAAATTAAAAATATATGAAGATTGATGCCAGTTAATGTCAATCAACATTAGATATTTCATTCTTTGATGTTCCGAACTTGCAGCTTGTTAACGTTTGCGCTGACGAGTTAAAGTTTGCCCAAAATGCTTTGTTTGAAAGACACCCTGCGATGAAAGGGTGGAAGAACAGGACGTTTCATGGTAAGTTCCTCCAAAATATAAAATATTGTAGTTTAATAATCCATGTGTTTGATTCATTTCAGTGTACCATACATAGTTCCACGGCTCTGACAAAGATGAAATATTTGGCTTCATACATGGAAAATGGTCCCAATTATTTGTGTGACTTCTAGGCTCACTATGGGCTCACTATGCTGTCACTCGAGATATTTATGGCAAGCTGGCTGGCTGGATTTAATTGCCAGATTTTTAGCAGCCTTTTTAGCTTCTTTATTACATGCAATTAAATTTCTACTCGTTCGACAGTCAGTTGTTCTAGTGGTTAGTACGCTGGACATATGCTTCTGGTTTTAATTATTCACTTTGTCAACCTGTGTTTTTTTTTGTCTTTTTCTTGTTTTTTAATGATTGATTAAACCACAAATTGTCATTAATTGTCTTGACTAGCCATAAGCTGTCAATTTAATGGTCAACAGGTTTGTTGATGAAACTCAGCAAAGCAGACAAACAGTACTGAGACAAACCGACTATTTTTACTGGCAATAGACCGACGGACATTGGACTAACAAAAAGCGGATCGAAAAGCATCAATCACGTTTTACAGTTTTCACAACCATTATAACATCAAGGCTTTACTGACAGACGACCAATAACATTGTTACTTCGGCGACCAATCAAATCATATGACTATGGCATTAAACCACTTACAAAATATGATTTTTTTGATTGACTGTTCCTGAGCTGTTCATGTTATTTGTTAATTAACAGCCAATCGAAAAATGTATTTTTTCAATTACAATTGAACCTCTTCAATGCAGACACCATAGGAACAGAGATTAGTGTCTGTGTTGTAGTTCAATTTTTATTTTCCTTTGTTCTTTTTTATGTTAAGATATGATAATGAATATAAAACAAAAGCACATAAAATTGAACAAAGGATAAAGTTGAACTACAACATCTGTATTCTGGAGGTTTCCGTATTACAGAGGTAGAGTTTATGTGAATTTTGGCTTATCTCGGACCAAGTGAACTGTCCATCAGAGATAGGTGTCTGTATGGTAGAGGTAACAGAGAGGAGAAGTTATCTCCTGATGACGGTCGGTTGACTGAGGAGTCCATGGACTATGGGTACCAGATTGCGAAGCTGTGGTCATGGTTTTTTTTTACATCATTAAACGTTGCTCTAGGCCAGATTCACTTTGACCAGTTAAAATCAATAGAGGAAAATTGAAAGTCTCACCGGAGCCGTGGTGAGATTCTCGATGATGTTTGATCATGTTTCAATGTTTGAAATCTTTAATTGACCAAACCTGCATAGCAGGAGCGTATTTAAATTATAGGGTGTGTTTGAAGCTCATGTGAGAGAAAAGGCGAGGGGTACCTGCTCTCCTTTTCAAATACGCAAGCCTTCCTCTAACCTCTGAATCGCACTATCCGCTACCGGTAATTTAAAGATGCCTGCTACACGGGCCACCGTTTAGTGTTTTCTAAACAGTCTTTTTTTTCCCTGTTCACTTTTTCATCCTGTTTAGATTGGCAGACTATGCGGCTTGATATCACTAACGTGTGGCTCCTTGATTACTTTGGACCCGCTGTCACCGTTCCTTTGGAAGAGTACTTCAACCCCGAGTTGTAGGGAAATCCTACTGCGAGTTGCATTGGTGCTGAACAAGGCAGTTGAAACGACCTCTTGGGGGGTTTTAAAAAAAAGATTAAAATTAAAATGCTGTTTTGGAACTCATAAAATAGGGTTTATACATTGACAATAAACTGAACAATAATAGCGAAGCAAAAAGTTAAATTCAAATAGAAAGGCTAAGTTACAGATAAAATGCGTTTTAAGAAGTGAATATTGTATCGATTGAGTACAATATGACTTATTTGTTCCACAGCATAATAGCTATTTATTTGACTATGGCTGTAATGAGATTTAAATAAACGTCAACAGGAAATGTAATTTCAGTTGTTGATTCTTTTTGCCGGTAGATTTCAGTCACTTTTTATTAACAAGTCGTGCATGCAAACAGATAGTTTTTTCCGTGTTCTACGGAGAGGATTTCTGGGAAAGAAAACACAACAGAACAGAACGCTACGAACGAGTGTTTGATGGTAATCAATCTTTGTTCGACAATCAATCATTTCAACAATGTTGAGCGGTGTTGAGATCGAATGGAAAAGCTGAATGCGTTTGGTTGGCTCAGTTGGATTTTTTGGTGGCGATACCTTCCACGATTGAGGGTGACTTAGACCACCACAATAAACAGAATAGAGCGAGTAACTTTCACACCCTTCTTAGTAAAGTTTCAGCTGCGGTGAGTTTTCTTGCAATCAGGATTACCATAACAATCCAATGACGCCATGGTTACTTCACATAAAGTCGATTTTCTTTTGTTCAGGTAGGATTCTTGTAAGTCTGATACAGCTGCCTTTCTGGGTACCGAGTTTAAGAAAGACTATGCGAGCGTTTCGAGAAATTTGCAGCTGAAGTTTTTAGCCTTAAAAATGAAAGAAATTCATTCGAGCTGCTCTTACTTGTGTTTGCCGGGCTTGAGGGAAACACGTTTTCAGCTTGTATCACGATTCTCAGTTTCTTTGGATTGCTTTTGAGACGTCAATATATAACTACGTGTTGACATCTCAAAAGCGAGCCAGTGACTGGTTGAAAATTTCTCTGTCCGTTTTTGTTAGGCTCCTCTCGTTCAAAACAAAAAATTAAAATTTCCTCTTCAAAGACGGCCAGAACTGCAAATTACATTGTAGTTTCAAAGATAAAGGAAAGCGATATTCAACTTTAGAATCCACATTATCGAGAAGCCTAGGTAAGACGAGGATTAAAGCACCTGGTTTTAACAGTTTGTTTTTGTGGCGGTGTTGTTGTGCGCGCATTAATCAGGCAAACATGTTTTTGAAAAGTTTTGTACAAAAAGCTCTTCGAGTTTGCATCGTTTTACCTTTTTTGTCAACGTCTGACAGTTAAGGAAACTACATAAAGATGCAATTTCGAATTTGTTTATGCAGAGGACCGACTTGCGGCGAAGAAAGCCCATATTTTGATAACTTTTCTGCAAAACAAAGATTTGATTACGCGTATAAACATTCGTGTTCAACACTTGACGGCCTGTAAGTATTCATCTTTCCCTCAGTGCAAGAAATTCGCAGTTTTTCATTCTTTTGCTTTGCCCGAAAAACGATTGAATCAATAATAATAAAGTGTATATCGTTTGTCTCACGATATAGTGACTTGAGTTGTAGATCGCGACGTTTCGGCTGCTTTATACTGCTAGTCTTCATCAGACGATGAGGTCGACTGGTTGCGCGTCACCATATGAATCACGATGGTCGGTTGTGATTGGTGCGTTTCGATCCTCATTGTTCCGCTGTGAAGTTGTTTCCCGAGAGGTCCGATTTGAAGTTGTTCCCTCGGTGGTTCGCTAGCGTACCGGTTTCCTGCTGTGTTTCTTGTTCGTTGGTATCCACGCTTCAGGAATTTCAATTCCGTTGATGTTATCGGGTTAAAGTCTTATGTGGATAGCTTCTTTGACCCTACGGGCGTACCAGTGCGAGTCTCGATCAATAAACGTTACCTCGTTCCAAAGCGGGTGGTGGCCGGTCTTATTGGCATACTCAGAAACGGCGGGGGTCTGGGTACGGGCGAGTCGTATATCCCTGTCATGCTCTTTGATCCTCTCCTGCATAGATCTTCCTGTTTCGCCAATGTAGACTTTTCCGCATTCACAGGGAAAAGATTGAATCGAATTGAATTGAACGATTGAATCGTGATACACAACTAACTGCGATTTTGAGACGGCATTACTGCATTATATTGACGGCCAGTTGATAGAAAATATATTCTCCGAATTGGGCTCCCGGTCGCTTCGCGACTCCGCCCAATACGGAAAATATTTTCTTCCAACTAGCCGTCAACATATATATATATTAAGTGCATGGGCAGGTGCAATTCTTAAAATCCTGCGATTTGATTGGTCCGGAAACGGGCGGAATTTTCCGATTTTTCCCGCTCACGATACGATTCCACCCGCTCTGGAATCCATGGAAAACTTGAAGTGAACTCATTTTACTCTAGCGTAACGAAACGGTAGATTTTTTCCTCTTAAAATGGAACTTTTCTCCCACTAACCGTTGAAAAGTGAAACGAAAAATCAGCAATGGAATAAAAGGCCTGGTTATTCTCCGTAAAAGGCGAGTACTTCTGTGTTTTTGTTGACAAAACTTTGCTGGCCTGCTTTTATCCAATTTTAGTTTTCTTATTGACACGCCATTTGATTTAACACGGCTTAACTGCACATTAGTCTTTCGACCTCCCTTTTCACGGATGAAATTTCGTTATTTTCCTTGGAGATCTCTTTTCTTATCTTGTCCCATTTAACTTCATTTAAAGGAGAAGGTCACTCCAGAAACCGTATACTTTTTGTACTCACCAATAAACAGATCACAATGAGTTGAGTTATTGACCGTTGTTTGAGCTTCCATAGTGTATCCGATCCCAGTGAAATTCCTCTCCAAGGAAGCAAAAAATTCATCATCGGGAGCCGCCATTTTTGGATAGCGCTTAGGAGCCTGGTCGCATATTCGTGACGTCAATTCGTCCAACTTGAAATTGGCGGGAAGCTCAAAAGCAGCTGGCCAATTTCAAGTGCATAGCTTTTCGGCTGCTCTCATCCGGCTCTTTTCGCGGTGCCGTTGTGAACTGAAAAGGGAGCTTAAGCAACCACGACGGCAACGCCAAGGAAAACGTCACTATAAAAATGACTTCCAAATATTTTAAACTTGTTCGCGATGGTTTCAACTCGTTCAATCTGTCATTCCGCCCAACTTGTCAGCTCCAAGATGTTTGTTTGTATTCCGATACGATGGCTACGCTCAAACCGTATTGTTTCGAACCAGAACGTGCCGGTAATTCCGAGGACGATGAAAGTGGAGATGATTAAATGAAGGAACGGTTAGAAGGTACATTTTGGTGCACTCTTGAAAGATGTGAATTGATGCCGACTCCGAGAGAATGCGTTTGTTGTCGAGAGCAGTCAGAGTCGGAAAACAAAGATAGAAGGTACACTTCGAACGAGTAAGAGTCGTATTTATTAAAGAAGAAATTTTTTTTCACTTGTACATTGTTTTTAACATTAAAATGTGGCTTAAATCGAGCCGCAGTAGGTTTGTGGTCTTAATCTGAACTGTCCGTGTTTATTTTAATTTACTGCTTGCGGTGAAATATGCGGGTATTTCTTGTGTCACAGAATACGAGGACTTCTCTCTTGTGTGCTTAAATCCTTCTCCAGGTATTTCCACCGAGGAGTTGGTTTCAAAGCAGTCAGCAAGAAAATGCTCTTTAAAAACGTAGACATTTTCCAGTTTTTCAGCCAACCCAAATCGCTTCTCATGGCGAAGCTTTCGAGCCACTGCTTTGCAAGGTCTAGATTTCACCTCTTTCCTTATCCGTTTTTCGGACATTTTGCTTGTTTACCATTTACACGGGCAAACCAGTCGGTTTACCGTTTGAGTCGGTTTGGGCAAATGGTAAGCAAATTTTGGTATTGGGAAAATTCCGTTCGAGACTGGCGCTTACCATTTGCAGAAATCCCTACCATTTACCAAAAAATTTGCACGACGGCGACGGCTAACGAGAAGGTCGCAAAACAAAAGCTTTGATTAACAAAACAACGAATCTGCACGTGCGTTATTTTTGGTATATTTCTTTGCCGTTCTGTGCACAACTACAACGTGAAATGACCAAATTCAACGTTTTGTGTAGAACACAAACACATGACGGTGAATTTTCGTCTTTATAATAATAATATAACAGTAACAACTTTATTCACGTGTTAAGTGATCTAGCACCCTGTAAAGACAGGACGCTAATTGGGGACACTGCTATTTTCTAATTTTAAAATTTTCTAAATAAGTTCTTCCTGAACTGATACGCCGTCCTTACAAATTCAGCTCCTGGATAATTCGACTGCATTAGACAGGTTAAACGAGTCGGAATAATCGCCAAGAAGTTTCAAAGATTGTGAAGTCATTTTAAAAGTGACGTTTTCCTTCCCGTTAAGCACCCTGAGTTGGGACAGAAAATGGCCGCGAGAGCCTGAAACTGGTACCAAAGATGAGGTTTGAACAAATGGTGCACGAATTTCCGTTTGGAATATTCCGTCGGGAAAAACAGGACTACCTATTCAGACGTTCCGTTGCTCCCGGAAATTTTCCACTGGAACGACCCGAAAAGTCGTGTACCATTTACTTTCCAACCGGAATTTCCGGAAAGTTGTTGTAAATGGTAAACAACCATTGTTACAGTCTGGGACTGTTGACGGCAACAGCTGATGAGAACGTCACAAAACAAAAGGTTTAATTAGCCAAACAATGACTGTGCACGTGCGATACAGATTTTGGTACATTTCTTTGCTGTCCTCTGCAAAACAACAACGTGAAATGACGAAATTCAAAGTTTTATGTAGAACGTGAACACACGACAGTGAAGTTTCTTTTTGCTACCTGAACAGTAACGCCGTCCTTACAGAGTCAGCTCCTGGATCATCCCCCGGCCACATTAGACGGATTGAACGAGTCGAAACTATCGCGATCAAGTTAAAAATATTTGGAAGTCATTTTTAAAGTGACGTTTTCCTTGGTGTTGCCGTCGTGGTTGTTTAAGCCCCCTTTTCAGTTCACAACGTCACCGCGAAAAAGAAATGAGAGCAGCCGAAAAGCTATGCACTTGAAATTGGCCAGCTGCGTTTGAGCTTCGCGCCCATTCAAAGTCCATTTGAATTGGTAATATGGTCCCTGGGGATTTTAATAATGAGTATATAAGGAGAATACATGCCCCACCCATTTACTTCACTTGAGTCCGCGACATGGTTGGTCATCTTGGATTGTCTTCAAACCCGACTCACTTTATGGCTGAAGTAATTTTGAGTTTGAGCTACGCCTACCTGCCAGTGTGGTGTACAGTTAATTACTGAAACAATGCCTGTGTGGCTTGTTTGTGAGCGAAAAGAATCATTTTATAGCTTGCCGGCAGTTTTAAATATTATTTGAACGTCTAACGTCAGTTATTCATTTTGCGCAGTTTGCCTGTGGGGCCGAGAATTTGTACGGAATTTTCCCTGTGTGGCCGAGATTGAAGTTTAGCTTTTGCCTGCGTGGCCGTGAATAAGATTTAAAGTTTGCCTGTGTCGCTGAGAATGAAGTTTAACTTTTGCCTATGTGGCTGAGAACGAAGTTTATCTTTTGCCTGTGTGGCCGAGAATGAAATTTAACTTTTGCCTGTGTCAGTGGCCGAGAATGAAGTTTAACTTTTGCCTGTGTGGCGAAGAATGAAGTTTAACTTTTGCCTGTGTGGCCGTGAATGAAGTTCAACTTTTGCCTGTGTGGCGGAGAATGAAGTTTAACTTTTGCCTGTGTGGCCGAGAATGAAGTTTAACTTTGGCCTGTGTGGCCGAGAATGAAGTTTAACTTTTGCCTGTGTGGCCGTGAATGAAGTTTAACTTTTGCCTGTGTGGCTGAGAATGAAGTTTAACTTTTGCCTGTGTGGCGGAGAATGAAGTTTAACTTTTGCCTGTGTGGCCGAGAATGAAGTTTAGCTTTTGCCTGTGTGGCGGAGAATGAAGTTTAACTTTTGCCTGTGTGGCCTAGAATGAAGTTTATCTTTTGCCTGTGTGGCGGAGAATGAAGTTTAACTTTTGCCTGTGGCGGAGAATGAAGTTTAACTTTTGCCTGTGCGGCCGAGAATGAAGTTTAACTTTTGCCTGTGTGGCGGAGAATGAAGTTTAACTTTTGCCTGTGTGGCCGAGAATGAAGTTTAGCTTTTGCCTGTGTGGCGGAGAATGAAGTTTAACTTTTGCCTGTGTGGCCTAGAATTAAGTTTATCTTTTGCCTGTGTGGCGGAGAATGAAGTTTAACTTTTGCCTGTGGCGGAGAATGAAGTTTAACTTTTGCCTGTGCGGCCGAGAATGAAGTTTAACTTTTGCCTGTGTTGCCGTGAATGAAGTTCAACTTTTGCCTGTGTGGCCGAGAATGAAGTTTAACTCTTGCCTGTGTGGCTGAGGATGACATTTAACTTTTGCCTGTGTGGCCGAGAACGAAATTTCACTCTTGCCTGTGTGGCCGAGAATGACATTTAACTTCTTGCCTGGGTGGCCGAGAATGAAATTTGGCTCTCCTTTAGGTTTTTTGCGTTTTCGGTTTTGCACTTATTTTGTTGGTTCTTTTGGATTTTTGAATATTTTGTTTTTGTTGTGAGCTTCGTAACAAGGCATGATGTTCTCATTCTTGATTCGCTTCGGTGATGCGGAAACACCCCTGGGACTATTCATTTTTGCTTATACTCAACACAATTGATTCTTGGGTGTTCCAGTCATTGAGTATGTATGTGGTAAATATGCGTATTTGTGCTGAATTCGTAATGACGTCTTGTTTTGTTTAAGGATGGGCGTAATATTGAGGAGGTGATGAAACGCATCAAAAAATTATAAGTCGCCCAAAAAGCTACTGTAGCCTCCGTACAAGACCAGAACAAATAGTTTTGCATGTTATCTCTTGTAAGGATAATCAATGTGTATTGAAGAGAGTACATTAATAAAGATTAGACTGTGTCTTTGGCGGGTCTTAATAAACTCCTTTGGGATCCAAAGAAAGGAACTTCTAATCTACATATTAAATGAGACGAATTGTTTTGAATGTCTTTTTATTGAAAACATAAAATAAGAATCGAATCCCCTAGGGAGATGGGCCCTTTTAAAAATTATCGGTTCGTCATCCCCTAGGTTGGGGTGAGTAACTCCTGTCGTCCTACCGCATTTCTCGGTAGTCGATAGACGTACTGTTTCCAGGCGTGTGCAGTTGCTCCCTCCTGATCGGGGAACCCAGGTCTTGCTGCTAAAATTCTCCCATTATATCATTCTTTTAGTGCTTAGATTTTCCATTTTCTTTCTGACACTTCGTCGTAGATTCGACCGGGAAAGAAAAGAAGATTACAGTTCTGTGAGAGTCAGTTCGATCGCTTCAGAATGCAAGCTTTGACTACTTGTCCTAGAGAGACCGTGTCGTGGGTTAATGTCAATAGGGTCCCCGTTCAGGAGGGAGAAAGTCTATCCTCAGGTGACTGGGAAGACGTGTTACTGTCTGGGATTGTTCCGGAAATTAAACTGCTAAGATTAAGAGATCCTTACGCGTTTGTTGCTGGGGGCATTCAAACAACATAATCTGAAAGAAACTGTGCAATAGAAATCCAGGAAAGTAGATGAAAGCTGAATATACATATACATGGCTTGCACCCCCTCCCAGCCCAAGGTGAAGGAAAGAGCATTAAGTATGAAAATAAGGTAAGAGCACTAAGTTAAAAAATATTTACAATACCATTATACATTATCAGCAAGGCCTGGACTGATCTGAAAAAAATATATTCAAAGTATGATGTATAAGCTAGGTCTGTATGTCCCCCTAGGCGGTATTACTTCTTAGGGTAATACCGACTAGAGGGACAAGACAACCTAGTTTACATAAAACGGAATAGACTTGTGACAAATGATCGATTATTTCTAAGACAATGTCTCAATGGCAAAGACACGGTTTTCAAATAAACATTTCAATTCTTAACACAGGTAGCCCAAGTTGACTATGAAAGGAGCGCATATATTATCCTGTTCCATTTTGCATATATTATGACCTCGGCAAAATATAAGAGTTTGTATGAAAAATGCAACAAATACGCTTTAATTGCAGTAAATGCGAAATAATTCACAATAATAAATGGTTCACCTTGTTTTTGTGTTATATTACTTGCTATTTAATGGCCTTTTGGGGTGATTTAAAGCGTTTTGAACGAGAATAAGCGTCCTTGATTATTTAAATATATTAATAAGCGAAGCGAAAGGTAACACACTGTTGGCTGCCACGTGACCGATTTAAAGTTATTTATTTGCTGTAAATCTCGAATTTTGGCACCTCTCTCCAAAATTCTTTAAGAGACCAATGTCTTTATATCGTAAAAACAAATACATACCAAAAAATTCCAACATTCGCGTTCTTTACCTTATCAAAATCGCCATTTTCAATCTCCCCACCACATCGAACCATCCGTGTGACGAACTGTTCGCGAATGCAAATTTCTGATCTCTTTTCATTGGAAGACTTGCACAATAGGCGCTCAGGACAGCAATATCCCGTGTACGGGAGGTGTATTTGACAAATTACATGCGAAATTTGAAAGTCGCACGTGAAGCGTGGTCGAAACGGCCGATTTACTTTTTACTTTTAAAAGTTTTAAAAAACCCTTGCTGATAATACTGAAAAAAAAATCGAAATTACTTACGTGCTACACACAGTAACATTCGAACATCAACCTTCAGTGCTATCAGAGGGTGTCAAAAAAGACCTCCGTTTAGCTTTTTAGTGTTCAAGATAAAATTAAAACGGTATATGTGTTTTTTGTTGTTGAATTTATTTAACCACGTGTGGTTTTTCCCGGTAAGGTCAAGGTGCTAAAACTGGTGTAAATCACAAGCTCTGCATTTCGCACGCTTCACGTGCAATTTTTAAATTTCGCATGTAATTTGTCAAATACACCTCCCATACACGGGATATTGCTGTCCTGAGCGCCTATTGTGCAAGTCTTCCAATGAAAAGAGATCAGAAATTTGCATTGGCGAACAGTTCGTCACACGGATGGTTCGATGTGGTGGAGAGATTGAAAATGGCGATTTTGATAAGGTAAAGAACGCGAATGTTGGACTTTTTTGGTATGTATTTGTTGTTACGATATAAAGCCAATTGTCTCTTAAAGAATTTTGGAGAGAGGTCCCAAAATTCGAGATTTACAGCAAATAAATAACTTTGAATCGGTCACGTGCGCCCAACAGTGTGTTACCTTTCGCATATTAAGTGTTAGGGACAAATAATCAAGGACTCTTATTCTCGTTCAAAACGCTTCAAATCACCCCAAAAGGCTATTAAATAGCAATTAATATAATACAAAAACAGGGTGAACCATTTATTATTGTGATTTATTTCGCATTTATGGAAATTAAAGCGTATTTGCTGCATTTTTCATACAAACTCTTATATTTTGCCGAGGTCATAGTGAGCTTGGGTTACCTGTGTTCTTACAAGACCCTTACAAGCTTACCGTTTCAGTTTCTTAATTTGGAGTACTTGAGCTAATTTAGCGTCGGCTAACAGAAGTTTTTTTCGAAGACATTGAACAGTTCGACGCCGATTTCATGTTTAAACAAGCACTGTACATTAATGAGGTGAAGTGTACAGTAAAACCCTTCTTTCTCGGCCCTCTTAAATGCCTGCTTTGAATGCTCAGTCCACCATATTGGATATTTGCCGAGAATTTTCCGAAAGCTGGCCGAATCGGAAAGTGGTTCCTAGTACTCCTCGGCTGTCCTTCTGGACGGTATTATTTAGGCACAATCTAGCAACAGTAAGTTTAGTGACCAGGTTTCGCTTTGCTGGTCAAATCTAAAGGCCTGGTTGTCAAGTATTCCCGCGAAAGTGTCAAAACTTGTTTTGCTGATGTGAGCAAAAATACGCGATCAGCGCACCCAATGGATACTTTAACAGTTTTCTGAAAGAAAAAAATGCTGACATCATTTTAAGGAAAACTATTCTTTTGCCTTTTCTTTTCTCTAAAATGTCTCACTAGACAGTAATTTTTTTATGTTATAATTATATAAAGACAATGCTTCAGGCATTCCAACACTTTACAAGACTTTAGTCAAAGTTAACTTCTAAGATTTGAATGTTTGGGGTTTTTTACATAAAAGTAACTCGAGTCAGTCCAGCACAAGTGTCAAAAAGTAGTAAAAAGTTGTAGAAAGCTCAACTCTTTACAACTGGATACCATGTAATCATGCAAATAGCGGTCCCATCTGCTGACTTCTTCTAGCTAGCCAATATAATGTAATATAATTATATATATATATATATATAATACATTGTGACTGGCTCTGTCACATAGCTTGTGTAAATGGAAAAGTAATTCAATTAGATTTCTTTTTTTTTCAAAACATTACAAGTTTCCTTTCTTTTTTCCAGACCTTATATTTTTCATTGTTTTCAAAGTTTTGGTCTTAGAGTTTTTCCATATCATTTTCCCTTTGATAATACCTTTACCTTAAATTATTCTCTCTTTATCTTACTGGTAAAGGGAGAATACTTTTGTTGCACCGCAAATCAATTGGAAGTAGAAAAATAAACTGACAATAACATCTCACTTTAAGGAGCATGAATAATTTTATTGTAAAGCTTCAGGCAACTTGCATTATCCTGTTGAAGTATAATTTGAGGAAAACTTATTCTTATGGTTTGGAAATTCTCTAGGACTCTGTTAACTTGCTTGTGTGTGTCCCCATTATGTAAGGTGAACAGCATTTCTAAACCATCACATAAGACATCTGAGTTCCAACTGACAAGCAAACTTTGAACAGTTCAGTTTTGAACGTTTGGATTTTAAAACTGGATATTTCTGCCATATTCAAATCCAAACAAATTCAACCATAACACTATTAACAGTTTTGAGTTTATATGACTTATCAGGTTTCAGGGTTTGGTAGCATTAGTCAGTTTCCTTCAATCTTCTCAGGTGATAAATTGAAAAAAAAACCTCATGGCTTGACTGACTGGTTTCATTAAATGATATGTAGAAGCAACACTTTCTTTCAACTTCTCCTGAAGATGGACAAATGATTCTTTATGGTTGAGGTCCTGTGGAAAAATTGGCAACTGACTACAACTGCTTCAATTAAATCCGACTCCTCATGAATCAGTTGTTTCAGCAGTCCATTTAATGATTCTTGTTTTCTAAACTCACCAGCCAGTCATCTGTGTTACAAATAGACAAAACTTCAATCAGCAGATGGAATATCTATTGTTAGAACTATTAAGTTTAACTCCCATCTAAAACTAATATAATTCATTCATGGTTGCAAATTCCTACACTTCACATAAGATCACGCATGTCTCTAAACGATTGTACATTTCTTTTTCATAGTCTTCCAAGCACTCCACAGCTGTAGTATAAAAACCGTGAGCTAAATCACTTGACCTTAACTTACAGAGGATAAATTAAAGTACTTTATAATTAAGCTTAAGCTTATTATGCCAGCCAATGTGAATTATTGAATTATATCTATATTACTAAATTTCACGAGTCGTATTCTTCCTAAAAGATCGCCATTCTGAACGTCGCTAATTGCTGCTATACGTTTGTCACACGGCAGCACGACTTTAAGCTTAAGAACGACTTTCAGTAAACATCGAGCATTCGGCGGTAGAAGTTGAAAAATCGATTTCTTTCATATTTTGCACATAAATGGGTATTGGTAAAACTAGAAACCTGATGTGGTTCGTTTTCCTCAGAAACGCTTTATTTTTGAAAAAAACGAGGAAATTGATTCTCGGGTTCAGGAGGTCAAAATCACAGGAAATTAATCTTGAAAATCAGTACTATAAACTTGCATCGCGCTGGTAAACTAAAGCGCGGAAAAAAAGATAGACACTTCTTATTAACAGAACAAGTCTTTTTCATTAACTAGACAGTTACAAAACAGCAGTAGCGAAAATTAATAAGCACAAACAATTCCAAACTAAAAGGTAGGTTCTGACGTTCAAGTAGAAACTGATTTTGAACCTAACTTCTGTGAAATAATTTATCATGTGCCATAATTAACCCCAAATGGTCTCAATCCTCGTTCAATAGACAGTAGAAACATTGAACGAAACTATAACTTGAAACTGGCTTGGGTTATCCATGCTGCTGCCTTTGAGAAAACTTCGAACACAGCGAATATTAGTAAATGAGGCTTAATGAAGTTCAACTTAGCCGCATCCCAAAATACACCAAAATTTCCGCTGCACAATCTCTCTTTTCTTCGTTGTTGCTTGATGCTTGATGATGGCTTCAAACTAAAATGTTCGGTTGATCTCAAAAAAGGTAGAGGGAAAAGAAAAATTGAACGATACTGGTGTTATCGTTGTGAGTTCTCTGTGCAAACCACGACAGAACGTGACATCTAAAATGCTACACCTGTGACATCAAATATCCATATTTGGTTAAACAATGCAGTCACGTATTTGGTAACGCAATACAAACAAATGTACAAACAAGATTTGCACGCGAAGGGACAGGAGTTTGGAAACTTGAAAATCGCCCATTTCGGGCTTTTTCTTCCTTTTTTTGGAATGCAAAAGAATGTTAACGCTGGAAATTAACAAGAATGAAGTAGAGCGAGCCCGTTTGGTTAAAGAAGCAAATTTTCCCGTGTTTTTGTGTACGGCACTATTCAACTTCACTAAGCCCCATTTGTTAAAACTTTGCTGAGTTGAAGTGGTCCCAAACAAAATAGCATGGATAACCCAAGCCAGTTTCAAGGTATGGTTTATTTAAATGTTTGTGCTGTCTATTGAATGAGGATTGAGACCATTTAGAATTATGGCACATGTTAAATTATTTCACAGAAGTTAGGTTCCAAATCAGTTTCTACGTGATCATCGAAACCTGTCTTTTAGTTTGGAATTGTTTGTGTTCAGTAAATTTCGCTACTGCTGTTTCACAACTGTCTAGTTAATGAAAAAGACTTGTTCTGTCGATAGAAAGTGCCTAACTTTTTCTTTGCGCTTTAGTTTACCAGCGCGATCCAAGTTTATAGTACTGATTTTCAAGATTAATTTCCTGTGATTTTCACCTCCAGAACCCGAGAATCGATTTCCTCGTTTTTTTCCGAAAGTAAAGCGCTTCTGCCAGTTCTGGCGAAAACGAACCACACCAGGTTTCTAGCTTTTCCAAAACCAAACTATATGCGAAATACGAAAGAAATCGATTTTTCAACTACTGCCGCGATATTAAGATTTTGCTTGATTTTTACTGAAAGTCGCTCTTAAGTTTTAAATCTCACACGTGAATTTAACTACAATACATTCACTTACCGGCAAAAGTTCGGTGTAAAACATCGTTCTCTTTACAAGGCCTCTTCTTACGAACAGGAGCTATCTTCCGAGCTTTATTGCAGCAGTGGTCACCCTTCCACGAGTCAAAACAAAGACCGTGGAGCTGTTTGTTTACCTTTACTCGGACGCCATTTCTCTTTTTCATGTGATCTATTTGTCTCAAGGTCATGAAAGGTCGCAGCCAGCTGGTTTAAGTCATGGCGCTACCTAGTTCCCAAGCCCCCCAATTTGGATGTCGGCTGTCACAGTGATTTAGGTATCCCCGTGTTTTGGGTATCCCCATACCCAAATCCCTAGTGAAATGGGTATCCCCTCCAAATATGGCTGCCGTGTTTTCGGTATCCTAGGGTACCCTCCGGGGATACCCAGAACCCTAGTGATTTGGGTACCCCTCTCAAATGCAAGTGGAATTTCGCGAACATCTTTAAAAGTCCATGTTGCCAACTAATGTGTTGAACTGGGTCTTCGAAGGTATTTTTGCCTCTCGGCATTTCGTCCCTATACGCAAGGAAATTGAACCGACGTGCCTCGCGTTGCTATGCATCAAAGTTTCCCATGTGTGATTATTGTGCAAACGGACCTAACGCTTTCACGATGAGCTTAATACTGTATGTAAAACCGATAGAAGAAACACCAAAACAAGTTTACTTAGCCTTTCAGTTTCGCGTCATTCTAAGTCAACCTCTGGATATTGCGTGACAATTTGCGCATTATAGCAAACACTGGGATCAGTTTTCGCAATGCATGGTGTGTTTTAGAAATAAACATACACGAACCCGGGCATGCAAAAAACTGTAGTTTTGCCATTACAAATGTGTGTTGCAAGGTTTTCGTGTTTGCTTCAGCAGTTATAACAGGATACAGATCGATTGACTGCACTGCAGTCTTAAACCCGTTCGCGTTTGTGACTGTTTTAGTGTTTACAATATCTGAACAATATAAATATTCCGACTCACTGAAAGACCAGACAAGACTGTGAAGAGCGGGAGACGTCTATTATTTGTTTCGAAAAATATCCACATCAAGAATTACTGTATTAGGGCTGGCTTCTACTTGAACGCTTTCGATCGCGGTATCCCTCGCGTTCGTTATGAAGCCAGCGGTCCATTTGCGAACGTGAGCTAACGTGCAATTCATGTTCGCCCAAGATATGAAAAGCGGCTGGCAGTCAATTAAAGGCATAAAGAAACCACTCTTTATATCAAAAATTACTTTACTTTCGATTATATTTCCGGACATTACGCCGAAATCAATAACAAAGACTTCTGTATTAAATAATGGAGATAAACGGGAGAATGACCTCGCTTCTTGCAGTCTTTCGTCAGTATGAGAATCAGTGTTTTGGGTATCCCTACCCGGGATACCCATTCCACTGGGGATTTGGGTATGGGGATACCCAAAACACGGGGATACCCAAATCACTGTGACATCGCAAAAGAAGCCGGAATTCTGTGCGGATGTGCTTTTTTGAAAATTAGTCTTTATCGAAACTGATCTGGAAACTTGTCGATTTGCTGTACGGCTCGAAAACCTGTCCAAGGCATGTATTGAAATACACCTTCCTTGTTCAGTGAAGCATAGGAAGGAGCTCACTATCATTTTGTGAATATCTAGAATAAGCAGAATGTTCTAATCCCAAAGAGAATGTGTGGCAGTACGTCTTGTTGAGTTTAATTTTCATGATCGTCTGAGGCAGAGAATCATCGAGGATGTGAATATCTGAAGAAAACTGTAGAACGTGGTTACTTTCATGTAAATTGTTTTTTCCTTTGAGAAAAGGTGGAAGTGTAGGTTCATGCTGTTCAACTTTTTAATTGTGATATTTTATGTTTTCATTACCCAGAACTGCTAGTTGCGCTGTTTACCATGAAAACTGTTGGTGTTCTTCTGGCACTTCTGATGATCTGCGTGGTATCTAAATTGGGGCAATCAAAAGGTAAGTAATGCGTACCAGAGCTGTAGGCAACTACAAAATCTGTGGTAGGCTGAACATGTATAAACTACTGTAGATCTTTCTTCCAATAGCAGGGATGGAAATGGGGAGGGGAATTCAGGAAAACCGGAGTTTATGATAGTCTTCCGCTACTTTATTTCCTTTGCTCTCCGAAATGAAACCCGTTTCTCTCGGAATCGACTATTTTTATCTCTTTTTTAAGATCTCGCTATATTTCTTCAACAAATTGTGGCTTTTGTGGCGTATCTCAATGCAACTCTTGAAACACAATTAAAATGTATGTGTCTGTTTTGAAAGAAAAATTCCCACTCAAATACAGTCTGTGGATATCCTTTTGAAACAAGTTATTGATCAGTGTAAATGGAAGCGAGACGTGGGGTTTTTCGTTGTTCATCGCACTGTCAGGTTTTGGGAAGGTTGTTTATTTTCATATTCTCTTTCTTCTTTAGAACTGTAGACTAGGATTGCCGACTCGACTAAGGAAGTGGAAACACTGATTCAGGAGAAAGGTATATAATTGGTTCGCGGAAAACATGATTGGATTTCTATGATTATCAGCTGAGTTAAAACGGAATACAAATCTGCCTTCATGGAAAACAATTAAAATCTATTGGTAGACATTCAAGGTGATTTTTTGCCACAACGAATGCAATGCTGTAACTGTAAGGGTAATTTCTTGAATGGAGAGATATGTTAGCATTTATACGATTGAAAGTCAGCTAGGATGATCACTTGCCTAAACAAAATTCCAATTCCAGTATTATGCCAGAACCTCAAAATCCGGCAAACTAGTGCATAGTGTTAATGGGAAAGCTGCAGGAATAAGAACTGGACCGTGTAGTTGTAATAACAAAAGGGTCAGGGGTGGCAAGTGGGGGGAACCACATCAGCTTCGCTCCCTGCTCAGTCACAGTCCGGCGATCTTGTTTCTTCACCGCTCTTATGTGACCTCCGAGGCGAAAGAGGAGTCAAAAAAGGCAGCACGACCTCCACACGTGCACAAATATCGCCGACCTCTGCTCACCAAAATAACAAGCAGACTGGTTGTCCAGAAGCTCAAACTTCAAATGGAACTTGTAAAGCTCTGGTCCTCAGCGGGCGTGACAACTCAGGTGGTTCAGAGACGAAGTTTCCCACCAAATTTGCTGAAGCCTTTAACGCTACTGGCCAGTTGTTTCTTGATCTCGGTCTCCAGACGTCCCCGACAGGCAGTTTCCTTGACTTCCATGGTTTTCCTTGGCTTTCGTTTCAACACAGTGGACATGAATATACGTGTCACCCCCGACCGTTTGTCTAATCTCCTCTCTCGGTCCCATGGCACTCTTCTTAATTCTACAATTACGCTGTCCAACCTAAGATCTCTCCTCGGTGTGGTAATTTCCGTCACTGCTGGTGTTTGCCTGGCTCGTATTTTCGTGAGGCCTACACAACACCAGTGGTGTAGCTTTCCTCCTCAGTACAATGGCATCTCTATCATCAAAGCAGCACTGTGGTTTAATTATATTTTTTTGCCCACCGATCCCTGTCAAACAGGAGTGGGAGTTTTCTTCAAGGTATATTTCTTTCATGCACCATTGCCAGCCGAAATTTTGCATTCCTTTGGACACGATATCAACACCCCAGAGCTCTTCACCATCATGGCGGCTCTTAAGCTTTGGAACATGCTCCTTCAAGGCAAGCCTTTCATCCTACAATGCAACGACAAAAACAGCACCCCGCTCTAAATTCAGGCTGTTCCCCGATCGCCTTGACCTCACCATGCCAGTGGATGCTGCCATCTGGTGTTTTTTTTTTGTTTTTTTTTTTTGCTGTCACCTTTTTCTCTTTTCTCCAAAAGTCAAACCTTACTGTGTCCTCAGCCACTGCCTTTGACCCTAACCGCGATGTCTGTCACGACAACACCAAGTTTACCAGAAGCAGTGCAGTCCTTTGCATCAAGTTGTCCAAAACCATTCAGCACATCGACCGTCTTCTCTTTGTTCCTCTACCATGTTTCACTGGGTCAGATCTATGCCCAGTTTCCGCCGTTTTGCATATCGCGCAGAATGGCCGGACATTCGTGCATATTTATGAGCTACAATGGCGAGTTATTCAAGCGTGAGCGCCCTAAACATGCGCCACAATAAGAAAGAAGAGGGTCGATTTTGGTTAAGTAGGCTGACAAAAATTGTCATCTTGCAGTAGGTAGACATGGGTTTTCATGGATCAAAAAGCTGATTTTGGTAGAAGCAAGATAAATCTACAACTTAATCGAAAAATCAGACAAAATGAACGAGAGTAAGTTGTAGACTTTTGGCTCTCAAAACTGTGCTTTTTCTTGCATTTCTATTATGAGAAACGGCACTCATTAAGATTCAATGCTAATTTTTGAACAAAATAAGTAGCAGTCTTTGCATCAAAGAGCGGATTATTGAAGATGGAAGTCTTCCCTTCTTAAGAATCCTATATTTATCGAAATTCGAGAAAAAAAAGTTGTAGACTTTTGCGATTAAAAATCTGAGGTTCAAAACTCGCGCGCCTTCCAAGTGAAGCCTTTGTTCTTTGGTATGACAATGGTTGCCATGAATTAACAATAGGTTAGACAATTGTATTCCTATGCACTCATCTGTAAACTACAGGCCATTATATTGCTAATCATGAGCGAAAACAAGGAGAAATAGACCACGCTCGAAATTTGAACAAAACTAACACTCGCAGGTCGCGCGTGAAAACGGTACTGAAAAGGAAAAGCAAAAATGACCGATAAAATCGTAAATGATCTAGACCAGGAGCTCTCCTTAGAGCTCATAGAACCCGTGGTCCTGGTCCAAGGGAATTCAAAGCCTCAAGAAATGGTTTCTGTTCGGTCGCTCATGCAATAGATGCATACGGAATCGCTTGTGTGTCGCAAATCCTTATGTTCGCTACGATCGCTGACCACGATCGAACTTTAGATGTTTGGCTCTGTTAGGGAATGTAAACTCACTTACCCGCTGTTTTGTTTCACATAAAAGTTAAAAAGCTCCCTAAGACAGAAGCAAAACGTTACAGTGTCTGTTGCTTGCGCACGCAAACCACAAACAAGCGAAATGCTGAATTTATTTACGACACAATCATCTCGCTCGCGCAGTGATGATTCGACATGGCTTTCTTTCTGTGTTGTAACTTTTGCCCAGACGAAACCACTCTAAAATGTCCATGCAATACCGGATCAAAATGGAAAACCATTTCATGAAATGTTCTACGCGAAATGTGCGCATATGTTCGAGTTTACGAAACAAAAGGTGAAACAATAGGGCGCTCCGTTTATTGTTTAGTTTGCCGCCTACATCATGACAATGAGCATCACCGTGCGTTCATGGCAACCAATGAATTAAGTTCTTTCTTAGCGTCTATGAATAATAACGCGCGATATGACAGATCTACAAACTTTCTTGAACTGGAAGTAAATGTCCCGAGAACAATAGGCATTCTGAGCGATGAACACTTTGCCGACGAAGCAAAGCCACATTTGCGTTTCAGGTGGGAGTTCCAGAGTGCCTAATTCAACGGCATGGGGATTGATGGTCCGATGCTTACCAGCGTTATTTAGCACTGCCTCTTCATCACCGAACAGTGGTGGCTGACTTAATAGCCACTGGCCTTTTGGAGTCATGTTAAGTTTGAATGGCATCAAAGCCTTTTTTAATAGTGCTTACTCTGGACTTGCCACATATATAATTAAACATTTTCTAGTTTTTGTTTCAATTATAGTCATTAGTATTTTCATCTTAATTTCTTTGTCTTTTCTCCTTCCATCGTTTGAGACCTTTAAAATTTTCCCTTTTGGTCTTTGGGTATTTCTTTTCTAGAAATAAATATTTTGTTTTATTTGGCCCAAACTTTGTCGTCTTTCTTTTGTACATTCCATAGCGTTTTGAAAATAATGTGTGTTTTGTCTGTAGGTAAAAATGAAATTGTCCGTGATTCCACAGATGTGGAGTTATTTAATCCTCCTTTTTTTGGGAGAAAGTCAAAACAGGTGAGGAATTAAATATAAAGCTACGTTCACACTAGCAAAAACAACGTGTTTAGAGTAAAAACAATGGTAAAAGAACTTCTTGCTGCTTTCTAGCCTTATGCTAGAAACTTGATGATGGTGACCCGGGGATGGTGACTTCCGTTGTCGATCTAGCAATAGTATCCAAGTCTACTGAAAAAGTTTGACTGGGCACCTTGGAAGCTTGGTGGCTAAGCGAATTTTCAATACTTTCCCTTTGGTTGATCCACAGTGAAAAAGTGAGGGAAAAGCACGATAGTTTCAGCGGGGCGGCTGTTACTACTGGTATTGAATTATTGTGGTTTTTTCTTCTCTTAGCAATCTACATTGTTTACAACACCCTCTGGGGAACAGTCTCCACTATTTCTGTTTCACTGAATGGAGCTCTGTTTGGGGTTGTGCTGTCATCTCCCTAAAAAAGGCTGAATAACGGTGTTTACATTAGATGTCCGTTTCAAACACGTCTCGTGGCTGGTTTTAAAATTTATGCTGTTTTACGGAACATGCATAGAATATTCATAATCACACTTTAACCAACAAATGGAGCTCAGACATGCCGTTCGATTTATTCTGTGGTTTAATCTCACTTTGGACACTCACTTCTGTCCCCCTCTCAGCCACCATGTTTAAAACGTTTCATCTAGCTTAGATAAAACTATGTCGCGAGAGTTTCAATCATATTAAAAATAAGCAAGTTTTCATCATGATTCATGGAATGGTCACCACCTCATGTGAACACTGATCGCAGTGAAATATGTTTCATTTGTGATCACACTACTAAGAGATGCAGCAAATAAAAAAAGTTTATTACATATATAATTAGAAACAACTTGTTTTGGTGTCACTGGTTTTTTGTCTATGTTCCCATAGCATAACCAGTTGCAAGTGACGGACTATTGCCGGCCGAGCTCTAATTGGCTGCACAGGGGAGGTCTTAGTGGACCAAAGACTTACTAACCTCCTGTCCCCATCCCCTCTCACAATAAAGATACTGTGTTTCACCACCTGCATTTTGAAATAGCTCCATCAGCAACTTAAGCTGTTTTCAAGGCCCTATGGCATTAAAACTGACTATTACAAAACTGAAAAATATTTGATCCTAAATTAAAAGCTTGCAAAATCCCTTAATTCTAGAATCCCACATATCTTATAATTACAATAATTAAGAGTAATGACTATACTATGATATCATCAAAAATGCATTTACAAATACATTTAAATGCAAAAGCGCTTAACTTTAAAGACTGGAAAATATAAATAAATAGGCGCTAAAAATAATCACAAATTACGATTGTACACAACACAGCTGTGATATTATAGGAACGCGGTCTTGCTGCTTTCTAGCCTCATGGTAGGAACATGAAAATAGTGACTTTGCCCTGTCAAGCTTGTGAACTTAGGAAATGTGCCACATTTTCCCTTTGGTAAATTCACGGAAGAAAGGTCGGGAAAAAAGCGCGGTGGTTTCAGAGGGGTGGCTGTTACTACTAGTATTGAATTATTGTGGTAATGTTCCTCCCCTAGCAAGGTACATTGTTCACAACACCTTCTGGGGAACGGTCTCCACCATCTCTGTATTATTGAGAGCATTTTGGGACAGTGCAGTCATTCAGCGATGGCACTGTTGAAGAAAGTACAGGGGTACCATACTTCTTCCTGGCAGCCGCTGACCCTGTGGTGAAGGACACTAAATCAAACCCGTCGACAAGCTTGTCACTTTCTGAAGCGCAGAGTGATTACTGCAAGGCTCACAACTGGGACCCTGAGTTGCCACGGTGCGCTAGAGTTACTCTCACAGGAAAGGTAAACGTACTGAGCGTGATGCGCAAAAAGTGACTACTTGTAATTAATTCGCATACTTTTGTGCGTTCGACTTAGTTAGAATTCGAGGATAGCTCCCGGAGAACCAATTCAAGTTCACTTGCCCTTGAGTTGCTTTAACGGAAAGCTGCCCTCGAATTCCGATTGGATTGTCCATCTCAGAAAAGTAGGCAAATCAATGAGAGGTGCATGCTCACACTTTAATATGTCACGCTGTAAAGGCACTACGTAGAAATTTTTAGTCATGTTGTATTTACACGTTTGGGAATGCAAACATAATGGACCAGTTTCTTGCAAATTACTATGCGAGTGTGTTTGGCTTTTTATTGCAAGGATAGAATATGGGAGGGGGGGGGGGTTATTGCTAAAGTGATGGGGGTGCTTGTTGTACCTTAATTCAGGGTTAAAATTTGTGGTTTGGTTTCAAACTTTTGGATGAGCATCCCCTCCCTTTTATGAGTCCTCCCCAGAAATGGATAAAATTTGCAGCTTAAAAAAGTTAGGCCGACGTTTCGGCCTGGGAAATTGATGATGTATGAAGATTGACCTCAATTAAATTAAATCAGTACAGATTTACATTTAATTTGCTGATGTCCCGAACTTGCAGCTTGTTCACGTTGGCCCTGATGAACTAAAGTTTGCACAAGATGCTTTGTTTGAAAGACACCCGGCGATGAAATTTTGGCAGAAGCTTCCGTTTCATCGTAAGTTCCCCCAAAATATTGCTGTCTCATAATCCATACAATAAAATAAATAAATAAATATTAACCTTATTTATACAAGGTATCTGTTAAAGCCTTATGCATAGGCTTGTGGGGCCATGTATACGAAATTAAAACAGCTAGAAAGAATTAACAAATCGAACATAACAAGCAACTGAGAAACCCAGCTGGCCAGAGGCAGACCATTTGGCTATCTACAAGCATGGCTGAGGAGTTGAACTCGGGATCACCGAGAAACAACTCCAGCTAGTGACCAGAGCAGGATTTGAACCCGGGGCGACCGAGTTGAATTCCAGGGCCCTAAACCAGTTGGCCATGCTGCCTCCATGTGTTTCGTAACATCTTGTATAGAGATGGGAATATCGAAATAAAGTTCGTAACACCTTGTATAGAGATGGGAATACCGAAATAAAGTTTTTGTTATGTTTGACTCGTTTCAGTGTACCGTACATAGTGCCAAAGATGAGATCAAAGATGAGATATTTGGTGTCACACATGCAAAATGGTCCCAATTGTCCCAATTTTTCGCCGCTATTGAGCTCACTGTTCTATCACTCGAGATGTTAAAATGGCAAGCTGGCTGGGTGAATTTGCCAGATTTTTAGCAGCCTTCTTCATTGCACACAATTAAATAATTTCCACTTGTCAGACAGTCAGTTGTTTTAGTGGTTAGGGCCTTGGACATATGATACTGGTGTCAATTCTTGCACTTTCGCCAACGTTTTGTTGTTGTTGTTGTTGTTGTTGTTAAAAGTCTTTTTCTTGTCTTTATAGTGATAAACTAAATGACAAATTTTCACAGATTTTTCTTTCGCAGATTTGTCAATCTGATGGTCAACAGGTTTTTTGACCACATCCACAAAACAGAAAAATATCTGACAAACTAATTTTACTAGCAATACTGAGACCAAAGGGCATTTGACTATCAAAAGCTGATCGGAAAGCACCAATCACGGTTTTACAGTCTTCACAGCCACTTAAAATCACGACAAATATCATCGTGACTTCATCGACCAATCATTTATTTATTTATTTAGTCAAATTCCGAATTACATTAAATTGCACAAGACAATCTAATGAATCTGAGGTCAGCTTAAAACAGAATACGAGATTCCTTGGAATAAACCGCCTAAACTATCACAGATAGTCTCTAATAACTAGTTGTATATCATCATCATCATCATCATCATCATCATCATCATCATCATCATCATCATCATCATCATCATCAATTTCCATGTTTCCCCAAGTGGGAAATTGAACCGCTACTAGTTGTATATACACAGAATTAAGTTAAATTGCAATAAGAATAATTTATCATAAGTACACAAAAAGAAATAATTACAATAAAAAATTTGCCTTAAATTTGTCATAAAAGAAGGCAGTCAAATTCTTACGAAAGACTGACAAGGTGTTCGACTCCCTGATATTGAGAGGTAATCTATTCCATTGGCGGCAAACCCGAACAAAATCAAATCATTAACTGGAGACTTCAGACCACCTTCGATTCGCAGGACGACAGTTACCTGCACGATCGTACTTCAACAACTTATGACTCCAAAGTTCAATCAATTTACAAAATATAATTTGTTTGATTGATTGTTACTGAACTGTTTGTATTTTTTTCAATTACGGTTCAACCTCTTCAAGGGATGAATGTCTGTATTGTGGAAGTTTCTGTATTACAGAGGTAGTGTTTACGGGAATTTCGGTCTATGTCGGACCGAGTGAACTGTCTATTACAGATAGGTGTCTGTCAATATAGATAGGTGTATTGACAGAAGTGTGCAAAAGGTTCTCTCCTGACGACCATCTGCTGACTGAGGAGCCCAGGGACTATGGGTGCAAAACTGTGAGGCTGTGGTCATGGTTATTTAGATGTTTGTTAACTGTTACCTCATTAAACTTGGTTTGAGCTTGAGTTGCTCCAGATTGTGCTCCAGGCGAGATTTACTTCGACCAGTTAAAATTTGAAGTCTTACTGGAGCCGTGGTGAGACTCGCGATCATATCGGAATGGTTGGAGTCTTTGATTGGCCAAGCTCCTGTTGCAGTAGCCTGCAAACTCAGGAGCGTATGTAAATTATAGGTTGTTTGTGTGGCTCACGTGAGGGAAAAGACGAGGGGTTCTTATTCCTCCTCCGTGTACGAGCCTTCCGCTGACCCCTGAAATCGCACCATGTGATTTACAGATGCTTGCTACAAAAGCTACACTTTAGTTCTAAACAGAATTTTCTTTTCTCTTTTCATCCTGTTTAGACTGGCAGATTATGCGACTTAATATCACCAATGTGTGGCTCCTAGATTTTTATGGTCCCGCTGACACCATTCCGTTGGAAGATTACTTCAAGGTCAAGCTGTAGGGACACCCTTGCAATGGTGCCAAATAAGGAGGTTGAAACAATCGTTTTGGGGGGTGATGAAAAATAAATTAAAATGCTGTTTTGGAACACATAAAATGGGGTCTATACATTGACAACAAACTGTATTATGAGTAAAATTAACAAGTAAAAGCAAAGCGAAAAGCTAAAAGCTAAGTTACAAGTGAGATGCGTTTTAAAGAAGTGAATATTGTATCGATTCAGAACAATTTGACGTATTTGTTCCACGGCATAATAGCTATTTAGTTGATTGCAGCTTGTAATGAGATTGAAATAAACGTCAACAGAAAGAGTACTTTCAGTTGCCGGTTTTTCTGCAGATTTCAAACACTTTTAATTAATGAGTTGTGCATGCAATTGTTTCTTTCCCTGTTCTAAGGAGAAGATTTCAGAGAAACAGAACAAAAAACAACGGAACACTATTGTTATGGGCAGGTCATTAGAAACGTTAACGGGAGGGGTGATGAAGTGCACTCTGCCTCTACCTTACTAGCCTGAGTGTCAGGTGCTATTTAAAATGGGGAGGAATCGGGGGACTCACGAATTGCGAGTGAAGGAGGAAGGGGGGGGGGAGGGACCCTTTTCCCTTTCCTTGTGTTGCAAATTCCCCTCTCCCTCTCTTTTGGCGCCGGCCACGCGGTCTACTACATCACAGAAATGAAAAAAATGCGCCTTTATATGAATGTCAATACCATTCCTTTACCCACCCTACTTGCACTTTTACGACACGCACAAGAATTATGCTCATTACTGAGGTCAGTCCTAACGACTCGGTCAAACAGTTCAACATCATCAAACATTGTTGAACTCAATTTTGTCGCGCGAGTGTTTGATGGTAATCAAACTTTGTTCAACACCATTCAAAATCATTCAAAATTCTACTGAATCGTTTAACATCATTCAACATTCTTCTGAATCATTTAACATTATTCAACAGGGTTCCCAAACTCGTTTAACTTGCCGAATTCAACAATGTTGAACGTTGTCGAATTGAAAAGCTGAATCTGTTTGGTTAGGGCCTAACTTAATTAACTTGCAAAGGCAAAGGCTCTCCACAGTAGCTTTACAGTGGATTCGGCTTTGAGCAGTCCGCTTCACTTGATTTCAAAACATCCATTAACATCCCAGTGTCCTTGTAGTAATTTCCTCCACAACTCCTTCGGTCTGCTCTTTTTCCTGGCCCCTTGAGGTTTCGAGTGTGAATTTGGTGGGCGTGGTCGATACAATTCCATTTCTTTCTCCAGGTGGTGACCTCAATCCTTTCCTCCTGCGTAGTTCTCTGCTTAAGACCTCGTTCGAGATTACCAAACTTACACTCCTGGAATTTGGGGACGATACGTTTGGTCAGTCTTTAAGTCTCAGATCCGTAAGAAAAGCACGTACTTGACGTTAGAATTAAAGATTCTCAGCTGCTTTTACAGAAAGATGTACCTCAAAAGAAAGAAGGAAGAGCTTGTGCTTCCCGCAGTTGACCTCATAATCTTCCTCTGTGCCGCCAGTGTAAAACACTGGCACACTGACAACGTGAGTGATAGCAGTGGACTGAGCCATGCTGAAACATAGGCGCTCATCCCCAAAATAGATGATAGTGTGCCTTTAGTGCCCTAATGAATTTCCCTCTTTTGAAACGATAACCTGGAAAGAGATATCGTTTCTCTTCATTGTAAAATGGCTGCTGGTTTGATTATGACAGCAGGAGAGAAACTCAAGAAAGAAAATAAGAAAGAAGGAAAAGAGTTTTTTATTTCATTTATTTACAGTAGTTTATATATTACATATTTACACAAACTGCTACGGATACTAAAAACGGTAAGGTCACTCAGATGCAAATCCGCATAAACCACCAACACGCATGAGAAAAGAAGTCCGCATTGGAATCTTGGCCCAAAACAAATGCGGGCTCAGTCAAGTTCTTCTGTTGAGACCTATTTATTCTGGCCACGTCTTAAACACGGCCGAGATTTCTGCCGCCCGCTGGGCTCCACTGAACAGCGCACACGAAACGTGCGAGTGGCGGGGTGGCAAAAATTACCTGCATCGTGTGAATTGGATCAGTCCGGGGTGAAAGGGGAAGGCGGGGGAGGGGGGGGGGGGGGGCGAGAAAATTATCTGTTTCCACGCTCCAAGCAGTTTTCATGTTTGTGTTTAAATTCGCTTCCACACTGACTTTGCGCGACAGAAAATAAATCCTGCTCGTGGTCTGCTAGAAGTATATAGCATTTGGGGAGGCATGTGGAACTACTCGCAGTCTTGTCTTTGTAAACTACACCCTAACAGGATCCCATTGCATGGAGCCTTTTAAAATTAAAAAATTCAGAAACTTCGTTTTGGAACTTGTTACAAAATAAACAGCACCACAGCAACTTAAGTAACTTTTAAGAGGCCTCGGCCAACAGGTACAACATTCATCATTTACAATCAACACCGTTCAACATTCAATAGTGTGAAATCATGTGAAACTCGTATGTTTCACATGATTCTTTGGTTCTCAGGTGTGAATTGTGTCTTGATTTCATTTGGCCACCTTGTTCATCACCGTACAGCAAAGTTGCATTCAGCAATGCTAAATCGTTGAATCCGTTTAACCGATCACTAAGTTTTAACCCTTCAAGCCCCGATATAAAAATGCATATTCTCCTTACTGTTCTCCATACATTTCGAACCGTTGGTCACACTTTACGATTTTATCCACAGATTCAATAGTCAGAACCACTTGTAAAACGTTAGAAACAACATCACAGAAAAGTAGGTTTCATTTTTCATCCACAAATTCAAAACCTAGAACCATGGACCAAGGTCTTACTTAAAAATGTACAGTACAGAGAACGTGGGGAAACAATCGTTGAATTTCATGAAAGAGTAAGCACACTACATACAGGAAACTAAAATTGTATCACTTCATTTCCATGCCAAAATTGCAATGCAATTTGGGATAGCTTTATACGTTGATACGTTGCTCCGATATCCCTTATTATAATTTATTATCAATCTTTAAAAATGCTCTTACTCTGTTGGATGAATTTGCTTTGATTTAAACCATTCATATATTATTTACTTTTGAACAACTATGATCTAAGGTGCAAGTGGAAATTTTGCTACCATCCATTAGGGTAGTTCAGCACAAAAAGCGAAAAATAATCTTTCTCTTCTCATCTTTGAAGAAATATCCAGCTTGATAGGCCAGCGCGAAGCGCCGACAACGCACAATATGTACTTCCCGTGCGTACACGCTCTCAACAAGGTTCACACGCACGCATGCCTCGCTGGGGGCGCGCTCTGGACCTTTTCCTCGTGGGTCGCGCGCATTCCTACGCCTAACTACCGAAATATAGACTGTCTTGCGGTCTTAAAGGAATGAGAACGGAATAGCCTCCAATGCCGACAAGCATTGGCCTTATCACTTACAATAATAAGTAAAAAATAAAATAAAAACCAGTCTGGAAGTAAGATAAATTAGGTAACTTGCAACCTGTTTTGCGACAAGATCACAACGGTATTTTTAGATTTTTGCGCTGGTTTTATCCTGAATGCGTACTCATTCCGGCACATGCTCCGTCATAAGACCCTTGCTTCCTCTTATTAAAATCTATCCATTATCAATTTGCAGACACGCTGAAGACAAGAAAACTTTGTGGGTCCTGAGGAGTAACAACTGCCTAAGAGGCTAGGTTACAAATAGTTGTTTATGGGGTAGAACAGTCTTATTCAACGTATAGCCTTGTTCACTTCAGTAAGGCCCTTTACAAAGGGAATTATTTGTGCATCGGTTTTTAACAGGCCTCAGTTATTGACTTATTATCATAAATCACATGATCAGTTGCTACCGAGCAGGGCCCGGAACACGTTTGATACTATGAATCTTGGGTAACAGTCGTGGTACATGACGAAATAGACGTGTTCTTGTGCACAGTCGTAGACCGTCTGTGTCGGCTGATCCATCATATCTTCAATCATCTGGCGAGTTTTGTGGTCTATGCTGACCTGCGAGAAATGCAAAAAATATCAATTTCAACATAATTATTCTTTTTTTTCTTGTTTTTCAACAATATTTAGACAGAGGTGTCCAGTTCAGCGAGGCTGGTTTGAATGGGGCTCTGTTTAACATAATGCATCAGTCAATTCCAGCTGCGCCCATCCCCCCCCGGGCAACTGCGGGGCATTTGCGTGCCATGTCAGTCCCGGGGGTGGGGCATTAGCAAAGTTGGCACGGCCCGAGGGTCTGGCATTTGCCTACCCCCGGGCTTTTGACACACATGTGGTTTCCGACTCGAAATCCAAACATGAAGGATTTTATCGCAAAGGACCAGCAGTTCGTCGTAGATTGGATCGTCTGCCAAGGACTGGACAAACTTGTGGAGGTTTTCTCGATTTATGCATTTCTTCATTGCTCATCAAGGCACAACTATCACTTAATATAGCGAGATCGGGAACGATCAACGTGAATCGACGTACGCATTCTTCTTAAGGATTTAAAAAAAATTTAGTCGCGATGATTCTTAAATTCTAAACATGTGTATAGAGATCGTCGTTTTATACTTTTGCATATTATTAAAATATTACAACAGATGACGTTACAACAGACTTTTATAATGTCAAGATTTTTGTTTACTAGCGAACTGTTTAAAACAAACTATCATGTAGTATTGTTGTCTGTGAAGTATTAAAATATCATCACTTGGCATTTTTACTAACTTTATTAACACCGGATAGTGCCGTTACAAACAATAGAAGGCGGAGAGGTAGGCCTACAGAAATGAAAAATCACACATAAAAATGCTGAAAGTGGTATTATTGTGCAATGAATGAAAACTGCTGCAGTGTTGATTGGGGACGTACGTTCCCGGGGGGCGGTGCATTTGCCCTCTTCCTTCGTCCACGCCGCGGGGCATTTGGCAGCTAAAGTGTCCCCACCCCCGGGAATTTGCCATCCGAGAGAAAAAAATGCTAATGCCCAGGGGTTAGCCCGGGGGGGGGGGCATGGGCGCAGCTGGAATTGACTGATGCATAAATTTACATAGAAATAACATATTACAGAATACAAAATTTCAGATTACAAAAGTATTAACATAGTAACACTCAATTACTGTAAGCGTTGGGGGTAAATTCAGCTAGATTTAAAAAGCTTTTTAAGGCCAGGCTTAAACCTTGTTAATTCCTGAACCCTCCTCAGTTTCAACGGGAGGCTGTTCCATATTTTAGTTCCGCTGACCCTGAAGGAGCCCTGATACTTAGATGTTTTCGCAAAAGGCAGACGCAGCAAATCTCTATGGCGTGTATTATAATCGTGAAATTCGCGTGAATGGTGAAATTCCTTAAGCAAATAGCGTGGAGCCAAGTTATGTAAACATTTAAAAACTAGCATGCATTTCAGATAGTCCCGGCGGGACTGGAGTGAGGGCCAACTAAATACCTGCGCAACCTGTGGCTGAGAGACTTTGTTTCCCTCAATAATGCTGGCAGCACGTCTATGTAGTTTATCTAAGTAATCGCGATTGGTCCTGCCACAGGAGTCCCATATAGTGGCACAATAGTCAAATATTGGGAGTAGCATGGCGTTGTAAAGAGATATGCACGACTCCCGCGAAATGACCTTACGTGCTCTGCGAAGCATACCGAGTCTTGCAGACACTTTACGTCCGACGTAATCCACGTGATCATTCCATGAGAGGCACGGATCCAGTACAACCCCAAGATACTTAAATTGATAAACTCGTGACAGGACAGTGTCCTTTGCCTAACTGTAAAATTATCAACGCAGGCAAGCCTCTGGTGTGTACCCGTTAACATTATCTTAGTTTTGCTGTAGTTAAGGTATAGGAAGTTATCATTTAGCCATTCTATTATATGCTTTAGATCTTCAGATAGCATGAATTCAATATCAGTGACGGAGCTACTGCTAGCGTCTAGAAGGGTATCATCCGCATATAACTGAATTTTGCAATGCGACACAATTGAGGGCAGATCATTGATATAAATTATGAATAATAAGGGGCCAATCAATGACCCTTGAGGGACACCAAAACAGATGGATTGAGGGTCGGAAGTTAACCCATTAACAACAACACTTTGCAATCTATCTGTCAAATAAGCATTAAACCATTGCACAGAGGCTTACTGAACCCTAGCGCAGTTAACTTATCGAGTAATAATCTGTGATCGAGAATCTGTGTTCTCCAAACAAAATGGTTAAAAATTCAAGTAAAATTAAAAAGCTCATGAAAATTTAAAAATACTGAACGTTTTCTATCATCAAGATCATCATCAGAGTATAAAACTGCTTTGATGTTAAAGCAAATTGAGATACTACTCTAAGACTATCCCCTCCCACCCCAACACCTCGAGGCCGAGGAAGTCTCAGTCCGCGACGGGAGCCGGTCATTTACCACTACAAACCTTATTGTTAGAAAAATAATACCGTATATAATCGAATGATGTGGATGGCTGATCGCAAGCACCGGTTTCTACAGAGCGAAGCGTCGACCAAGAACATTACTATTCTGCTCCCGATGAGATGATAGTCCATCTCAGGGTTACCTTGAGCCTTGTGCTTAGTTTCCCTATTGGTTTGCAGTATCCATTTATACACCTGCGCCAGCCTAGTACCCAGGCCTTCTCCTCTCGCTCACTCGACTCGACTTGGTGCGAAATGCCGTGACGTCACCGCAAGAGGTCCCCTGAGAACGCGTTCTCGCGGTGTGCCATTCGGTGACGTCACGAAATTTCGCGCAAAGTCGTGTGAGCGCGAAGAGAAAGCCTGGGTACTAGGCTGCACCTGCACATTCGTGGAGAGATACAGTGAGGGAGAAGTATCTTGTCCAATACTCTGGCCAAACGGAGTCAAAAGTTGACGCAAGTTTCCAACTTGCTTCTGCTCTGTGCTTGTGACTCCGTTTAGCACTACTTGCGCTGCGCGTACTTGAAATAACTGGACTAAGAGCAAACTCTTTTTTCCCTCAATTTTCCCCAGTCCAGCGCAAGAAATTCGCGTGACGGGTGACGAATCGAAGCGGGCATGACTCGTACAATTTTTGTATAATTTATACGAGTCAAGCCCACATTTCAATACTTCAAGCATCGTAGCGAAGCGCGGGACTGACGTGAATAATCTGTACGTTTCCGCTCGCGCGAAGAATCTGAGGAAAAAGAAACTATTGCTCGCAGTCTAGCTATATCTTGCAATGATTCGCCTTTCTCTTTCTGCCAGGGTTTAGGAAAACGGGACGATACAAACGCCAGATCGCTAATCACATAACCACTGCGCACCAATTACATAACAGGTGCACTGGGGTGGTCGTCGGTCTCCTCATCAAGTATTCTTTACTCACCTCTTTAGGAGATTCCGCTGACAAGTAATCGCGGTAAATCGACTGTGCAAGTTCTTTGACGGCCGCCTGATCTGTTTCTTTCTTCAGTTTTTCCACCGCTAACCAAAACAACAAGTTTTCTTCGGAATACTGAGACTTGAGAAAGTCGTGGAAAATTTTAACGCCAACTAGAAGTAAGATGGAAAATAACGGACTTAATGTAAGCGTCATAAAACCTCCCCTCAGGTCACCTGTCCGCTTTGCAATAAATTGATACTTCGTTTAACCAATTGAATTAGATCGACGATTACCGACAGAGCCCCGAAGCAGCGCTTCCGCTCGATCCAGGTGTGCGTTTCTCGAAAGCCCCAAAACATTTCGGGCCGATTTCGGACACGAAACTCACACTGTATCTTGTAAACAAAGTTTCTTTAAACAAAGCATGAAACTTTGCTAGAAGTTAAATACTTTTTTTTCTCACAGACATGTTAAAATAACATCCTCGTAGAATGAGTTGTTCATATTTTCACAAATGGCTTTTCGGGGCAGAACTGTTTTCGGGACTTTCGAGAAATGCACCCTAGGCGCATTAGTTTCGAACGGACAAGCTTGGTGAGTATTGTAATTGGTCGTTTCTTTAATTGACTGTACTAAATTTTGGTTTTCCTAGTGTGATTATCATACTAAGCTAGCACAAAGAGTCAGAATGGTTTAGAGTAAGTTTCTTAAGATCCTAAGTTAGGAGTAAGAACACGAATTCGAGTGTGATAACGTCTTTTTAAACCTAGTGCGCATGCTTTAGATTATCGTAGAGCCTCCTTCTCTACTGGTCAGCAGCAACACGGAGTATGACGGAGGAGCGCGGAGGACTCTGGGAACGTGACTGGCTTGAAATTTCAAAGTGATTCAGACAACTGACACTTACTTTTGTTTTTGAGCAGTTTTTCAAAGCTTATTGCCCATTCCTGAACTTCCTCCCTGCTCGGTCTTAAATACAAACAAAAACAACAAAATGTCACTTGTAGCTATGTAACAACTAGTACTCTGGCTGTTGTTTTCTTGTCTTGTCTATCAGTCTCTTCTCAACTTAGTGATCTTATCTTATCTTATCTCTTTTTCTTGTTTCCCTTTCAGGTTTTCAAGGAAGCTTAACCTGTTAACAAGAATAGAACAAAGCCAACAATTTTACAAAAAAAATTAGGTGAAGGTTACTGCGTTAGGCGGCGATAAGTTAGTTTTACGATTTTTCCCCGAAGAGTTCAGCGACCACTAATCTGAGCGATTTTGATGGGTTTTGACCATTTTTAGACTGTCAATGAAAATCTGATTTAACTCAAAGATGTCAAAGATTTGTAGTTAGATATTTTAAAAACTACCTTATTCGAAAGCGAAATTGAGCAGTTGGCTTTGAGGAGTAATCCACAGGTTTCGATCCTTTTCAAGTTCAACTTCAAACTGCTGATTGATTCCCCCTAGGTCTTGCCTCTATTTCAATTGTTCTTAGTATTGAGAAGATAGAAGTGCATCATACAAAGCAATATTCCCCAGGTGATATTTTTCTTCTTGTCATCTTTTACAGGTGTTCTTGCAATATTTCGATATTGTGAGAAAGATAAGATGCTGGCTCTCTAATTAAATACAATACTACAAATGTAGCTCAAATTATTGAAGACAACAAAAAGCTAATTTAGATGCATTCAAAATGTATCGAAATGACTTAATTGCGTGATATTGAATACTTACGGATGGAAGATCGTGATTGAATACAGTCCCATTAGTACATTAAAGATTAAAAACTTGTGTTCGATGCGAAACAAATGTTGTTTCATCAGAAAGGAATCAGGCTTTATAATCTTTTGATTCCTTAATTAAAGCACCGACATCGAAAAAAACTAAATGGTCGGTTGAACTCCCAAAAGTACATGTGCTTCGACGATAGCACAATTAAGATTGTGTAAACTTCGGAAACACAGCAATGGTATTTCTTTCCTGTCGTTTGTAGTGCAGTTCTTATCTGAAAGCGGATGATATTTTCGATTTCCGGCAGATATCCCACGCACTAAATTCTCAAAAACGTTTAGAAAGGCAAAAATTTCATTATATTATCTCAAATAAAACGATTCTGCTTTTGTGTTTAAACCTAACTTCATCCTGCAATAAAAGCACACTTTTCGCTTATTGCTCTAATTGTTTCTTTCAAAAATGGGAAGTTCTGTACATGTTTGCAATGAAAGCCGCTTGACTATAGGTCGCTATAGTGGCACAGAATGCAAGAACAAAGTTCAAATGGCCGAAATCAACGCGTGCAGGAACAAGATAAAACGAGTTTCGTAGACTAAACAGACATCGATTTTTGTTTTCCTCGTTACATAATCAGAGAAATTGTGCCAGCGACGAGCCGACCTCTCGGGTTCACTGAGGCCTGAAATAGAAAAAGCACGGCCTCTTCATCGCATTTCAGTGACAATGTTAGCGCTAGAGTCAAGTACTACAACAATGAAAGGAGACAAGACACAGCGTACAGGTAGAACATCAAACATGTAAAATAAATAAGAAATTTCATTAAGTACTACTTACGTAGGGTGGTAGTGGTCATTCGTCGAGGGATCCATGTTTCCAACTCTGAAACGCCGCGCAGGGCTGTTCAGGAAACAAAGAAGAGATTCAAAATCCATAAGAAATATTGGCTCGCCAACACTGATCACAGTCATCTGACGAAAGCAAATAAAACAAACCAGTATCTGTTTTAGAAAATACGGAAACTTTGCGGTCAGGGTAATAATTTACATCTCTGGGCGAAACATCCTTGACGACTTAATTCCGACACGAAAATCCGACCGCAAGGCTAATGTGTGCCGCTGGGTGACAAAAACTTCGATTTGAAAACTCTCCAGCTGTGATTTGATGTGGTTTCGAAACAAAATCGATTTATATTCACATACAATATTTTTCATTGAGATATTTTACCCGTGAAATTAGTTATGCTGACGTTGATTTCTAGACTGGATTAACCTCGGAGATCTTGAAAGGTTTTAAATTCCTTTTTAAACAAAATCCTCTTAAAGAAGGAGAGAAAAAAGGATTTATGCAGATTTTATTCGTGTTCTATAAATTCTTGACGCTAGATGATTATCCCAGTTTGATTACTGTGATAGCAAAGAGTGAATTCAAAGTCTTTTTAGACTGAAAATGGAGCTTACATTTAATTTTTTTCATACATATTGAAGATCGGTTTATTCTTACATTCGTTCATTATCACTTGACTCGATTCTCTGTTCGCACTTTTTCAAGCTTTTGCTTGTGGTTTCGCGGTTTGTGACAACAGTGCATATTAAAAAGAAGATAAAATACCTATCGCCAGTACATCCATTCAAAACATTTTAAAACGGAATAATGGCCATTTATCATTTAAGGCGGGACACCTGTCAACAAACAAAGTGCGTGGATACATTAGCAATTCACACGTTTTTCGGTGCAGTTTTCCGAGATTTTTGTGCGACATTCTTCGTACCGGCGATCCCGGTAAACTGGCGCCTCCAAAACAGGGATAGAATAAGCGGATAATTCCTTAATCCCACACATATTGTAATCGACCGAAAATATCCAAAACAGAAAATTCCGAACTGATAACGAAATCAAAGAACGCCCACTGACAAACAAGAATAGATCTAGCATCTTGCTGTTAAATGTAATGATACAGGAAAAATGTAACCAGTATAGCTTTGTTCAAAAATACAAACTAAAATACAAGCAGATTTTTGAAAGACTTATTACAAAGAACGAAATAATTAAAACTCCGCAGCAAATGGTTCTTCCGGTCGTTTTTTAGCAAAAGGCTTAGAAAGTCAGAGTTTTTTACTTTGTTTCTTCACCATTTTATGTCTTTTTTAATGGATTTCAAAAAGGTAGTACAATTTGATAGTACTTTTAGCTGAATATTGAAGTGGGAGATGATTAGGGTAACAGAGTCATATTCCCCAAATTTTCGAGCAGCTTTTCCCTTTCAGAAATCCATAGCTGACCCCACGGCATCACAGCCATATTTTTCTAGTTTTCCTTTGCTACTGAAAGTTCGTCTGTAGAAAAAAAACAACCATAGTCTTTTTAATCAATTAAACCAAAATATCATGCGAGGGCGATATAAAAGGCCGGCTTTCGAACAGATATAGTATGTACCAAACCAGTGGATAGTGTTTTTCGCGTGCTTTGCTTGGCTACTCAAACTATGAATAGTTAACAATTATTCACCGCAGTGGAGGTGAATAGTGGTGAATATTTACCGAGCGCAATTGTCACTGCGCCTACTTACTGATGTAAGCATGCGCGGTAACTTTTCTCAGGTCTTGAGTCACAGAACATCGCGAAAATTTCACCAGCGAGGGAATTACTGGAAAAGTTTGCATGATTTTTTCCGAATTCTAAAAATCGCGAGCATTAACTCAGGCCGTTTAAAAAGTAAACGATCCGTAAGGTTCCTTAAAAACTCGGTGTACAAACAATTGTGAGGTGAAGTTTGGACGTTGATCATTATCGGTTTAGCTTCACAATCTGGAATGAGGAAAGAGAAGACAACCTGAAGTTTATTGATCTTAGTTTTAAAGTTCTTTTCCCCAGGTCAAGTTAAAATGTTAAAAGGAAACTTTAAAAAAGGCCATGTCACTGGAATTTTTTCGGTAAATTCTCAAAGGGAGAGTAAGTCATAGTTAATCTTGAACGTTTATTCAGTTTCTCAACTTAACAACAGCACCAGCGGCAGACGAAAGTTTAAAACATCGGTGCAGTTAACTTTATCTAGTTGAAACGGCCATTTACATCAGGCATCCGTAACCAAATGCTTAATGCACTTCAGTAGTAACCAGTTTGAATGCATTGGTATAGTGGACCAATATTTTTGGCTTTTTGTTTACGCAAAGGCGACTTATATGGTTTTCAAGGGGTTGCTAACTGAACAGCTTGCTTTATAAATAACCTGTTTAGGATATTTACATTCTTAAAATAGAACAAAACTTGCTAATAATGGCTCGAAAAGAAAGAAAAATATAAAGAAATCACTCGGACGCCACAGAGGTGAGCGGATGCATAACTACCCTATGGAAGGGATGTTACTGCATCGGAGGTTATAGACCCTACGGTTTACGAACAATATGTATATACACCTAGACTACCAGCAAACTGCCTTCCTCGCTTAAGGGATAGTCGGGCTAAAAGAACACGCTAGCCGAGCGCAAAAATCGCCTGCCGCGAGGAAACCTGACTTGTGTATATAACCCTGCGAATGGCCTGGATGTAAATGGGTGATGCTTGCTATTGTGTTAAGGTGGTTCTAAGTTTTCAGTCTCTGGATGACATCGCATATCTTAAGTTTGACTATTCATATGAAAGTTATTGATCAGAATTTTTTTCTGTGATGCTATTTATAATGCTGCAAAAGGGTGACTAGCGACTGAGATGAAAGCTAAAGATCTCAGCAGCACTTTCCTGCGGTATGTTTTTTTTTATCACGCTGTACACGGTGGTTCTAACTTTTCAGTCTGTGGAGACTGAGCAGAAGATTTCTGTGGCTCTAGCACTATTCGTTTTCAATATTTTGCAAACCGGCTTTGTGTACTTTAGGGAATAACAGAGTCAAAGATCATTTATAATTTGAGTTCCAGCATTTCGAGGCGTCAAAAGATATCCGTCCGGTGCACTCCTACACCCTCTTCACTTCCGTAAAGGTCAAGGTAGAATTTGAAACAGATTATCAAATTTCACACTTAAAATTGTATTTAAATAAAAAACGACAAAAACATGCATAGACACAAAAGTTAGGAAAGATCGCATCAAGAGTGGCGTTAAAACTCGTTGAGAACTGAGTGAAATGCCGTTCTTATAACTATGTCAATCTATCACCGGGTTTCTTCTTTTCTTATTTCTTTGTTTCATTCGAACTTTTGCATCTATGAAATCTTTGGCCCACTATCTTGCATGAGTTATTAATTTAAAGACCTGTAAGAATTCAAATTAAACTTCTACGGAAAGTGAAAGCGGGAGCCCAATGGCAAAGTGTGAGCGTCGGAACCACGAGAACGGCGAAAAGGGCAGATGGCCTTGTTTTCGCGGCTTGGCCGCTCATTTACGCGCCGCGGTCCCACAGCCAAGAACTGAAATCCTTCGCAAGTAACACGTCGGCGTTGGCACTGGGATTGAATTGAAAGCTTAGTTTGAATCCTTGTAGGGTACTTATGAAAAAGATGACACTGATGACAAAGTTGTGCCGGAATTTATGGGGTAAAACGTTTGAATGCACAGCACCACACAACGCACAAACTGATACTCTACTGGTATTCATTTTGTTGTGGGGATGTCCCTTCGTACTCGGAAGTGCAAATAAGCTTAACTTATGGCAAGCCTGGTTCAGTATGGCAAAAAAACAGGTTTACCTGGCTGTATACCTCAGGCCCCACCCCGAAGGAAAAAAAAGTTTTTCCTCGGGGAATAGGGGGGGGAGGGGGAGAGTGGGTGGGTACGGCTACATCAGGGCTAAGTAATAGTGTGAATGTAACTTTGTCTCAACGCGTTTAATTAAAGGACAATGGTTGCACAAAAAGAAAAGCAAGGAAGTACGTGACTCAGAAGAGACTGATAGAAAGTGAAAATCATGATAAGCCGAACCACGAAAGGTGTTTACTCTGTACCTCAGTGACATGAAGAAAGGGGAATATTTTCTTTTATTTAGTATTTTCATTTCGAGCTGAATTGGCGGCGTCTCGCGGAGTATCAGCGGGATTATTTTCCAACGGAAATGATTTTTCGGGCTTAACCTATTGTGGCCTTGTGACAGCGGGTGACCAAATTGAAGGGGAGTTTTACATAACAAAATTACTTAAGTTCGGGCCAAAAATAAAGTGGAGGTAATTTGAGGTGGGTGACAGTAAGGCGAGATTTTCTACTGAATAATTGCCCTGGCCAAGAAGACTAGTTGTACTAGTTGAAATCTTTGCCATTCTTAAGACCTTAAAAACGCTATTGAGGTCGCTCTTTTGCCGTAATGACAGCCTTTCAATTAATATAACTTAACGAGTTTTTCTTACCAGTACCAATCACACGAACAGCAGAAGCACCAGCACAGACAACAATAATCTTTCCGCCTCGATTCGAATATCGGGTCACGCGCGACTTCCTCGAACTCGAGAGTGGCCTTCTTGATGTTGGTCTCCTTGAGGTAAATTTCCAGCTGCGTGTTGGTCTGGAGAAAAGTGAAAACCCAGCTGGTCATGAAATTGTTAAATCTTGAGCTTGAATACGATGAAAGCCACAAGAGTGGTAAAGGGGTCATTTGATATTTGACTCGGCGACGAATCGATTCTTATCACGGGATAACCATATTGCTAACCACGCGATCGGTAGCAATGGACTTGTCTGTTCAAGCGTAAAAGTCGCCTTTCATGTCTTCAGATAAAATGTAACTTGCACAAACGCGAATTTTATCCGAGGAAAACGTCATCTCAAGATAAGAAAGGTAATCTTCAGTTCGCGCGATCGTCAATTGAAATCAATCCATTGCAGACTCAACCGTCGGCAAAATGCCCATCCGTATTCTAAGAATCGAGTTGCTGCCGGTCGGTGCGACCATTTTACCACCCACTTTAGTTAGCCCCTCTGCAGGTATCTCTGAAGAAGGGAAAAAGGACCGAAAAGCTTGAAGGAGCCTTGGGCTTCACAGCGGTCAAAAGCACGGCGCGTGCGCAGTTCCTCCAAAATTTTATAATGGAAAATACAGACAAATGTCGGCCAGAACGTCATAGTAGCCCACATATAGGGCAAGAACGTCATGCTAGCCCACATATAAGGCACTAATGTGAAGGTAAGTGAGTACAAGTGAAGGGAAGTGAGTACAAATGAAGGAAAGTGAGTACAAATGAAGGAAAGTGAGTACAAGTGAAGGAAAGTGTGTGTTAGTGGAGCTACGTAGGTGCGTTAATCAGTTGGTGTAAATATTTATATAGGATTGTAATGTTATTAGTACCTTATATGTGAGCTAGCATGACGTTCTTGCCCAAATGTCGAAAGACTTACTTTAACCGCAAAACTTAAACGCCGTTTCTGAAAACTTAAGTGACAATCTCTGTAAAAGCGGTCCGCTGCATTTCGGGTCAGAAAATCAATTTCCTTCAAAAGTTACCCACGAAACTATCTTAGTCTAAAAGTAAACATAAGCATATTTTTTTTTGTAAATGTTACAAAATAATTTTTTTCTAAGCCAAAATCGCCCGCACCGTAAGGTGGCGATTTTTGGCGGTGATGTCACCCAAAAATAGGGAGTTTTGACGGTCTCGCCACTTCAAAATGTAGCGATTTCTGGTAAGCTATATATTATTCTGCATTAGACTATTCCTTGAATAGTACATTGATGTTAATTTTAGCGCGATTAATCGAAGTTTGCTGCATTAAAGAATTTTTTTTGGAAGGCTCTCTCGCCACTAACGCCAATGAAGAAAAGATGCAAACTTTAAATTCGTCATTACGCAAAAGTTCAACTCCTTGAACACAATTTTTCTATTCAGACCAACTAACCTTACATCAAATAGCATGTAAATATAAAAATATATTGTGGTTTAAGCGAATTTTAAAAACAGGTGGTCACGAAGTTTAATGCTTTTTGCAACAAGGTGCCAAATATGGCCCACATTTGAAGAATGTTAAACGAACAAATTTTGATGTCATTGAAGTGTTTTTGGTCTGCACGCTTTCCTAAAGGAAAAATGATGATAAAAAAATCACGAATTACGGAATTTTACAATGTTGGGACTCTTCAGCACAATCGGAATACTGCGGAGTATCCGTGATTCGCTCCTACGTGATTGAACCCAAACTTACCAGCGACGTCTCCTCAAGGCGAGAGCGCTTCTGATGCTGCTTTTCCTCTATGCATGGCGAACATCTAACTTAAATGGATCAACTGGGACCACGAGGAAATATTTCAGGAAAAGAAACATGCCATTTGAATCGTGCTTTAGGCGCGAGTAAATTTTGATTGAAAAACAACTAAAAGAGCCCGGTCAAGTAACGCAACAAGCAGTCATGTCACATTGCCGTTTGAGTTAATAATTAGTCGTCTCAAATATTCCATAAAAGTCACGAAATGTTAGGCATCTCTCACAAACACAATATGGACCTCATATATTTGCCTCTATGTGACAATTAAAGGTAAAATAGCGCATAAAAACATTTTTTTTCGTACCTGTACCTAACGTTTATACGTAAAATCCATTCTGGTTGAAAGCAAATAACCTGTCTGTGTACAACCGCCCCCACTCCGGAGTGCGGGCGGCTGTACACGAGCTAGAAAGCAAAATCACTTCTCTAGAAAACTCCAAAGAATTGCTTTACTTACCTTGAGTGACTGTTAACAAATCACTTATAAAAAGCATCTTTTGGATAGTACACTTTTCTTGCGTGATAAATGCAAGTCCGTTTCAGTAAACGCATTACGTGACAGAACCATTTGTCACACAGTCAATCTGGTCTTACCGTGGACCTTCAGTTTTGTCTAGCGCAAAAGGTAACGAAAATTGACCTTTAATAATAACTCTGTTTGGAAACATCAAAAAGAAACGAGCTAACACTGTGTATGCGAAATGCGTGCAACTCCGCATTTTGTCATATCCTATGCGTGTGCCCGTATGGTGGTGGGGGAATCCCATATAAAAATTATCGGGAGTACTGTTTAAACTCCACGGTTGGTACCACTTAAGGTGCTTAAATCTGAAGCCAACACAATGTAGTTATACCGGTGCCTTTATTAAGGTTATAATCTTACAAAGAAAGTATCACCAGAACTAGTTACTTCCTCTTAGGTCTGAACCTTAATTTAATCCACGCCCCCTAAACGAGATTCTGATACCTTTTAAGGGGTCCCTTTCACAAGTTTCGACGAGCCTTTCTATGGGTGTCTCCCCCCACCAGTCCCTGCAGAAGTCCATACAATTTACACTTTTCAATGTAATACAACTGAATTGCAAACCATGTATTTGCCTCTATCTGACAATTAAAGGTAAAATAGTGCATAAAAACATTTTTTCCTCGTACCTGTACCAAACGTTTTAGTACGTAAAATCCGTCCTGGTAGAAGGCAATACAGCCGCCCGCACTCCAGAGTGCGAGCGGCCGTACACAGGCTAGAAAGCAAAATCACTTCTCTAGAAAACTCGAAAGAATTGCTTTACTTCCCCTTAGTGACTGTTAACTAACCACTTCTAAAGAGCATTTTTTGGATAGTACCGCAAAGAAAAATAAAACCGATGACGTGGATAGCAGCTCCTTTGAATGCCCAGATCGCAAATGTACAGAAGAATTCAACAGTCCTGAACAACTGAACTTTCACTTGAATGTCTTTGGGCACCGCCGCTCTACAGAACCGGAAAAAGTTGGCCTTTATGAGAAATCGCGGATAGATTGGGTTCAACGTTTCCAGAGGATTTCTTTGAGTGACACTAAAACATCTTACAATGTCGGTGAGGGAGAATTGGCAACAAGTGAGGGCGACTTGCTTGAAATGGGATGGGCACTTCGCAAGTCACGAGCCACTCAAAGGCGGTTTTCTATGAAATTGAGTGACTATTTGAAATTTGGACGGCAAACTGGGAGAAAAGAGGATCCCGCTCAAGTGGCAGATGACATGCTGAGTGGATTACCAAGCTTCAAGTTCAGAGTATTTTCTCAAGACTTTCTGCCAGGCAAAGGCTGACAGGCCAAAAAGAATTCACCCAAGACGAAGTCACTGATGATCTTGATGAAGAAAGTGAAGAGGAGCATGCAAGCAGACAAGATGAAAACGTATTCGACGAAATTCATAATGCTGTCTTGTCTGATATTGGTGTCATCCACCTGTACGATGTGTATAACCTTTGTGAGATGGTCGCAGAAAATAAACTTTCCTCCTTCAAAGTTAAGATGCTTAGAGTAATTTGTACCTACCTTGAAATTAGATTTAAAACAAGGGTCACAAAGTCGGAACTCGTCAAGAAACTAACCAAAATGGTATTAGGCTGTAGTTGCCTGAGCACCTAAGAGTTTAGGGTAAGCTTTTGATCCAAGTTAAAACACATTTTCACAATCAGTATTGTATTGTGTTGTAGTTACTACATCTAATTATAAAGTGCGCGTGGGCGGAAACCACCATTTTCCCAACAATTATATATATCAAATAGAAAAGAGTAAGTGAAAGCTACTTTAAGGAATTTGGTACTAGATGTTTTCTTCTGGTTAGCAGAAGACGCCTTTATTTCTTTGATTTCGCCGCTTGAGTCAGTTCCAGCTATGAGTGCTCCCTGAAGACGAGGAAAGTTATCCCAGATATTCAGGTTTTATAATTTTGGGTATGGCTACATTTTATACATTTATTTTGATAATCGATAAACTACGAAACGAAACATATGTATGGTTAGTATGGAAAGTAGTATTGAACAGCAGAGTCGGGCTGAGGAACTCTACTGAATAACTGCTTCTAGTGCAATATACATAGTAATTATTTGTCTAAAGATACCTTTGGTTGTACTTGGTTTGCCATTCAGTTGTATTACATTGAAAAGTGTAAAGTGTATGGATTTCCCCAGGGGCTGGGGGGTGGGGGGAGACACCCAAAGGAAGGCTCGTCGAAACTAAAAAGGGACCCCTTAAAAGGTATCAGAATCTCGTTTAGGGGGCGTGGATTAAATTAAGGTTCAGACCTAAGAGGAAGGAACTAGTTCTGGTCATACCTTCTTTGTAAGATTATAACCTTAATAAAGGCACCGGTTTAACTACATTGTGTTGGCTTCAGATTTAAGCACCTTAAGTGGTACCAACCGTGGAGTTTAAACAGTACTCCCGATAATTTTATGTGGGATTCCCCCACCACCATACGGGCACGCGCATAGGATATGACAAAATGCGGAGTTGCACGCATTTCGCATACACAGTGTTAGCTCGTTTCTTTTTGATGTTTCCAAACAGAGTTATTATTAAAGGTCAATTTTCGTTACCTTTTGCGCTAGACAAAACTGAAGGTCCACGGTAAGACCAGGTTGACTGTGTGACAAATGGTTCTGTCACGTAATGCGTTTACTGAAACGGACTTGCATTCATCACGCAAGAAAAGTGTACTATCCAAAAGATGCTTTTTATAAGTGATTTGTTAACAGTCAGTAAAGGTAAATAAAACAATTCTTTGGAGTTTTCTAGAGAAGTGATTTTGCTTTCTAGCTCGTGTACAGCCGCCCGCACTCCGGAGTGCGGGCGGCTGTACACAGACAGGCTATTTGCTTTCTACCAGAATGGATTTTACGTATAAACGTTAGGTACAGGCACGAAGAAAAAATGTTTTTATGCGCTATTTTAACTTTAATTGTCACATAGAGGCAAATGTATGAGGTCCATATTGTGTTTGTGAGAAATGCCTAACATTTCGTGACTTTTATGGAATATTTGCGACGACTAATTATTAACTCGAACAGCAATGTGACATGACTGCTTGTTGCGTTACTTGACCGGGCTCTTTTAGTTGTTTTTCAATCATAATTTACTCGCACCTAAAGACGATTCAAATGGCATGTTTCTTTTCCTGAAATATTTCCTCGTGGTCCCAGTTGATCCATTTAAGTTAGATGTTCGTCATGCATAGAGGAAAAGCAGCGTCAGAAGCGCTCTCGCCTTGAAGAGACGTCGCTGGTAAGTTTTGGTTCAATCACGCAGGAGCGAATCACGGATACTCCGCAGTATTCCGATTGCGCCGAAGAGTCGCAACATGGTAAAATTCCGTAATTCGTGATTTTTTTTATCATCATATGTCCTTAAGGAAAGCGTGCAGACCAAAAACACTTCAATGACATCAAAATTTGTTTGTTTAACGTTCTTCGAGTGTGGGCCATATTTGGCACCTTGTTGCAAAAAGCACTAAACTTCATGACCACCTGTTTTTAAAATTCGCTTAAACCACAATACATTTTTATATTTATATGCTATTTGATGTAAGGTTAGTTGGTCTGAATAGAAAAATTGTGTTCAAGGAGTTGGACTTTTGCGTAATGACGAATTTAAAGTTTGCATCTTTTCTTCATTGGCGTTAATGGCGAGAGAGCCTTCGAAAAAAAAACTTCTTTATTGCAGTAAACTTCGATTAATCGCGCTAAAATTAACATCAATGTACTATTCAAGGAATAGTCTAATGCAGAAAAATATATAGCTTGCCAGAAATCGCTACATTTTGAAGTGGCGAGACCGTCAAAACTCCCTATTTTTGGGTCAAATCGCCGCCAAAAATCGCCACCTCACGGTGCGGGCGATTTTGGCTTAGAAAAATATTATTTTGTTACATTTACAAAAAAAATAATGGTTATGTTTACTTTTAGACTAAGATAGTTTCGTGGGTAAAGTTTGAAGGAAATTGATTTTCTGACCCGAAATGCAGCGGACCGCTTTTACAGAGATTGCCACTTAAACTGTTTACGTTGAGTATGTGTTCGAAATGAAGCAACTGACATCCACTAGTTTTGTCGGAGAGAAATTTGGTTTGTCAGGACATTTTCTGCATCGTTTTCATACGAACTTCACGTTCGTAAACGTTTGAACTGATTCAAACTTCAAGGCTCTGGAAGACCGGAAGTGACGTAACTTTTTGCGTTTGACCGCTTTGAAGTTTTGGGCTAGAGTGAAGCTGCCTCGTCCCCAGTCGCTCGCAATCACTCATCTGGGGGATAGTTTAGTTAATTATTGGGGAAAGCGGACCCCCTGCTCGTGCTCCGCTCTTGTTCCTGATCCCCGCTCTGGCGGGATCCGCGCTCGCTTGGCCTTGGCTAGAGTTCACAGCGGTCAAACGCAAAAAGGTACATCACTTCTGGTCTTTCAGAGCCTTGAAGTTTGAATCAGTTCAAACGGTTACGGCGCGAAGTTCCTATGAAAACGATGCATAACATGTCCCGGCAGAACACATTTCACACCGGCAGAACTTGTGCAAGACAGTTACTTCATTTTTAACACATACTCAACGTAAAAAGCTTAAGTTTTCAGAAACGGCGTTAAGTTTTGCGGTTAAAGTGAAACTTTCGACATTCGTCTGTATTTTCCTTTGTAAACTTATGGTGCCAAAAAGAGAAAACACGTAACCAAGGCCACGCAAAGGGGAATGATGCAACCGCTTTCAAGCTAGCGGTTGCATCAAGCAAGGGCCGGGAAAAGAGAGGTGTGCTTGCCGCATGTTAGTTTTCTTGCACCTGCCAGAGTTTACGGTACTTCCCGTATAACCCAGGGGAGGGGTGGTACGCAACAGATGCTCTGGCAGGGAGATGTGGCCCGGGTGCTCAATCCTTGACCCTGTTTAAAACACAGATCACTGATTTTGCTACCCAGAACTTCGATTTTTCAGAGCTTCTCTAAGACACTTAACCCAAAATAACACCCTGTTTTCGGACTGGAATGGAGAAAGGATAAACTGTTTCCAAGTTTAATGCGCTAATGCATTGACAATTAGAAATCTATTTACAGCTTTATAGAGTGACTAAGCTGTTTGTGGTGATTACGTTTACCCTTACCCTCTGTTTGAGACAAAAAGTGATGAAATCAATACCCCGTTTTAGACAAAACCTTCTGAACACCATACGGGCAGCGCGTCCACGTTAAGGTCAGAGAAGGAGTACCCACCCGCACCCCCACGGGCTGTATAACTCACCCTTGTCCTATCTGGCTGGTCAATCGGTTGACTGAAGTCGTAATACCATGATGTATCCTGATTTCGACTCTGCTGTGATTCTCTCTGCAACACAAAAGAGTTTAATTCCTTGATCAATTACGATGTCCCACAAACGTGTAAAATGCCCGGTTAGTATTTCTCATATTGGGCGTGCTCGTAGGAAATTTTAATTTATCGTTATTTGCTAAACCCACAGAGGAGAAATGCAAAAGCTTGTTTGCCTGCCATAACACAAATACATTGTCTTGTATAACAAAAAATAAAATAAAATAAGTGGATACGATTTTGAGACATCTTTGATAATAAACAATTATTGGACGAGGTTGAGCCGCAAATACCGGTGTACAATTCAGTATTTGGCAATGCTTAAAGGGGCATGGTCACGAGGATTTCGCAGATTTCTGGTCAAAACTGTGCTAAAAATATCGGTTGCTAATTTTATCCATGCCCAACATTGTGTTTGAACATTTAAAGGAACATATTAACTTAATTTCATCAAGAGAAAACAAACTATGACCATTTAATATCAATTTAATGTCAACACGCTGAAAGAATTTGAAAAGTTTAGCCTGATTTTTTCAAATTGCAATCCATTTCCATCCGTGCCATCTGTAGCAACAGCCGACAGAAAATAGTTTCAGTGAAGTAATATAGTCTTTGGTAACAAAACTAGACCATTATTTGCAGGCGGTCGTTGATGTCAGGACATATTTTTGATTTTTAAAGTGAACTAAAATAGCGTGACTGTGTCCCTTTAAGACAGAGGCAGATTATTGATCTAAGAAGTACGGGCAAATCACGATATTTCGATAATTGTGTTATCTTTCAAGCAGTCGGTTTCCAACTGAGAATTGTAACACCAAAACTGAAGTGATCTGCTTGGCCGATCACGACAGTTTCAAACAACACAGAGAGTAAAGCAAACAGAACCCGAAGCAAATACAATCATGTAACTGGCCTGAGCCAAGACCGTGAAGCGTACGACCAAGACAAAATCGGCTTTGGACTTACTTTTATAATTGGTTGAGAAAGGCGCGAGGTTTTTTCAACAATTATAAACGTAGAAAAGCAAAACCGAAGCGTACTCGAATTATTTTCGAGCCGTTTTAATATTCCTTTACAAACTGCTCAAATTCCTCAAAATTATGTGTTTCACTTTTGTGCTAGTCAAGCAGTAGAAACTCGATTGCAAAGTCATGCTCCACGCGAGTAAATTGGAAAGATGATTACGTTTCTCCTTGGGTGTATATGTCCCGTGTTGCTGAGATTATTATTATTATTATTATTATTATTATTATTATTATTATTATTATTGAGCGCTGATAACTAGGCCAGCTGATTTCAACCAATTAGAGATAATGAGTAAAATTTCTTCTTGATATACGCAACAGAATGCATATGAATGAAATGCGGTGTACCAAAGTTTAACAACAACAGCACAATAAAATGGCAAAAATGTCACAACCATAGTGAAGTTTAAAATGATTGAAAGCAGTGTGATCTTAGTCCATATATTGAGAAACTAGATTCCAATTCTAATAACCGTTTTGTTGTGAGCCTACCACGATAGTAAATTTTTTGTAATGTGCTGTTTGACGAAAATGTCAGAAAACTGCACGGGAAATTACAGCTCGCTAGTTTTTGCAGTAACGCTTTTAATTTAACGGTCACAAACAATCATCCACAAACCTATAAGTCAAAAGACGCTTTACGCCATAACAAAAACGCTATAGGAAAGTACAGGTCAATAGCTTTTTTTTTGAATACTCACGTCGGAGTTTCATAGACCAGTGGTTTCGAGACTTGATATTTTGGCTTAACGACGCGGTGTTTAGTATAATTTGGGTGCCTTTTTAAAATGTAAGGAAAAGAAAAACAGATTTACTCAATCAGTTCATCAGAAAAACTAGATGGTCAAAAAAGTGGAAATAGAATAAAAGTAAGCTAACGCAAATAAGGCTTTTTTCACTTAAGTTTTCGTTTCTTACAATCTTAACGTACAATCTTAAATAGAACAATGAAAAGAAGTGATCGGCCTAGGGCAACCAATAATTTTTTTCTTATTGTCTCTTGCTTTTAACCGACTCATTTGAGTCGCGCATAATTTTGCCATGTTGGTGAAAAGTAGCTTTGGGCAAGAAAACATCTGCCTATGGCATTCTGTATGCAACATGTCGAAACGAAACCTAGATACCATCTAAAACAAACCACTGGAAGAAAACGCCGCTATAGCGAACAAAAAACTCTATTCTTTTCGAAACAACATCTAATATAAAGAACTTCATCATAAACAAGGGATTTGGAGCAAGATCTCTTCAATCTTAGTGGCTCGTTTGGAAGATGAAAGTCTTCAAAAGGACGCCGCTTAGAAACGAACGATTTCTTTGGTTTATTAAGAGGAGGAAATGTATCTCAGAAAAACATCGAAAAAAACAAAAGTATTGGCAGAATGAAGTTAAAGAACCAAGGGGAATTATTCCATAAAAAAATACGAAATATCCTAAAATCCCTTAAGGCTTTACAATTTAAAACAGATTATTTTCTTGTATTATTTTAATATATGTTGTTCTATCCCCAAACAATTTTGTACATTGTATAAATCCAAGCAAATTTTACGCCCCAATTATGTACGTTGCTCGCGGTTGAAATTTTCTAAAAATTAAACCTCGTTCTAGGGTTTTGAGATCTTTTGATCTTTCGCCCGAATTTTGTTCATCGTATGCCATCTTCGATGCTAACCTTGGCAAATTTCGACAGGAAATTATATTTTTTAATTCTCTGTATGCTTCCTAATAAGCGGAGTGTACAATGTTCCATGCTAATTTTGTATGATTAATTGATACCAGATTATCTTGAAACCTGAAAAAAAAAAGATACGATTTTACCTCTGTTGAAAGGCGACTGCTGTTTTAGTCCGATCCTTGCTGAAACAAAATGCGGAGGCGGTCGACAAAGCCGGTGATTCCAGCGGCTATTTTGTCTCGCAAGTAATCCCGAAATTTCCATATCAGGTAGTTTGCAAACAAAAAAAGTGCCAACGACATTTGCTTTCAGGCCACAATGGGATCGTGAGCCAATCATTGGCTGTGTAAATTTACACGGCTGTTTTCTTTTAAACAAAAGGGATTTAATTAGTGTAGGGATCAAACAAAACGTTCTAGACTTTGGAAGGAAATCATTAATACAATGCTATCTAGAGAAGACCACAGTTCCGAGACCACTCATCAACTCCGAGAATCAACTATTATCTTAATCACACAGTCCAAAACCCAGTCAAGCTCATAAGCTACATTTTGTTCACCCAAGTCTTAGAAAAGAGAATAAGTCGTTGAATTTGTTTTGTACTTCAGTGAGCTCTTTAGGTCTATGGATTAACTCTTGAAGTTTGACTGTTGATGTATACTACTACTACGTGACCCTTTTCTTGGTTCTGTTTTTTGTGCTGTAGAAGGTGGTGTTTACGTGGTTGCTATTGAGTTTACGTTAAGATGAACGCCGTTTTAGTGATCAGAGTGACAAGTAGACGCAGCTGGCAACGCGATTACGCGCTGATCAACAAATTCGCATCCGCCGCGCACGCGTGACGTTGCGTTTGGGCCCAGCCTAGTACCCAGGAATTGTCTTCATGCTCACTCGACTAGGCGCGAAATGTCATGACGTCACAAAAGTTTGCACCAAGTCGAGTGAGAGGGGAAGGGAACTCCTGAGTACTAAGGAGCCATTATGGCTCCTGGCCCTACATCCATACAAATGTAATGCCGTTCACGCAGAATTTTCATGCGTTTTTGCTTATCTCTTACACTACAACCCTGATGAAAACGGATACTTGGACACTTTAGAAAACCAGGTTTCAAACTGTTGGTGGAGACGTTTGAAAAACGCATTGTTTTTAGTATGGACGGGTGAAACACAACCTGTTTCAAACAGTCAAGTGTTAGTGTATGGATGAGTGAAGTCCATTAAAAAGGAGACTTTTGAAAACGCCCTACACAAACGTTTTAAAAACGCTTTTTCACTGGGAAAAAGGAATTAATTGGACAGGTGAAAACTGATACGGAAACGTTTGCACGGGACGATCATATTTTGGTACATTTTCGACCAAAGGAAAAAGGAGACTGCTGAAACTGCATTACTAAAGGCGAATGCCACTTCTCCCGTATTAATGAATACTAACTCTGGCATGGCAATAAAGAGCAAACGCACTCATTCCTCTTTCAATTTTTCTATTGGGCTCACCGTGACAAAAGCCAAGTATAAGCACAAGTGCGAGGAAAATGAATTTTTTTATGCTTGTCTTTATAATTCGTATCAACAATGATTTGCTTAGACATAAACAAGCAAAAATAAACGATAAAAACCGACGTTACCTTGACAATGGCGTCATGAAGACACCGAAACGTCGGTTTTTATCGTTTATTTTTGCTTGTTTATGTCTTTATAATTATCCCTGCATAGAACCCTTTGACATAAAGCCTGGTTTTCACTAACGACGCATGCACAAAACCAAGTGTATGAGCGAGCACAATAGTCCAGACAAACTCCTTGAAATGCCAGCAATGGGTCTAAAAGCTTATACAAGGGTCGACATCCTTTCCAGCTTCCTGCTTACTTATGTGCGATGCCACACCGTGCGCTAAAATCGTGTGGTTCATTTACAGGAAATTTTCGCCGTTCTTCAGGACGTTCAATCGTATTGCGTCCACTTCTTCTCGGCTGCGAGCGTGCTGTGCTTTTTCCGTCCTAGTGAAACAGGTGAAAGTTGCTATTAGATTCTCCATCTACTTACTGACTCGAAACATTCTACTATTGTAATAAAAAGGGGTCACCCCTTCTAGCTTCTTGTTGATGGCAAAATGCTGAAAGTGTGATCTTGCTGAGTGAAAAGAACACCGTGCTTTTATCTCGCAGCGCCGGGTTGTTCCAGTGCATTAGGTTCTTGTTCGACGCGAATCAGCTAAAATTAGTTTTCCCAAAATATAGGGTTTCCAAATATCACTTGCTTCCGGAACATTTTGTCAAACATAGAGCAAGCTGTTTTGAAAAGAAAAACAAATTCAAAAATTCCGTTTAAGCCTGTTCTTTTTTGGAAGATTTAAATCAGGTGCCATTTTCGTTTCGTTTGCTTACCAGGGAAACAAAAATAGGCGGGTCTGATCTCAGCAGGGATGAAATACTGAGCCAGTAAGACTCGGCAGGCTTGGGTGTGAGTTGACGCCCGCATACAGTGAGCGGATTTTGAATTGTTTTACCATATAGACATACAACCCCTCGATTATGAGAAATGTTGTTTAAATTTAAAGATACATCTCTTTTGAAAAAAGCATTGTTTTCGTCGTTTGCTTAGCGCCACTTCTCCTCTCATAAGATGCGAGCTGTTAGCCTCGTAGTAAGTAGCCATCTGGAGTGCGCGCATGCTCATATCCAGGGAGGGACTAATATATAGATTTAGCCAAGCCTAAAAGCGGAGCTCCACATCTCTCTTTCATGCTTGTTGGCCCGTAAAATACATTAAATTTTAGTTGTACAGTTATTTGCCAAGAGGTGAAAAACAGCAAGGGAAAACATGCAGACCACTGAGAAAACTGTGACTTGGCTTATTTTTCTTCAAAGAGAAGACTTCAGCACGACTTTCACCGACAGCTCTTCTTGTAGCATTCTTTCGAAAGCTAGCTCATTAAGTTCAAGAAGAGTACTTGTAAAACTACAATTGCTGAAAAACCCACTTAAGTTGCTCACTGATTCCGATGCATCCCTCTGGCTGTTTAATTCTGTTAACCATGAAACATTTCTCGAAATCCATTTTTCTAAAATAAATAATATTTTCCCGGCATCAAACCGTTTACTGACAAAAAATTACCCAAAAAATGTTTTCGGAAACTTTCAAGCACACGTATAATTATCAAGAGAAAATGACACAAGTTTTTCACCCGCAAAGTATTAATCGGGTGCTTTCAAGAACACACCCTGAACTAATTTTAGGAAACTTTTAGAGCCTCATTTTAGACAAAATGTACTTCAACCGAGAAATGCTTTGCTTATAGTTACTTAAATAAAGATTTCATTTCGATCTGTAACTAAAGACACACTGAAATGGCTTACCGGTTAAAAACGAACGAACACGAAAACATGCCACACTGAACTCACTCACTGAAACGGCGATTCTAAGTTTAGTGGCTAAATTGGGACAAAAATGTCATTCACTTCAAGTGAAGAAACCAAAAATATATAAAAATATAAGGAAGATAAAATATTCCACAACTGAAAAAAAAACATATGGAGCTTTACACTAAGACTATAAACTTAATAAAAAAATATTGACGACAGAGCGACTCTTCAGGTGCTGAATACTAAATTACGAATTAGTCAAAACAACCCAATATGCGGTGCCGAAGAAAAACAACCTAGATTTAAAAAACAACACAGACTCAATCTAGAATAGTCACGATTTCTACTTTTCGAATAAAATACACTACTGACTAGAATTGGTCAAAGAAAAATATTGAAAATTACGAACTAAAGTTCAAAAGAAAATTGCGCATATATATCAGATTGCTCACTAATGAAAATTCCTTTAATGAATAAACACAGAAAAAGGGACAAGAAACCTTCAAAAACATGAAATGTCATTCACACACGAAGCACTTGTTTGCCTAGGAAAGCAAACTGCATTCAATTTTACCCTCGAGTGAAGTTACTCGCAAGCCGACAAACGGGAGCTACAAGGTAATTTCACAGATTTTTTAAACACGTTTTTAAAACATTTCAAGAAAATTATCGTAATTTACTAAACATGTAAAGTCGCTCAATTAAACAATTTTTACAATGTAAATCCACAATCAAATTTGTAATTTACTTTACTACTGAACTGAAAGAAGGACTTGAAAATCTAAACGAAAGTCGCCGGGTTCTTTCCAGATCTCCTTAGCTTTGAAAAAAACGAATATGTCCTCGAACAAGGATTTCTTGCCTTCAAGCTCTCCAATATCTTCTATACGCGCCATCGAGATTGAAGCAATCCTTTTCCTTTTCATGATGAACTGGTACAAGTCTTCATTCCAAGAATGTTTTACAATTTAATATCGTATTAAAAATCTAGCGTACGAGGAACAAGCCGCCATATTGTTTAGTTTACTTCAGCTACAAGAAAAAAATGGGCATTCCGCCTCCCCCGGTCGGGTTGCCTTGGGACTCTCCTCCCTCTCCCCCAGAGTCTGTACGGACGGACGGACGGACGGATGGACGTACGCTGACGTCAGAACCAAAATTTTTCGGATCAACGGGTTACCAAATTTGCTTACCCATGGTGCTCCGCGAGCTCCGCTATAAATACAGTCGAACCTTTTTGATATGGACACTGAAGGGACATATATGAAGGTCTGTTCTATGAAGATGTCCGTATTGCAGAGGTAGAGTGGTCTCTTTTGGACAAGCGAAATTTCCGTAATAAGGAGACGCTCGACTCCAACTGCTAAATTATGTTTTTTTTTTAAATATTTTGTCAAGAAATTCTCCCGCAATCGTCCGAATGACCCTCAAACAGGTTTGTGCTTTTCAAAGCGCCTGGTTTGTACTTTAAAAAGCACAAACCAGAAATCTCTGGATTACCACTCGTTAACTGATCTTTGTACCGAGAGGTGTTCTGCTCAACACGTGTAATAGCTAAGTCGACCTGAAAGACGTTCCTTAGAAGGTGACTTTGACGAAAGTACAACCGGAGCTACAGCCTCTGTCTTGCTTTGCAGTTGAGTGTAAGACAGAAAGAAGTGACTGACAGAGTGAATGACCTTAATATAACAGCTGACTGACTAATCTTCTGTTTACGTTATACTACCGAACTAGACATAGCAATTCTTGGTGGTGGTCACGATATTTCGGTTAAACTGAAGGGAAGCTGTCTCAAATCTTAATCCCTATGGACATTACTTTTAAATGTGCCCACCTGTTGATATATGATCAGCACGGCCAAGGCCACTGAATTTTCAACGTGAACTTAACATGCAGATTTAGCACAATCGCGCAGGTGTGTCTAGAATTATGAAATACAGTGGAAACCCGAGATTTCAGTGCGAAGGGGCTGGTGTTCGTTATAACGGGGGCTCGTTATATCGGGGTCCTTTTCAATATATTTTAGTGGGCTGAAGAATACGGTTCGCTATACCGGTCTTCGTTATATTGAGGCTCGTTATATCTGAAAATAATTGATGGATGGCATAAGTAAGGCTCGTGACGGATCATTTTCTTGATACTTTAAGGACGTCACACGAAAACTGGCAGGCTTCGCTCATCATTTGAATGATAGCTAGCAATGAAAACTCTAAACAACAAAACTGAATACTCAAATAATTCAAACAAACCAATAACTTATACTTAAAACCGCGTCATATCTGTGTCAACTGGCTTTACGGGTCGTTTAAGTGATACGGATTAAAGATCAAAGGTATGAGTGCTAGCGGTGCACAATGCCCCCGCTAGCTGTACCGATATCATGTATTAAAAACAAGGTAAACTGAGCCGTGACCGAGCGGAGTCCCAAGTTATCGCAAGTTGAAAGCATGCGAGAATTTGCAATTCCATTTGGCCATGACTTGCAGGTACTTGCGATGGCTTACGATGATCTGCATGCGTTCACTTTGAATTTGCACGCAAGTAAAGGCAGGTTTTTACCCGTTTGGCCACCCAATTACGGCGATGCAAGTTGCTTTCAGTATATCAGAATATATTTTTCTTAGTTCGGGTGGCGTGCTAGGCTGCACTCTACTGAAATGGCTTTTCGTTTTTTGCGAACTTACGTCGAACTTGCATCTACTTGCGAGTCCGTTCAGCCACCCCTCGCGCGTTTGTGTACGTAGGTTCGCATTTCGTAACTTGTGTTCATACTTGCGACTTCATTTGGTCAGGGCATAAGGCCGTTCGTTTGTCATTACTTTCGAAGTAATATTTAACCACTTCGTTCCAAATTAAAAGTCATACTGCTATGCGACTGTTACGTTTATGTAAACGGAGCGAACGTGATCTCATGGAAGTCGTACCCGGGTATCATTTAAACACCCCCTTAGACTTGTTGCCTTGTCGTGTAAATCTTAATTTACACTGTCTTGTATTTACAGACTCGCTAGTCTGCCGGCCCTCAGGGCCTGTGAATGTTAGTTTTTATTTTCTCTTTCATTACAACATGAGAGAAAGCAGAAAGTCACCTCGGTAAGGGCCGGGCATTTGAAAACTATTTTATAAATAAATTTTGCGGAGCCTTCCACAACAAACGAAAGTACAGAAACTTTGAAAACGTTTCCTATTCATCAAAGAATTTTGAAATCCATTCAACATACGTCATAAAGGTTTACTGTCAGATTGTTTAAATTCTAACTGAATTTCCAATTTCCCCATTTCCCTTAGCTTGTTTATGTTATCGAAAAATATAAATTCGAAACTGTCGCACTGATTGCATTAATGCTCTAAGCGGGGAGTTCTATACTCACGCCACAAAGTAATTTTACGTGTTTTAAATTAAAAGCTTTAGTTAATGTAAAAATACCTAATGCAAATTTCTACGTACAGTCGAAAATTCTTTGAACAAATAACTGAAAGTTTACGTTTTCGTTGAAGAGGAAGAGAAAAAATTTGTCGAATTTCATATCGGCAAGTCGTATCGACCGCAGCAATATACTTGCATGTTAAAATATGCCTTAACTGATGAATATTGTGGAAAATACAATTATTTCCAAAACATTCCACAAAAAAGTCGAACATTTGCTTTGACGGGTTTAAAGAAGTGAGAGATATCATTTCCCATATTTAACCATAAAATAAATTAAATGTCGCCTTCAAAATTATCAAGTCTGTCACTTTATGATTACTGGTGTCACTTCTGTTCAAAATGACGTTCTCCCTCTAACAAAATGTATTAACATTCGGGAAAAATATCCCTTCTTAAGCCGCTAGTGTTTAAATCGAGTAACCTTATTTGAGCAAGGCGGGCTTTAACGCTAAACTTTAGATCAGCCGGTGTGAAGAATGATTTTTCGATCTTAGAGCTTGCCACAAAGATTCACACTGTTCACAGGACGTAAACATAATGACGTTTTGTGGCCGCGCTTAATTCTATATTTTACCAGAATCATACAACGCAGGCCTAGGCAACAGAAAGTATATTTACACAATATCATCATCTTCCTAAAAGGGTGTAAGGAAAAACACAAGGATAGGGCATAACAACGAAGCTAAAAATAAACAAGATAGCGATGTTACTAAGACGAAAATTTCCCTAAAAACAAGCAAGATTTGTTAGTTACCTTCCAACCCTGCGCACTCATCCCCCAGCAAAACAAACAAGGTCCGATCTTCAAGTTCGTTTGGCGTTTATATTTCTCCCAGCCGACCAAGGAGGAAGTTAATTGAACCGTTGAAAATCTGTAAAATAAAACACAAGAAAACCTGGGATTTAAAACTGGTGTAGTTTCTTCCGGTGTGATAGTGACTTTACATAGAGTAAACTGAACGAACTTAATGTCTAACCAACGATAAGTCAACTGAAGCGTTTCACTGAAAATGGGTCAATGTTGCGGTACAAACGCAACATGAGCATAAAAAAGGCATGTTTAGTTCTACACACGGTGTAATGCTCGCATGAATGAAAGGAAATCTTAGAATCCGGTTGGACGCTCTTGAATTCCCACTAATCTTATGCCAAAAAAGGTGACATTTTCAAAACAGAAATGGATCCCGAACGAAATTTGCATAACACAAGATTTTCTTGGTTTCAGAATGACAAGTGAGTGTTATCAACCTACCAGGAAGAAACGAAGAACTTAAGTCTCTTGCCTGTTAAATCCACGTTTCTTTTAGAGTAGGCTTTTTTGACGCGAAGGCTCATTGAATTCACCACTGCTCGCTCATCAAGCTAAAGAAACTGAAGAAAAGAATTTTGGTTTCGATGTTATTACATAATGTTTTTCAATGAGAAAGCTTGCGGGTTGGTTGGTTATTTGTTTATACAGCTTAGGAAGCAAAAACGCAATTAGGAAAAAACTGGTGAAGTAGGAATTCATTAACGATTGGTTGGTAAAATTCTCGAAGTCACAGCATGGCTGTGGTTCAATAACCTTTGAGGAAAAACATTTCGCGGACGTTTTTTCCCGTACTTCATTCTTCGTTTCCCGGAAAACTTAAGCACAATGCAAACAAGTAAGTTTGCAATGCGAACTGAAAACACCTGGCGTAGTAAAGTTTTGACAGCGAGTAATTTTTTATACTTGCAAAGTGAACGTCAGTGTTTGACGTCGTTCTAGTTGGGCACTGACACGAAAAAGGGTATTTTTAAAAACTATCATTCCCCGATGCAACCCTTGCGTTGTACAGTGTGGTTCTAGATTTTGAGTCTGTGCATGAAATCCCAAATGGTTACTCTGGTTCTAGAGTGTTTCGTTCTAAAAGGAAATTGAGCCGCGAAGAGGCGGCTGCCGGACGCCTTCTGTCAGTCACCTCGCTTCTCGACTCGAGGTCGCTACTTCGCAGCTCAATTTTGTTTTAGAAGAAGCAGGAATAACCTCTGTCACCAGGGTATTAAAGGCTGGTAAAGGTAAACATTCATTAATGAAATAGGAATGTTCCTATGATCCGTTGACTAGGCTGTGCAAGCTAAGGAGGTTTCACTTTCTGGCTGATCTGCCGAACTTTGCCAGAAATCCTCAAGTGTGACCAACACATTTCTAACAGACGAAAGTGAAAATCAGCTAGACTATCGCCGGAAGCTCTTCCCGTGATGAGGTTCACTTTTTTATGTTTACCTATGCCAACAAAATAAATCAAAATGACAAGTGACTATTGTGGTGAAATCGTAAATACTGAATCCCTTTGGAGCTTGGACACTTGAACGGTCTCCAGGAATGAATGAATTTCATTTACACATTGAGTTTCATTTATTTAATTTTTTTCCCAAAGAGGAATCTTTTTAAACAAGAATCTTATCACCACATTGTCCCGGTCAACTCTTAAAATAAATTTATTGATAAGCAGGAACGGAATATTGTTTGTGAATAGCTCAACAGCATATTTGGAACTTATCCAGCAGGCCCCAGTTGTTCAAAGGTTGGATATCTTTATCCACCGGATAAAATACACTCCAACCAATACATTTTATCTGCTGGATAGTGATTTATCCAGTGGATAAAGTTATCCAGCCTTTGAACAACTGGGGCCAGATCTATATACCTTGTTTCGATGAGACTCACTCCATTCACAAATGAAAGTCAAATGTCGCCGAGTTTTCTGCAATCCTCGTGTAGGACAAGTCCCTTTCTCTAAGCTAAACCTAAGACAATCTCCTTTTTCTTTATGGCTGTCATCAAAAGTGTACTTACGAACACCAGAGGGAAAATGGTGAAATATTGAGCACGTACACAGTTTAATTGATGCACATGTATTTTTGCAATAATCGAAAAAATAACTTATTTTCAAGGCTACTACGTGCACTAAATGTCAGACTTCCCAAATAAATCCCTTAACAGGGTGACAGGTGTCAATCACAGATCCTTCCTAATGATCCAAATCCGTTTTCCATTATAAAAGGATGTCTTTTACAGTATTTAAATTTGGTATGCCATTTGTAAACAGATCACGTTTGTCAGTTGTCTTTTATAAACCGATAAAAAGACGTTATTTAGCAAAAAAGTAGTACTTTTTTTGGTAGGTTTGTAATAAATTACTTTATTTCTTATGGAGTCTTACGAAAAAACAAAAGATTAAAACCAAGCAAGTAAAAATCCCCCGTCTTGTTATAAAAAAACTTTCTACTGCAGAGATAAATTCCTTATAATCCGACATCAGTTTCCGTTATCCGAATCTACCACTGTCGACAAAAATCTTGGGACACCTACACATTTTCTGGGATGATAAAAATAAATTTTTTTTAAAACGACCCCCCGGTCTTCCGCGCACGCAGAGGTTATTTCCAGTTAAACAGCATTGTTTGGGGAGAGAGAGAGAGAAGGTGGGCGGGGGGGGGGGGGAGGGAAGGAAGCAAACTGTTTTGCATGTATTAAAAGAGGATGGAACAGGCAGTGTATACCTATATGTTTTTTCGAAAGAGCAAATTAAGAATTAAGTTGTTTAGACTGGGTTCTTGCTGGATCGTGTTGTTACTAGTGGGCAATTCTGAATACGGGAATCTGATTGGTCCAATCAACATCTACTGTTGTGAAAACGTTTTGATATTGAACTTGAACTTTATTTACATAACACGGTAAAAACAACGATATAAGTGTTTCCACAGCGTTATGGTAACACGAGTGGGAGAGTCGGGAGACTGAGAAGCTTTTGCAGCTGCTGCAACCTCTCCAAGACAGTTCACCTGTGATAACATAACTCGATCCCATAACCTTATGGAAAATAGGTTAATTCCTATTGCTGGTTTTACGTCATGTGTCGTCATCAAAATTCTAAAACGTGAACTAAGGCCACAACAAAGTTGCTCTTTTAATATGTTCAAAACATTAGTGAGATAAATCTTCAAGGAAAGTTTCATGTCGATATGTTGCTTCATTTTACAAACAAAGCACCATGAAATTTGATCTAATTAGTTCTAATTCATGGCAACTCGAAACACAGGAATTCACAAAATGTTATAAAACCGGTATTTTTACTTTACTTTTCAATTTTCAAGTATCGTAATAGCGTAAAATGTCATCTACATAAGAGTGAAGAGAGACTAGTAATGTTGATTTCATTGGCTACCTCATTTCTTGCACTGACTTTGATGGCCGCCATATTGGTGCTCCAAAGAGGGACACCAACATGGCGGACGCATACTGTGTCTTGCAATTTTCTGAAAATTATTTTCTCGATAACTGTGATCTGAAGAGTGCTATTGACCCAGAAATTGTTGTCGTCGTTTGTTTTTACCCACCGTTTAATTCCTTTGTTTCTGAATGCTGTTCGTGCAAGCAAACTCATTCTATAATAACGATGAAAACCAAGAATTATGAAAGAAACACTAAAAACAGGACACTTAGCAGCTAATTTCGGTGTAAAATCTCTTCGGAAAGCATGACCGCCACAGAAATTGGGAATTATTTGTAATGAAAAGTTAGACTTTTCAATGGAGAAATTTCACCTCAGACTTTCTTATCATGGAAAATGTAATTGATTCCTTTGATTTTCAAAAGGACAAATACATCGTTTAGAGCGTGAAATCAGACGCAATTAGCATTTTCAGAAAGCTAAAGAATCCGAGTCAGGATGTGTTAGAAGTTTTCGAAAAATTTTGTGTTGGGTGGCTCTCACAAAATTCCGAATATGTTTCTGTAGAGTTGTGGTTAAAGTTAACAACCAGTCTGAGCGCATGTAGTATCTGGTTTATTTTATAATTTTATACTGATATTTAACGATCGCGGGGGCTGTCTATAAATAGTGAACTGAGGAGGCTGTCAGCTATTTTAAGCAACACTTAGAAAAGCCAAAAGTCACATTTACATTTATTTAGTGAAAACCCTGAATTAATTGTCTAGTTTTGTTCAAAGACACTACTAAGTAAATGCAGTGAAATTATGAATACGTGTGGTTGGCCACGGATAGCCAGAATGGAAGTGGATTACAACTTGAAGATCTTGGTCCGTCGCTTTCAAGTTCTGCGGTTGCGTCCTGGAAATATCGTTAAACTAGAAATCATCATTATCGTTATTTCAGTAACACGGTATCACATTTATTAAAATATCAACTTTCGAGTGAGCTGTGATAAATAATTTTAAAAAATCTAAATAAATATAAGCATTTGTGTCATATTAAAATAACTACATAACTACGAAAATACTAAACTTCAATACTATATTACTAATTTCTTTCAAACTTATTATGGTTGTTTCTCTTTGCGAAAATTCACTTGATATTTTACACTTCGTGTTCTACGAGCACTTATGTGTGAGCGAATGTACTTATAATCAATTTTAGCAAGATCTGACAAAACACTTACAAGACTTGCCCATTGGTCACCACTTGTTTGATAATCACAAGCACACAGTGAAAAAATAAATAAATAAATAAACGAAACTCACCTGTCAGTCGAAGGTTGACTTGGATTTTTATGAGTCATCAGCCGGAAGTGTAGGAGTTGTACGACAGAGAATGCAGCACTTGCGTCAATTCAGCCTTTAGAGTTCTAAATTATGATCTCAATGACAAAGGTTACAACTAAAACCAGAATTGGGCGGTATAAGTGTGTGATAACTGGGAGGGCGTAAAACTCCTACACTCCCGGCTGATGACGCAAGGAACTCAAATCAACCTTGAACAATTTTTAATTCTATTTCGTCATCAGTCCAGGGTCGTTGCGGAGTGGTACGAGATTTTAGAGCTGTGTTTGACACATTATTAACAATGTACACAATAGTCAAGAATATGTTGTGTACATTAATATAAACGTTTTGCAGCGGTTATAGCCCGCTTGTCATTGTGTGCTTGTGATTATCGAACAAGTGGTGACCAGGCTCAACCTTCCAAAAATATATAAGGTCCTAATGACCGACAAGGAAGTCAACGTGAGCAATGTATCGATACTGATAACAAAACAGGGAAAATTTAACCTATCGAGGTTATCTTAATGTGAAAAAGGACTACAACTTTACAAAGTGCTGTAAAACTACAGATGGGTACCCCGAAGCCAGTGTACAGAGACACATCAGTACCGTGAGAGGTGTGACGACAGTTAAGAGACTACTTTTAGGAGAAGGATACCAATATGGCCTCTCCGAAGTTGAACTCGGTCTCGGGCGGTCTGGGGTGTGACTTGTCCCCGGTCGTCTTCATGTTGTGCGACGTAAGAGAGACAAAAGAGACGACTGGGGATATGTCAGGTCTGGGGTAGTATTGTCAGAAAGCCTTCTCATTAGACCACCATACAGAATGTAATGTCTTTATAATGTCTTTATTCTGTTATTGTCAGCAAGCAAGAAAGTTGATGCAGCTGTTGTGCTGTGACCTTTAAACGTGAATACCGTATTTTCTCGATTAAACGCCGGGGGCGCTTATTTAAATTCAGCCTGGTAGACCCGACGTTTATTCGAACCCGGCGTTCATTCGGGGCCCGGCGTTTATTTCTTAATTGCATTTTTCAGCCATCCATTTCTTATCATCAGTACTAGAAGTTTATTGAATTAAGAAGCAAATTTCAACAAGAACGTTAAAAAATGTGAAACAATGTCACCAACCTTGTCTTATCTCAGTGAATCTGGTAAGTCATTTACCATAAAACACCACTGACAGGAACAGTGATTGAATTTTTCTCAACGTTACATTTCTCCGTGAAACACACGGAGTACCGGTAGGCTTTCTCTTTCCAATCAGCACTCGATCGACTTGGCGCGAAATATGACGTCACTGAATGGCATACCTCGGTGACGTCATGGCATTTCGCGCCAAGTTGAGTGAGCGGAAGGAGCTGGATATATGTGACTAACGGAGCAGTTGGATGCAGGTTCCATTTCGGAGGTCTATTGTCTTTTTGTGGTACTCCTTTAGGTGTGTGCAGAGGTTCATAGCGGTCAAACGCACGACTCGTGCGCAGTTCCCACCATAATCAGTCACAAAAGAAAACACAAACAAATGTCGAAAGTTTCACTTTATCCGCAAAACGTTTTACTTCGAGCACGTGCTCAGAATGAAGTAACGGGCATCCACAAGTTTTATCGGCGCGAAATTTTATTTATCGGGACATTTTATGTATCGTTTTCATACGAACTTCGCGCTCGTAAAAGTTTGAACTGATTCAAACTTCAAGGTTCTGAAAAACCGGAAGTGACGTTGTTTTTTGCGTTTAACCGCTGTGAAGTGCAGTGTGAAGTGTGAGGTGTGTGATAATACAGAACTTTCCATCATTTGCGCAGAATTATAAGACGAGGTGTGTGATGTGGGTACCTGCGCACTTGTCAGTAATTCAACGCTTGTTGGTAGACAGTTCCATGTTATCAGTGGTCCGATACCTACCAATTGTTTGGCATCTCCGCCCTCCGGAGGAGACTCAACAGGACTGTCAGCCTTAATGCATATGAGTTCCCTCAGTTGAAGTTCTGAGCCTGGCGTACTTCCATGAAAATGGTTCAGTCAACACAATGCTCGAGTCATGGTTTGATTTACATCGAGGTCGATCGAGGCAATACAGGGCGAAGCTCAAAAATTCCTTTCGTTGGTTAATTGCCCTTATGGGTCACGAAGCATCACATTGGAACTTCTCCTGCAATGCATTTAAAACCGAGATGAGGGTTTTAGAAGTGACAACGTCTTCTAACTGAGGTTTATCGGGAACGACAGTGGCGATTTGTTCGTTTTCGTTGGTGGCTGTGACGCTGTTCCTAAAGAAAGGGTGGGCAAAACGATAAAGAAGAAGAAGAAAAAATTCAAAAATTTAAGGCAGAAACCTAACACTTAACGTCTCGCACGCGTAGGGCTAAATTCCTGTAAATTCCTAGTGAATGCTTGGAGACTTGCATGGAGTATTGCATCAGTTACCACTCGGCAACGACCTTGGCTGATGACGAACTGAAATAGAACTAGGGGTCGTGCATGCAAGTTAAAGCAAGATGCAAAAGGAAGGGACGAATGTGTTAACCTCGGTGCCACGTGCTCACTCTATACATTTCAAGCCTGACATGAAGTCATTAAAGGTCACAACAAATGAAAATAACATATTTTATTGCAATTTATCTTTGGGGAAACGATTAACACAGCATTAGTAAATTTAAACTCTGATTTCTCCTTAGTTATGACAGTGACCATTCACAAATTTCTCTTTAACGATTATTACTGCCAACTGTGAACAGAAAAGTGAGGAGAATTTGTATGTCTATGTTCAAGCGGTCAAAGTGAACCATTTTTAAGAAATTGAGTCCAACTCTAACCTGTTTAAACTCTTCAGCTTATCGTATTTGTTTAAAGTGCTTATAAAGTTCTTTTGTGTGTGGCCTTTCATCTTTCTCGATGACTTGAACTTGTTTACTGTTCGCGTTACATAAAAGAAAAAACCATAGAATACTAGAATTGTTAGTAATTGTATAAATTGCAAACCGAAACATTAAAACCAACATCTAAGGGCGATTTGTGAGGAACATATTTCGAATTGAATGCATTAAAAACCTTTGCTCTTCCGATTTCCAAATACAGAACAAAATACAAACAGCCAAAGAAAAAGTAATGACTTCAAAATATTCGAAAGTTGTCCCATTGAAAAGCGCCCCTTCATATTACTTAGCTCCGCCATTGGTTCTCTACTAACTATGCATTGGCCAACTACGAGGCTAAAACCGCGGGCTCAGAGATGAAAGCTGTATAAATAAGAAAATTAGAATTTCATTTGCAAAGCTTGGTGACAAAATTGTCCGTTTCTTGTCATGTCAATTAGTAAATAAATGATCCGAGCTAAAGCTAGCCATTGAAAGCACTTTATTTAGCCTAACGTGATTATTGCACGTGAGTTACACTGCGTCATATTTTATGACTTGTCCAAAAAAATTCATTTGCCAAAAATGGAAACAAAACGAAAACTGATAACAAACGAACTTAAATGATAGTTGTGTATCATTGGTTGCCATAATTTCAATTTCCTTTTTTTTTTTTACTTTGATAATTGTTTCATGACTGTTACCTCAATACAGTTATCTACCACCCATTTTACACCAATACTTCTTCAATAATTAATGACATACTGCACAATATTTTCGAACTTTTGAATATCTGGACGCAAAGCTTACCCTATTTTATTTTTATATCCAATCGACACCTCTTTCAGCAAGCAAAATTCCCTGTAATAACTCCTCCCCTTCCGGCAAATCCCGCCTCAGAAAAACCTTTCAAACAAATATTTACCCAGGATTCATTGCCATAAAATAAAAGTAAGGCAAACGTCTAGCACGTATTACCATTTAGCCATTTAGTCTGTTTCTCAACGGGCCTCTGTGTCATTTTGTAACACCAGAAGCGGACATAACAAGTAAAACAAGGCTAAATTTTGTCACAAAATAGACCGTATTCACAAATGGCCACTAAAAAGACCACAAAATCGTAAGGAGTCCAATTCCAGAGGGTAAAGATCGGGTCATATTGATTGTACTTTCTAAGGTCAGTTTCTCGACTATAGCAAAGATATCTCGCGTCGCGTATACTTGCAGTGCACCAGAAGACAGTTTACATGTCACAACGTTACGTCAATGTTACGAATCACTTTCTTCTTTTACTTACTTTCACGCGTTACGTACCGATTTTTATCCTAGTCATCATGCATCAGCCCTGTGCCTCTCTTTCCTATTCGGTTTTTAACGAACACATAAAAATGAGGCTACAACTGAATCTCTCTGAGCGGCTATCTCGTGCATGAAAAGCGTTATAAAACCCATTCGAATCAGTTCGAAACCAAACACGGTATCTGAGGGAGTCATTTATAAAGACGGTCTATTTAAAAGCATACGAATGCATTGACCAATAGCCTGCGAATACATCAACCTTTTCGTTACCAACAACCTTAAGTCTTTCATTCTCAAAATCAAACCTTGTGGTTATAATTTCAATTTGAGTCAGTGTATAAGGCCCTCGAGTCTGGCCACTCAAATGCTGTGCTTTGTCTTGCCATATTTCACAAAATGAGGTTCCTCTTTTTAGTTTAAGCACGACGCATTCGGAAGAGAAACTGAGAACTAGGAGAGCGATGAGAGGCGTCTGTAATCGCAAGCTGTGGTCAACACTAAATGTAGAATATTTATCGCTCAACGGCAGCTCGCTTATTACCATATCGTGCTTTGTCGTTTGCTTAGAGTCCTAATCGACTTGATCTCAGCCACGCGAAAATCAGAGTTACGTCGAACAGCTTGGACCGGAAGTACAACTTCACTCCCGTTTAGAAACATCTCACTTCCGCTTCGCTCACTAACTGTCCCAAAGGAAACCCGCCTCAGGTCCCCTGATCCAAACTTTGTCTTACTTCGTCTTCTGCACGGTTTAAGTCCAGCATTACTCTCATGGCCACTGTCATAATTTGCAACGTCACTTCCGCTAAGTGAAGGATTACTTCCACTTCCGAATGATGACCGACTGGAGGCGCTGTGGTAATCACTTCCGTCAGAGCCCAGGCTTCCTTGGCTGAGCCAGCGCTTTGGTTTCAGCGGTTTCTCCATAGTTATTTCCTGATGCTCGGATTCGTTGGACCCCAGACTTCCTCTACTACGCCAGTGCTTTGGTTTAAGAGGTTTTTCCGTCGCTATTTCTGCATGATTGGATCCTTCAGAGCCTAGGCTTCCTCGGCTAAACCAACGCTTTGGTTTCAGGGGTTTTTCCATTGTCATTTCTGAATGGTCGGAATCGTCGGAGCCCAGACTTCCTCTACTGCGCCAGCACTTCGGGTTCAGCGGGTTTTCTATGGTTATCTCTGCGTTGTCGGATTCGTCTGAGGAGTCGAATAATGAAGCATGCTGGGAAAGCTTGAAATCCTGGATGCTGTTGTTTAGATTTAGGAGCTGCTCAAGTAACTCCATGTCTTGTCTTCTTAGAGAGTTCTAACGAAGAAATGGGAAAACAATATTAACAATGAAAATAGTGTCTATTACACAAACTAGTGAGTAGCAGCATTCGGTGTTGGTTGATAACAAAAAATACAAGACATACTGCTGAGAATTATAGCAAAAACCCTAAGTGACCCACAAGGACCAATAGTTTATATTGTGGCTCTTAAAATATCAACAAGAAAGGTAAAAGAATATCTAAATGAGTGATCTAGTGAAAACGTTTTAATATTTTTTGCCAGTGAATTGGGATGGTCCGGGGTGAAACCTCCGGGTTGCCTGGCCCTTTTTGTGTGTGAGGTTGAGCGCCAATATCCACTGATGCTTTTGCCGCCTGGTCCTGATACGCCTCGTATGGGTACAAATTGTTAAACGGGAAAAGGATTGTCTTAGTATCATCTTTGGCAGATTTCTTTCCCAGTATTTTGAAAGACTGGCACCGGCTAGCTTATTTAAGAGGCTCTGACTGTAAATATACAGAATCGGCGGACAAGCTCAGAAAATCGAAAATCCTGATAACTTGCCAGAAGAACACTTTTGGGGAGCTATCTTCGAAAATATTACTTAAACCTTCTGGTTTAAGTAATTTACCACGCAATAATCAGGCTTAAAATTAAACAAATTGAAAGCGCTTGCTTTTAAACAGTTTGCAACGCCAGAAAACAATTTCAATTTTAAATGATAGCAATACTCTTCTACTTACTATCAATGGGAATTGCATGGAGTTTTGCGTTATTTATATGGTTTGGTGGTTCTTTGAAACAAAGGCATTTTGCGCACTTCGGAAAAAGGCAAAAATTGGTAAACTACAGAGGCTTAAAATGGGTCTTGGTATGTCTAATATCGAATTGAAATAAACACTGTGATAAAGTTTGGCCCTACTTCTATTGTGATATGAAATAAAAAAATCTGGGCAATTCAGGCTCGCGCTGACAAAAAGAAAAATTCGCGAACCAGTGTTGCCAAAATTTGCATAATGAAATGAATGAAATGAAAAGTAGTAGTTTGGTGAGCTCAATTTAGAGAAGTTTATTTACTGAAGACACACAAAGAATGAACTAAAACATTCCTTCAATCTGTTCTTGCATTGTTTTGGGCTTATACTATTTCTATGTAAAACTAAAGAGAAGGAGAAGAAGTTTTAAAAGTTCTACACAAGCTGTTGCGTGACTTGTGTCTCGTGAATATGTTTTGTCAACTTGTCAACCTACTTATGGCAGTTTTTAAATGCGGTCTCCTACATTGGCCGCTGTTTTATGCATGCATGGCTAGTTCTCCAGCGAATACCATACGCATCCCTGTGTTTGGGGCATACTGTCATGTGTAGCTGATATTCTACTGGGACTAAAATTCCGACAGGCAAGTCTGGAATTAGTTTCGTATACATGTGACACCATTCTCTTCGAGAGAAGAAAACTGCGACATAGTATGTTGTTGTGTACGTGACTCGATCGCTCTTTTCAAATGGCTACTAAGATTTTGGGCGACTTTTTGAAATGACACTAATTTGGCCAGGAAGCAAAAAAGCATCATTATTATGATTTATACGTATTTGTCAAAAAATGTGCTGTTTCTATCAATATTATTACACTTGTATAAATATGTCTAAAATTAAACGCAAACCACGAACATCCTGGCAGCGGGATCGGTATTTATGAGTTCTTAATGCGGCTGTATATCTAAGAGATATCAATACACAGATTGTTTGGTTTTACTTTGCAAAATCGCTGAGTACTCTTTCACAGTTTTGGAGGAAAAGATTTTCATTGAAGAACATTTTCACGTTTGAATGAACGTGAAGTGATCGGTTGCGTGACTGGATTATTACGAGTGGTACTTTGTGTTCCTTACCTAACACAGCCATTTTAGCTCTCAATTTATACGCGTACGTCAACTTTAATGATTTATAAAAGAAACGGTTTGGATTTTCGAGAACATAAAGTATTTTCCCAAAGAAACTGCAAATAACAAAGAAAGGCCACTGGTGCTGCAGAGTATAGACATCTGACAAAATATGATAACCTTCTGCACTCTAGTTTCACCAACAATTTTCCAGATTTGTTCGTAATTCTTCAGAACGATAAATGAAGATATGATACCAGCGAATGCATCATCTAGTACAAAGACCATCTGAAAATAGTTACGGCAAACGATTTGTCATATTTCAAGTCGTCCTTCCCTTACAGTTTTTTTTTCTATTATCCAAATTATGCAAATTTTGGCAACACTGGTTCGCGAATTTTTCTTTTTGTTAGCGCGAGCCTGAATTGCCCAGATTTTTTATTTCATATCATAATAGACGTAGAGCCAAACTTTATCAGTGTTTATTTCAATTCGATATTAGACATACCAAGACCCATTTTAAGCCTCTGTAGTTTACCAATTTTTGCCTTTTTTAGCCTGTTCCAGGCGTTCAGACAGTGGAGCGCGAGCGAAAACTAAAGCGAGCGAAAGAGCGGGAAAAAACGAGGGGAGAAGTGCGCAAAATGCCTTTGTTTCAAAGAACCACCAAACCATATAAATAAAGCAAAACTCCATGCAATTCCCATTGATACTAAGTAGAAGAGTATTGCTATCATTTAAAATTAAAATTGTTTTCTGTCGTTGCAAACTGTTTAAAAGCAAGCGCTTTCAATTTGTTTAATTTTAAGCCTGATTATTGCGTAATAAATTCAGCATAACCGTTTTTCCGGATTTCCCGAAAACAATAGAATTCCAGAAGGTTTAAGTAATATTTTCGAAGATCATAGCTGCCCAAAAGTGTTCTTCTGGCAAGTTATCGGGATTTTCGATTTTCTGAGCTTGTCCGCCGATTCTCGATATTTACAGTCAGAGCCTCTTAACAGTTTTGCAAAACCATAAAACTAGAACAGTCTCCTTATTCCTCTGGCGTGCGAAAATCACCCATCGCGTGGAACTCGCGCGCGACCTTGCGCGTGTTTGCGTGTTTCTAGCCATACCCGAGAAAAAGGGACTATTTGAAGTCTATAAAAAGAACTCACAACCGAGTTTACGTCAAATCTTCATGATGCTACCCATGAACGTGCTTTAGTGACAAGACGTTTAATTTCGAAAGTATGGAGTTTGTTTACCGCAGGATTAAGTCAAGATTTATGTAAAAGCCGAATTGAATCAAAAATGTTTGCCTTAATTCAACGGAAACAAAAGTGACTACTCCCGGAATCTTGTTGTTCTCAGTTCAGAATAACGATTAACGATTTCTACAAACAAAACTTTGGCTCATTGACGCAACAGGGAATGAGAAATGACGTGATTTAACTCATGCCAAAGGAGGACACCGTGATGTTATTTAGAACATTCTATAGTAACAATATGTGTAATTTCTAAGATATGTCGTTTGTTTGTCCAAGATTTATGCTACAGCTGAATTAACTCAGCGCTGTTTACCTTGACCTAATAGAAAACAAGAGTGGCAATCATAGAACCCCGCCACAGCGATTTTTTTAGCATTTAAACGGACTTTTGCACCGATAAGACTGGTGAACTTTGAAGTCACAATTTCCTCTTAATACAAAGAATTTGCTTTTATGTTACAACCGAAAGTTATCCTGTAAATTCACTTGGAAATAAGAAACACTGAAATGCCTTATATAAGTAGGCGTACACATATTTAACATTCAGCAAAGTGTCAAAAAGTCTTGTGGGATGTTTCCAAAAAGGCTCTTCTAAAACAAAGTGTTTCAGGAAATCTAGAAAAAGTGGTGTTTTGTTGTCGGAATATTTATGACTTTACAGAAGATAAAAAAGAAACTGCTATTTGAAATTGCTCCTGATAAACAACAAACAAAACAAACAATATTCTTGGCGCAGAATATGTCTATTAAGTCGTTGTCGCACTATACTTGACAGTTTTTGGTTGTCTTAAATTAGTCCAAAGATATACTTATAGCTTCCTTGGCATTGTTTAAATTTTCCGGTTGGTAAAGCCCTCGCCCCCCTAAATAGCCGGCAAAAGCTGCTTTCGCGTGTTCTGCCCAGCACGCGGCCTTAAAGTGAAACAATCATCCAAAAATTAAATTGGGTTGCTTTCGTATGCCTATGGACAAAAAAGTTCTTGAACTTCTTCTTATAGTTTCCAAAAGTTCTTTTGGCGTCTTACATGTGGAAACGACTAATGTCGCTAACCATTTGAACGAATAATATAACTGAATCACTTTTGCTAGTGGTCACAGCTCACGAGTTGAAGATTGAAAATGCGACAATTTCTGCCATTGTAGGATTAAAGGTTTGTTGAAGCTTATTGTTGTAGCAAGATCGTACAGGAACTCAATGATGCTTTCTGGAAACAGAAACAACTGTACCCTTGGAACATAAAACATCTTGAACATCTCGAAGGTAGGCCATTATTGTCCCTAATTGCGACCATTTTACCGGTATTTAAAATGCATGACATAGAAAAGCCGCCAAAATGCGCTTTGTGAAGACAGAAACAAGACAACCTTCCATGCACATGTTTGAAAATGGTCGATTTGGCATCCAGCTCACAGAGGAAATCAATTTTCCTGCAACTTTTAGGCAATCTATTACGCGATTAATTTTCGTTTAATTTTAAATCGTAAACCTTTTAAAAACTATTTAGCACTACAACAGTTTTATTGAAAGCAGTTCGTATGTGAAGACAACAGTGAATTTAAAAGAAATTCACACTTTTAAGGCACAAGAATTAGATCTGAAACAAAGGACGCAAAAAGCGAATTCTATAGATTTTTATAGCCATTGTGCTACGTAGACATCGCGGTAAGAACAAGGGAAAGAAAATCTGCAATGTACGCAAAATTTCATACAGACAGAAATACAGAATTGGGTTGAATGATAGTAATAAAGTGAATGAAGGAATCATGTTTGGTTTCTCGCAGAACAGGAAAGTTATAACAGCTCACGTTTATGTTAAAGAACATTGCTAAGACTACAAAGACGTATCGCCATTTCTCTGTAAAACATGCTGCTTAAGATCAATTATCCATTGTGATTTACTCACCATTTCGTGGCGAAGTTTTGCAAGCGAAACATCTAGAGAGCCCTTGCGTCGATTTAGCCCGCTTCTTTCTGGGACCTTATCTTCGGGATCGCCGCACTGTTCCACTTTTCGGGGCAAACTTGCCATCGACTGTGCTTTTACAAGCCTCGGGCTGACTTGAACACTAGCAGGCTTTAGATTTACGTTCAAAACTCTTCGTTTTACCTCAGGATCGTTCTCCGAAATCTTTGTCTCTGCGACCTCTTGCGCCATTTCGCTATCGGATTCTCCTATCCGCTCACGCGTAAACTCGTAACTTCCACACACATAACCAGTTTTCATTCTGCGTTCTTCGCTTTCAAAGAACGCTGAGTCTAAACAAGTCTCACTTCGCCATTGTTCAGGCCTTTCGTTAGTAACCTGCTGCCAATCTAATACGGTAATGATTTCACTTCTTGGACGAACGAAGATTTGCCTTCGCGGTATCGCTGTTGAAGCCATGCTAACCGGTTTACCTCTACCGAACATTAACCCACACACTTTCTGGGCAAGTTAAAACCCGTCGTCGGTTAAGATATTGTTGTGTAACGCTCACAACTCGCCCAAGTCAGAGATCCGGCGGAAATTAAACGAAAAGGTGTGACGTGATTTATCTGAAGGGAACAATCGGCCATTGACCTCATGGATTTGGCACAATTCTTTTGTTCTGCAATTCAATGCGCAAACCGCACACCGCAGCAACAATCAAAGCAGTTTCTTTACTAAATCCGCATTTTAATACCGGTAATTTGCTGGAGGCCCAATGGGCAAAAAAAAGCAAAAATAACTTGGACAGTTATTCTTGAAGGAAACAAAATAGAGACTCAGCTTAGAACTTGCGATAATTAAAACAATAAAAATTCAACTTAACTCGAGTCAAGTACTGTTTTGCCTTTCTGAAAGCTTATTCTTTTCGCACCTCCACGTAAAATGCTCTTCAAGGGTTCAAAGCATTCTTTCAATTTCTTCTTTATTATCAAGAACAATCGCTATTTGGATAGCAGGAATCGAGGTGCCATGTTTAAAGCGAGGATTTTTACATATGAATACTCATTCGTGACGAAGTTTTTTAATCCCCCGCAAATAAAATTAAGAGAAATTTACCATCCACGCGACAAAGCACGATTTTCTTGCAGGGTGGCATGTATTTAGTGAGTGTTTATTTTCTTCCAACTTCATAACTTGCAAAAAATGTCAAATTTCGTTTCGCAAAACATTTGAAAACGCTAACTTGCTTTCATGGAATGACCACACTTAAGGATTTCAGCAACTACAAGATTTGACCGTGAGAATTAAAAGCTTGACAAAAAAAATCGCCGATTTCTGATAATTGAGGCCCCGCCTATAAAATCTTATTTTCCAATTGTTCAAAATATGTTTTTTAAAAAGCAACAAATCGTTATGAAAAACGTCATCGGTCATTGTGTAGAATAAGGAAAGAATTTAAATTTAAACTAGAAAACAAATATTGATATAGAAAAAAAAAGCAGCAGCATTATTTTAGCGGATTCCGCCAGCAAAATTTTGGGGATAAAAATAATTCCTAGCCGGACCAAAAGAACAAAGGTAATTTGCCTATTATGTCATTCAGTTAAAGGATGTTAAAAAATTTCTTGTAGTGACGAAATCAATGCTAAATTTAGTTCAGAAAAGTCTCGCTCATGAATTGTGCAAACACAATGGATACAATCCGTTGACAGATAGCCTGCGTAGCAGGCATTACCTTTTCCGTACTGTTCGAAGAATTTTAGCTTAAGCAATCCGCCCATTTTTTTGCCCTTGCCCCAATTTTCGCGAGGACTCAAAAAGAGAAAAACGCTTTCAACGTGCGGAAAAGCCTGCAGAAACGCTTGCTACACAGACTACTTCACAGACGTTCTTTGGTTGTAGAGTGTGCGATCGTCCGCTCGACCGGCCACAGACTACGATGTATAAATCTTTAGCGGAAGGAATTCAGGGAAACTCAAGAGGGAAATTTTAGCGAAGATATTGAATTTTCACTTTTCCACTTTCTTAGTTTAAAAAAGCAACTTTGTGTAAGCTAACATGGGTTGATCTGTTCGGAGTTTTTAGCTGAAAATTTAGGACGCAGAAAATTTTAGGAAAGAGAATCCTTTCCACCATAGTTAGTACCGAATTTCCTAGCTTCCCATAGGTCTCCAAAAATATAGCTAGCCTTACAGTTACACTCCAAATGGCATATTGTCCCTCCAAAAACGGTAGAAATTCATCAATCCCCTTGTTACGAAAGTCTGAGGTGACGTTTCACCAAATCCGAATATCTCAGGCGATTTAGGCCTCACGAACAGATATTTCCCGAAACGAATGGTCAGGTTCCCCTGGGAACTGGGGACCGGTGACGGATAGGGCGGAGCCTTCTCATTTACCAGAAACTTTACTCCCAGGTCTTGCCTCTTTCGTGGCGGCTCCCAACTCTATGCCCCTGATATTTCAAAATAACACATTAACTGAATAACACACTAAGTGGGCATACTCGTAGGCTATTTAAACGGACATCTCCAAAACTACAGACGCCTCTATATTCGCTTGGTCCTGAAGAGGCGCAATTTCATACAAATTTAATATACCTCCGTATCACGATTCTCAGTTTCTTTCGATTGTTTTTGACACGTCAATATAACTACGTATTGACGTCTCAAAAGCGGCCAAGTGATTGGTTGAAAATTTCGCGCCGTTTTTGTTGGGCTCCTTCCATTCCACTCAAAACAGAAATTCAAAGTTTCTTGTCAAAAAGCGGCCAGAAATGTAAATTACTTTGCCGTTTGAAAGATAAAGGAAAGTGACATTCAACTTTAGAGTCCATGTTATCGAAAAGGCAAGGTAAGACGAGAACTAAAAAGTGTTTTCATTTGTTCTTAGGGAGGGTTCATAATTTATGTAGAGGGGGGGGCTATGGTGATTTTAGATTTCTTTCCCTTGCATTTTTTGGAAGCCCCCCCTATTATTTCGTCTGTCTTTTCCCTGGCCCCCCCCCCTCATTGCATAATCCCCAACCGTGGGCAAAACACAATGACTCCCCCTCCCTCCTCCTCCACCACCACCACCACCCAAGAAACCCTGATGACTAAAACAAGACATAAGTCTCAAATTAACCACATTATGACAATTGTTTAATAAGCAAAACTACTAATTAGTTTATTGAGAATGAAAAACTTAAATTTTTCAAACTGATAAGCGTAAATAAAAGGATACAGCTTAAGTTCACTGCAGTCTTCTAAACCAGCTAAAAATGGCCGTTTGGTTTGTTGAGGCATCATTCCAGTAATATTTCACGTGAAAAATACACACAGAATGTGTTGATACACACCATACCACCAGTGTGCTACCATCATACAAATAGAATTTAGCTTTCTAAAATACCTTAAGGTTGTACAAATTAGGTTTAAAATATTATCTTGCAATGGAGTCAATTGTGGCCATTTTTAATGAAGTCTATACATGCTGTACAGCCAGTTATAAAGCAGTTAGTGGTTTGATAGAAATGCTGGGGTTTGATAAAGGTGAGAATCTATTTATTCTCACTCATCTTCATAGAACCACTAATGGTTTGATGAGAGTTTAATGAGCGTGATAGTAGTGACACTGAACTTTTATCATCACCAACTAAAAAAAGGTACAGTACCAGAAGTGGATCGAGTGCTACAAGTTTTGCTTTCCATTGAGTTTTGCACAGGTTGGCACATTTTGTGGCCGTCTAGCTTCACCACCAATTGGAATATAAACTTAATAACACCGACCCTTTCCTCCGCAGAGGCTCCCGCTGGTATCCCGTTAATGAAATGTTAAATAAAAAACTAAGATAAATAAGCGCGCCAGGGACGATGGAAAGAGTGAAAGTCCCCACCTCTTAGTGACGCAAAGAGACCTCTGCGGAGAAGAGAGGAACACGGAATTATAAATAAATATTCTGAGAAAGCAAGCATCAGTGTGAGTTTATTATTCATTGATATCAACTGCTATTTATAAGCTTCAGCTATACTAGAACTTCATTTACAGATCCTTCTGCTAAATATGAGTAAACTGATGGTGGTGGTTTTTATGGAATTTTTTTTTGATGGCCCCCCCCCCTTATACCTTCTTTCACATCGGGAGAAATTTTCGATAGCCCCCCCTAAAACCTAACAGGAAAAAATCATGGCCCCCCTAAAAATGGCCATAGCCCCCCCTCTACATAAATTATGAACCCTCCCTTAACAATTTGTTTTTGTCGAGGTGTTGTGCTCGCGCTAAACACGCAATCACGTCTTTGAAAAAGTTTTGAACGAAAAAGTCGTCGAGTTTGCGTTATTTTACCTATTTTGTCGACTTCTGGAACCTAACAAGATTGCATAATGATGCTACTTTGAATTTATTTGTATGAAGCACCAATTTAAGGTGAGAAAAGCCCACATTTTGATAATTTTTCTGCAAAACAGAGATTTGATAGCGCCTACAAACATTCGTGTTCAACAATTGACAAGTTGTAAGAATTTATCTTTCAATCCGTGCAGGCAATTCCCAGTTTTGCGTTTGTTTTGCCCGAAAAACGATTGAATCGTGATACAAAACTAACTGCAACTTTGAGACAGCAATTCTGCATTATATTGACGGCGTTGAAAGAAAATATGTTCTCCGAATTGGGCTTTGTCGCTTCGCGACTCCGCCCAATACGGAATATATTTTCTTCTAACTAGCCGTCAATATAATGCAGAATTGCCGTCTCAAAATCGCAATTAGTTTACAATAATGCGGACACCTCCATAATAGAAACCCTTAGTTGTATCCCTTTGATGTCCGTATAAAAGAGACAGCGAAGAGGTTCGACTGTTCTTACAAAACTTCCTCCATGTTGAATACAGAGAGCTGAGAGAGCTGGGTTCTCTCTCCAGTCCTTTCTAAAAAATATAGGCAAGCAAAGGACATGATTGGGTTACAAACTTGTTGCCTGTACAATAGAAAGGAAAGCAAAAGTTTCTTCCCCCCCCCCCCCCTTTCCCCACCCACCTCCTTCGGTGGCTAACCTTACCCAACTTAAAGGAAACAGGTTTTAAAAATGGGCGTTTCGCAGTTCCATGAGGAGATAAGAGGCAAGGGAAGGTACGTTTTATATTGGGGGGTGGGGGGCGGGGGTGAGCCGGGGCATCGGAGGGGAGGTTCATCAGTAAAATTTTTGCAAATTGGGGTGGGCCAAACCTGTTTTGTTCGCAGCCGGGGGAGGGTCACACTTTCTTCGGCAAGGAAAAAAATTACTCCATGTCGCTTCTATTAAAGTCGACTCTTTTATTTGTTAACAAACATGTGAAGTCTTTGAAAAACTAAAACTTGTATGTAAAAGCAAAGCTACCAGCCAAGATCAATTCAAATTATTTACAGGTGTCGAGAAATTGTATTAGAAAACTTTCTTCTCCCAACTAACATAATCGTCTCTCAACCCGTGCCCGCTTTCGTCCATATTTTGACGGCGGTAATGTTTCCGCAAAGGGCTCTGGTATAAAATCAGTCTCCGGTGACGATTCGTCACTTAAGCTACTCGAGCTTGAACCGACAACTCGATCTACCACATCACTTGGCGAGTCAGTTTCGACCCCGGAAAGTGATGAGGTCACTTGTTGTTGCACATTTGTTTACGGGGGCTGCCGAGGTTGTTGATCCTCCTTAGAATTGTACAGCAAACTGCCAATGTGCGCTTTGATCATTGCGACCTTTTCAGCTTTCTCCCCTATGAAGGTGATCTTGTGATGGGAAAAGTACAATGAAAGCTCGTTCACCCTCCAGGACGACAGCTTATCGAAGTTGTACAGCCCAACCCAGTCAATGTCAATGAGCTCCCGGTTCAGACGTTCCATTCGCTCCCTTTCAGACTCCTTTTTCTTCTTCTCTTTGCGCATTTGTATGCGGGCAAGGTGCTCGACATACTCTGCCACAAGCTCTTTGGGAACAATGTACTTTTCTGAAAACTCTCTAATGGCCTCACTGTCCCCACTGACTAGTTTACTTTCCTCAAACAATCGCTTAATCTGAGCACGAGGCTGGAAGTCGTCTGGCTCACGGCCATCGGTGGGGGTTTCACTCCAAGACAGATAATGGAAGTTTGGTAGCTTGCTATAGTCGGGATCTGGTTGTCTAGTTGGAAGTGAACTTGTGATTTATTGCTTACAAAGCCTCATGAACTTTCCACTGGCGCTTTCTTTCAGGCACGAAACAGCGGCGAAAACGTTGCTTGCAGGGACAAGTGGTCCAAAAGAACAGGTAGAACTTTGGCAGAACACCATTGGAGAATTCAGTATATTCGCCCTTTGGGTTCGGGAACAACCCTAGGTCTTCATCTTTCCACTTCTCTGGACTTGCACTTCCCACTTGTTCCTGCACCCGATATGCCGTCTTCTTGATGCCTCAAAACAGAGTCAGAGGAGGAGCAGGCATCCTTTTTAGAATGGCGAGTCGGCAAACAGCCACAATAGCCACAAGTTGTCCATCTGACCTCATTTAATCATCGCATTCACCACAAGCACATTTCCCTCTTTCGATTCCTCGTATACCCTTGCCCATCTTCAAGTTTTCACCGTACAATCACGCACCACGCAATTAGCTGCTTGTGCGCAGATGGAGCGACCAAAACGCGGTTATATGAGTAACACTTCCGGTTAGTTATTTTCTCTTCTGGAAATTTTTGTCTTGAAGGAACTGTTAAATTGGTGGGTGGGGGGGGGGGGGGGGGAGGGTGGGATGTTTTTCGGTGGGTGTTTGTGAAGGGTCGTGCATTAGTCCATTCCAGGAAGTGGGAGGGCCACGACTTTTTCGCCAAAAATTTCTAAAATACCCCCAAATAAAAAACGTACCTTCCCTAATGGGGTGGTTTGTATTATGGCGAAGTAGTGTTTCCAATTGCGTAGCTTGACAAACAATAATGATACAATTTTATTATTAAAAAGAGTCGTTAAACCCGATTACAAAATAGACTAATGGTGACTTGGATAAATAATTTTATGAAAGATATGTCTAAGTGCTGTACTCAGAAAACATCTGAGTCTCCAGCGGAAATCGTACGAACCTATGACCATCCAGGTACGGATTTGATGTTCAAACCAGCGAGCTAAAGGAGACTCTTGGTAAGCGAGGTAATACAACTTAACAAGACATGCGTCACATATGAACCCGGTTGCATGATTTTGCTGGCCACGAGTCTCTCCCTTGCTCAGTGGTTAGTACGCGATAACATATCAACCACGAGAAAGAGTGTTTCGTGAGGATATCCAAACACTGAGAAGTAGGTTGAAAAACCGAGGCGCAGCCGAGCTTTTTAAACCGACTTCAAGGTGTTTAGATACCTGATGAAACACTCTTTCAACTGTTTAATATAGCTTCTCAAACCATTAATAATGCTTAGACAAAATTAAAAGCAAAAGTTTGCAAAATTTTATACTAATTAATGAGTTTAAGAATAGGTTAACCAGGACCTGAAATTTCTGGCAAACTGGACTCGATGGGCTTATCTTAGTCGTAATACAATGAAAATATAAGACCCTAAAGTTCCGGCAGTTAACACGGTCCTAGCCTGCGTGCAGACGTCTCCTATTTCCTTTGCTTCTACGTGAAGCAAAGGAAATAGGAGACGTCTGCACGCAGGCTAACAGGGTCCTCGTTTTGCGATTTTAACCCTTAACTCCCTTGTTGAAGGTGTCGTTGCTAGTGTTGTTACAAAATATTGTAATTTCAATAGCAGTTCTAACGTATCAGGTTTTTCCTTGCTTTTGCAGCCTAATAGTGTTATTTAACAATTTCCTCCTTGGAGCACTTAAGTTTAACCTGGAAAAAGATCCAAAATTCCAGTTCGTTAAAGGTGTATTCAAAAGCTTTCTTATAAATAATGAATCCTGAGAAACCACCTTAAACGTCCTAAATTTTGACACCGGGAAAAAGCGGGAAAAATTATATTCATCCATTCAGTTGAAGAACTTCGTTACTTCCTACCTAATAAATGACCTTAAATTGTTTTCAGAAGCCTGCCGATAACGAATAAAAATGCACTTGAATTTAAATATATTTTCTTCAGCCTCCTACCTGCGGAGGCTTATATGTCAACTAAAAATTTACTTTTGCTCTTTTCCAGATGCAGTTACTAGCTATTTAACATTAGACATTTATTATGATAGTTGCCTATATCGTAGCTTATCTGGACATGAGCCGCTACACTAGCGGCTCATCACGCGCACGTCACGTTTCCACGAGGCAAGCGATTTTCGCACTCGCTGGCGTATGCTTTTCGCTCGACTATCCCTAAGCAGAAAGAGAGACTGCTTGTAGTCTAGTAACGCCATCTTAAGCAGTAATACATACTATTGACTAATACCCTCTGACATTTTATTTGTAGTTTTCACACCTACGTTTAATTTAGTTTAATATTGTGTCTAGTACATTTATGTTGCCCGTAAATTTGTGTTATATCAGGATTCCATTTTAAACTAGCTATGCTAAACTGGATGCTCCTGTATAAATATTGATTTCAATAAAATAAAATAAAAAATTAGTAAACGTCAGATCGCTACAAGCTCATCTTGCCTGTAACGAAATGGGTCAAGATTCTCATTTTGTACCGGAAATTTTATACTCACAGCACTTAAACGCATTCGTTCGTTTCATTCTCCCGTTAGTTTTGATAACCATTTCATGTGTTGCAAAGTAAAACTTATACGTACCTTTAGGAAAAAGAATTTTTTGGTAATAAGTTCCTCTCTCGTGTCGGAATGAAGTCGTATCGGTACGCAACACTGTAACAACTCCTAAGTTAATGTTAAACAATTTCTAGATCCTCGACATCAGCGGCACGGCTGATGGAAGTTTTCTCCGGTGTTTCACCAGGATGCGTCACCTTATAGCTGCTCCGGTGTATCCTTTGACGAATTTTTTCCCAAGTTGTCTCAGTGGGCTGTGGAAAGAAAACTTTCACATTACAAGGAACTCTTTTCCAAAAGACAAAAAAGAAAAACTACCGGTAGGTAAAAAGTAATTAAGGAAAAGAGAAAAATTTTGGCTGGAAAAATTTTTTAATGAATTTCCCTCATCCACACTAAAAATAAGGTTGACGTCAGTTTTCAATTCTTACTAAATTTCATGAAAGCTCCCAGTCTTAGCCAAAGATTGGTGAGCGCCGTCGTCCCTCCTCGGAGCTCGACAAATTTTTGTCAAAGGTGAAAACACACTGAGGCTACATCAATCAGGTAACTTTGATCTCGGTTTTCAGTTGAAGTCACGACTACGTGAAGAGCGAAAACGTAGCGATCACCTCAGACATAAAGCCATGTTACTTGAGCTCCTTCGCGATTAATCCAGTTTTCTCAACTTGACTTGCTCATCAGTTGTGTATGAACTATTCAAGAAACTTAATTGGTAGGGACGGTGTTCACGTTAAGGAATAAAACGAAAAACAATTACTTTCTTGTGTTCACGTTCTCCTTGATAGAACTTTGAATTTGAATAGTTGACGTCGTTGTTTTGCAGAGGAATGCACACGTGCAGAGGCATTGTTTTGCTGATCATAGGGTTTCTCTCTTTCTCCCGTCCAACGAGGGCACGCCCACGCCAAAACTTATATTTAGATGCATCAAATTACGTTATGAGTTTTGCTCAAGGCCAAAAAAAAAAAATAAATAACTGGTGCGAATAGATCCGTTAATTTAAAATCAGTTCAGCCACTTACACTGGTTTTATTTTGGACACTTGTAAATGCATCTGCAGCTGTTTGGATGGTATCAACCTTGACTCGCCTTTGTCGCATTTTTACCTATAAAAGACGAAGAAAATTCATCAGTAAGAAATATCATTAAGTTTATTAAAACGAAAAACATATGACAGTGGTGGTGTCTTTCGTTACCCAGGGTTCTTTCTTTGGGAGAATCCGATAACGGATTTGGAATCTCAGATGACGCGCATTCATCCTTACGAAAAAATGAACAATCCGACAAAGGATTACTGGCTAGGACAATGCAGGGCCCATAAGATTGGTTTTGCATTTGTACCTTATCCAATTACTAAAAAAACAAGCACTATCTCCAGTATTGGCCCAGAATGTGCTGCAGATACCAACAACTTTATTATCAGTGTATTATCTCAGCTACTGTTTCAAAATCACTAAATACGTTAAAAAACACTCCCACTCATAGAAGTAGTATACAAATGAAATGATCCTGACTAATAATGATGTCTGCTTTTCTAGAGGAAAGTTTTTAAATACGATTACGAAATCATTAGCAAAGTTTTATTTTCATGAGACTATGAAGATTCCGGAAGCTTCTTCAGTTCAAATCTAAATCCTTTATGGTTCGTTGTCGGAATTTAAAAAAAAAGCAACAACAACAGAAAGCAAAAGAAAAAACGCAAAACTGACTGGGAATTTGGGTTTTATCAACCACACGCAAGCGAATTCATGACCTCACCGTAGCATGCGGTGGAAACCCATTCTCGAGCAGATTGAGCGTTTACCAGTATTCCTATATGGACTTTTCAGGGGAAAAACTTTAATAACGTCTGAGTTTGTATCAGAGCTGACCAATTTAGATGGTGTTCTGCATTTGTGCTTTAGTCACCCGCGAAAAGCGGGCTTCGCACTTTCTACTTCGTACTTAGCTTTGATATTCTTTTACATGTAAGGCTTTACCTCGAAATCTCCATCATCCTTTACGTCGTCATCAACTTGTCTTGGCTCCATTCTCTAAAGATAAATAAATAAATAAACAGTTACTCGATAGCGTAAATCCTCTCTTAAGGTGAGAAGGAGGGGGCTGGGCTCAAGGAGGTGAACTTGCCGATTTCCGTACCTTTCTTTCCCAGTTTCCACCCCTTTCATTTATTTTTATTTTATGTTATTAAGCTTCGTCAAATTAATAAACAACACTATGACGTGACAAATACAGAAATACAAAAGCGAAATGCAGGGCGCCCACTACAGTGGCATCCGCCTCGCAACACAGTTCCAGCCAGGCCAACCGGTCATTTATTTAAACTCTCCACAAGCCTAGAAGCCCACAACTTGTTTCCTTTAGCATGAAGTGACAACGGTAAATACTACTCCCTCCCTAGTCCATCACAGGGCTACCCTTGCCAGGAGTTTTAGGTTTCCCTAACAGTTTTGCAGTATCCATTGATACCTCTGGGTGGTGAGAGGTAATGTGGGAAGACATTTTTGTCTGAGGTAACAACACGACTGCAGAGACCAGGCCTCCAACCATCGACCTTCAGGGCGACAATGCGGGGCATGAAACACTCAGCCTTCCGGTTTCAACAAAAATACTAGGAATTTTAGATGAAAAAGCTATCAAACAACGTACTTTTGTGGTTGTGAGAGCAGGTGCTTCCTGTGAGTTGGTCGACGGTAGAGCTCCCTCGAGAGGTGCTTGTTCGATAACACAACTTATGTCTCCTGGATCTACTTCATGATCAATTTCCGCTGTAACTTCTACAGATTCCTCCTCAGAATCTGACGACGAGGAAGACGAGCTTACTTTCGGGATACGACGTGCTGCGTCACGTTCTTTTGTCTTTTCTTCAAGCGGGGAATCATTTTCCTTTGGTGTTGGGAGGAATATGTGCTTATTCATCCCATCCATCGAGCCCCTATCAATAGCTGCAAGCTCTTCATCTCTCCTTAGTCCCTCTAGTGAACCTGGATCAGATGTCGAAGATGAAGCGCTTTCGTTCGTAGATAGAAGAGCTGCCTCGCTTTTCTTGTCCAGTTCTTTAAAGGAAGGATCATATTTCTGGGGTGTTTGAAGGTATATGTGATTGGCCGCCCCATCTATCCAGCCCCTATCTCCAACTGCGGACTCTTCACCTCTTCCGGGCCCCTCTGTGGATTCTTCTCCATTTGTTTCTATCGCCTCCGTATGCAGTATTAAAGAGTTCCGAGAGGTTATTTCCTCTGAACTGTTCTCTTCAGATACAGAGGAAGGACCGTCCTCCAAGGGTAAAATCTGGTCACTTTTTGCGGGCAAATCATTTGGTTCTGCTGGTGCATCTCTGAGATGTCTCATTGCCTCCGGTAGCTGTTCATCGGGGATATCAATTATCGCGTTTTTGTTTGCCAGTGAGTTAGACGGCAATGTTGACACAGTGTTGGTGTTGACCATCATCTCATAATCATTCTGTGCTCTGTTGGATCTCTTCTTTGGCGCTGACACTAAGAAATAAGAAAATATGATAAGTCCACAAATACAGAACGCCAGTGATGTTGGAGTTATTGTTGAACCGAGTAGACGTACTGGGATGTTTAGAGGGGAACATGTAGAGCATAATACGCGCGTTTCGATATTTCCATCGATAATTCACTTCCAGGAAACTAATTGAAGTTCACTTGTGGCCTTCCGTTGGTTTCCTAAAAGCTATTCTTGGATTGTGATTGGTCAGTGGATCTACACAAAAGCTTGGTGAAGTCTTTTCCAGCCTATTGGCGATTCGCGCTGTTCAAGTGTGATGAAATTAAAATACATCAAGATACCTTTTCCTTGCGGTTTCACAGCATGTTTAGCAGGAAGAATGGGAGAGGGCTTGCTTTTAGGAGTTGACGACACGACACCAGAGCTACTTTTATCCCTTCTTCGTTTGATAGCGTCCTTTATCTGGTGGGACCAAGAAGAGGAAAGCCTTACGTCACGCAGCAACAGAAAATAAAACCTAATTATGTTGACAACATACTTCGTCAAGAGAATATTCTCTTGACCTTTGGTCAGTATAACCCGCACGAGATACAACTAAATTAGTTTCTTTCGTAACACAGTGGAAACCCATTACAGTCTATCTACCAATGACACCAATCCGTCCACTATTTTGAAGATTTGAATGAAGTCTCCAAATGTACGAGTTAAGTTTGTACGAGTTAAGTTTTCCACGGTTTAAATCAAACAATGAAAGATCTAAGTGTTAGGTTAGGTGTATTTCTTCATCGAAACTGACGCATAATTTTCGAGACTCGATTTAAATCTTCAAAATCTAGCACTAGATATACGTGATGTAATACGACCAGCAACAGGCAACGAAACCGTCGCTGTATATTGAGGAGGTGGTCCGTTTGATGACGATTTTAAATAAGGACATTACTGTAATTTTCCCTTTTTTGAGGCTGAAAAAAGTAGTTAACGCGGGATTCCTCTGTACCACGTGACAAAGAAACAATCCGAAATAAGAGCCTGCTTCTGACCAAGTCCAACCCCATCTTTATGTGTGTGATTTATTTTATGTTCTCCGCAGTGTTCGGTCTCTTCCTCTAGATTCTTTCCCTCTGCATATGCCACAAGCGATGACCCATTGCTTGCAGCAGGGTGACTTTACGGAAACATAGATGTTCTTTGACATAGTTTAAACCATGGCTGTTTACCGCATAAGGTATACCATACGAGCAATTCACTCTAATTTACAGAGAGAGTATGAAACTAGTTTGACTATTGGCGCAAAGCCTGGAAACTAGTGGAAAAAGCAAATGGAAACAAAATTCCTTTCGGAGACTCCGGTTGGAAATTTAGGTCTACCTATCAAGATGTTCCCACGGGAGGTTTAGTTTGGAAATGTTCGGGTTGGGCAAGCTAAAATAGCTTAACCATTTACAGCCCAATCGAAATTGTTGAATTTTTTTGAAATGGTAAAACTCCATCTCTCTCTTGAGGGTCTATTATACTCCGGCAGTTTGGCTGTTTAAGCCAATTTTGAGTGCCGGTTTGCGGTTACATTCGTAATAATGTGGCGGTTTACGGTTAAGAAATTATCGCGCGGTTGCAGAAAATTATAACTTTATCGGTCTTTTTGTGTTTGGTGGCGGTTCTTCAAATTGTACGGTCGCTTTATTTTCCTTGAACCTTCTTCGTAGACAAAAGAGTGCCTTTCAGGGGTAGAGTAAGGCAGGAGTTTTTCTGCTGTTTCCCCCTGCAGGTCCCTGCAGGTCCCTGCAAGGAGGTAATTTGATAATAGGCCAGGCTTCAAAGCCAAAGAAGGCACATGGAAAGATGGCGGCCGTGGATCTTGAGTCAGATATTGTTAAAAAGGGTGACGGGCCTGCGCGACTCCCGCGCGCGTTTCTTTACCTTTAAAAATGGCTCTAAAACTTAAGCCAGTCGTTGTAACTGCAGTTTTGATTGGTGATCCTCTTTTTAGTGTCTAAAGAAGTTACAGGCCTGCGCCATACTTGTCCAATACTCCGACAAATTTATGCATAGCATTGTTAAATTTCTTATTGGTTTGCTTCATTCTTTATTGTTATGCTTTTGTACAGTACTGTTCTGTGAAGTGAATACAATAAAATGCCATGCATAAATTTGTCGGAGTATTGGACAACCCTCGCCTGCGCGACCCCTGCGCGTGTTGCAGCCTCTCTAGAGTCTTGCTCTCACACCGGAGTACTCCGGTGTGAGAGGGGCGGTTCCTTGAAATGTTGTTAAGCAATGGTTGCTGTGTTATGAAATGCCAGCTGTTCATGAGTATTGGTTTTAAGGTAGGCACTGCTGGGTGATATTGCCGTACAAAGGGCAAGATTGTCTCGTTTTTTTTTTTTTGTCGGAGGGCTTGTTTCTTAAAAAGTAACTTCTGAGAGGGTTGTTTAAATAAAGTTTTCTGGGTATCCTCTCTCAAGAGGATGTGTTTTGAAGTTTGTGACGCACTCCTCAAATAATGTTTTAGAAGAGTTAGTTCTGAGTAGTCTTAGAGCCTCTCCTTTGATGAAGCCTCTTTTTACCCCTGATGGACGGCAGGTTGAAAAATGGGTGTATTGAAATGTTTCAGTGGGCTTAAAGTGGGTGCGTACATCTAGCACCGACTCAGTTTTAAATCTTTCGCCTTTGTAAACAGTAGTGTCCAAGAAGTTTGTTTGTGTTACGGATACTTCAGCCGTAAACTTGATAGTTTGATGGTGTTTGTTAGCTTGTTAAATGAACTGTGTGATCTCTTCTCTGGCTGTTCCAGAGGGAGAAGATGTCGTCAATGAATCCTTTCCAGACGAGCGGTTTTAAAGCACTTTGATTTAAGATCTCTGTTTCTACCTTAGGTATGAAAATATTAGCGAAAGCAACTGCCATTTTGGTGCCCATGGCAGTTCCATGTATTTGTAGGTAGTTTTTTCCATTAAATTGGAAGGAGTTCTACGGTAAGATAAGTCTGAACGCTCTTTGCAGTAGTCGTGTAGGGATAGGCGATTCGTTTCTGGGGAATGCTTTGTCTGCTAGGCTTCGAAACCGCGGCCACCATGAGGTTACGAATAACTCCCTTGGCACATATTATACAAGACCACTAAGCAGTGCTGGAAACCTTCCACGGTAAAGATAACCTAAAGTTCACACGCTCGTGTTGTCACTAAATTCATCGCAGAAAGAGCACACCCCACCCTCTAAATTTGAATTGTTATGTTTCGTTCTAAACACCGTGCATTCTTTGGGTTTGGTGAACTGCCAACTGGATGTCAAAACAATTGACACTATTTGATCTCAGGTTATTGAAACAGAAAAAAAGATCTTCTACGCTTAAGATTTCGTGATCATTGTCAGCAGAACTACGATTATTATGCGAACATACGGTAAAAATGTGTAAACTACTGTTAAAAAATCGTTATTACCATTCTCTTTCTGCCATACAGGCGGTTTCGGTCTTTAGGAGAAAACGAAAGCGGTTTGCAGTCTAGGAAGGATAAAATAAGGCAGATTGCGGAATGTGCGACCCCCTATAATAGACCCTCTCTCTTGGTAGCGCACAAACTTTCATTTAATGCCAGAACTTTGAATGCTGTAAGCTCTAGGTAAGGGGTGCCCTAACGGCCTACGATTGAAAAAGTATTAATAATTGAATAATTTTAATCCACTCACCTGCTTGTTAAGCAAACAATGGAAAATAAAAATCATCAACCCCTGAAGAGAATTGAAGATGGCGAAGATATACTTGAAAGCGACAGTTGCTGAACTGAAGCTAAGGAGTCCGAACAACCACGTGATTCCAAGCAAGGGAAGGATGACCGCGGAGGCCTTGACACCAGCCTTAACTTTCTCTATTTGCGTCTTGTTCTGCACGTGTCTTGTACCCATCATTTGTCGAATCACCAAGATAAACACCACGATGTTAATCTGCGGATAAAACAATCCAGGAGTATTTGCAGTTCGGGTGGGAGTAATCACAAACAAGACTGTTTTTTTACTGAATGGTTTGAACCAAAACGTTTTAGTAGTTTGTGTGGGGTATTCGGTCTGGAGGTACTAGTCCTTAACCCTTTTATCCCTGATATAAAAATGCATATTCTCCTTACTGTTCTCCATACATTTCTTATGGAACTAGTAAGGAGAATTTGTCTAAATATCAAGTTATCTTATCCTTGGTGAACGCTTTCTTTATCCTCATCACTTGAATGTTGGAAGAAGTATTGAGACTGTAAAGAGAAATTTCATGTTCGTCACTGTAAGGACTGAAAAGGTTAAGGGGGCTATGTTACCTGGTTTTAGTATTACTTCAAAAGGTTACAAGTCATATTGAAGTCAAAGGCAAAGCAAAAAAATGGTCCAGTTTTGTTTAAAACGACTCTACTAATTTTCTGAAACTATAAAGAAATGTCTTTTGCTACTAATCGCCAGAATGGAAATAGATTGACGAAAAATCGCTTAAAACATGTACTGTTTTTTTTTCCTTTCGAGAAAACCACTTGTTTCCCGAGCTTGATAGTGGTCCTCTTGATGTTCTAGGATCATTTTCTTGAAACGGTCCTTAGTTTTAAATTGGGAACAGCTTTGCCCTCATACGTAGAAATTCCCAGGACGTAACCCGTTTAACCCTTTCACTCCTAGTAGTGGCCAAAGTAAAAATGTCAAGAGCAAATCCCAAATTTTTTTATATTTAATTCTGTAACAAATGACACCATGCGAAAGTACTGCTAAAGACATTTCATTTAATGGTGACACCATGTAGTCCTGCATTACATGTCTCCATAATTGACTCTGGGAGTTAAAGGGTTAAAAGGCTGTTCTTTATAAGATGGTTTAAACCATGCGGGAGCGTCAGTAGTTTGTCTAATACAATGATCGTCCGGGTAGCGGTAGTACTTAAACGACTGTTTGGTAAATTGTTTAAACCCAGGAGTAGCGGTAGGTTGTTCATTGTGCATGACCGTCCGTGCGAGGGCGGTACTTGAAGCGACTCTTGTTAAGACAAGGGTTTAAATCCAGGAGTGACACTGGGTGGTAGAACGGGAAAAATCTGCTACTTGAATAAATGTGGGGGACCCTTATAGTTGACCTTCTAATTGACCTAGCTACTAACTCACCCATTCATCAGTGTTGTTTTGTCCTCACTCAGAAAAAAATCGTAATGAATTTCCAGACCTTCAAACAACATTGAGGGAAGAGAGAGAGGGGGAAATCATTTTCGCGATGTTATCTGTGTTTCAGTTCGGGAAGAGATACAAATCGCGAACGTTTTGCGTTTGTGTCAATTAGCTTTGTGTGACATCTAAAGTCTTTTAGGTAAGTATTTCAATTTTCCGAAGTTTTTTTTACTAACCAATATAATGATTAATGCAGGTGCAATAAACGCCCATATCAGTCCGCTGGAGACGTCAAGCCAGCAAGCCTCTGTTGTGCCGTATCCATCAGCTTGAGTAGCAGCCAATGAAATAGCGACTATGATGGCTGGAAAACCTACGAACACAAACAAGCAGGAGAATAGTAATCATAATTTTAGACAATGAAAAAAGCAGGAACGACCCTAATAACAGCCAAACGTATCCGTAAAGGGCCGTTCACCCAGGCGATTTTAAGTTGATACGATTTTGATGCGATTGTTTAATTTAAAAATTGCGATTTTGCTTCAATTTCACAGCAATTTGATTGCAAGTTTGATTTTTGTTTTGGCAGCGGCAGAAATAGAGCGCATGTCGGAATAAAAGCTACTTTAAAATACCCCAGAGTAACGCCGTGTTTTGTGCTCCTGTCGCTGCGCAACTTTCAAATTTAAATCGTAATCAAATCACCGCGAAATTGCAGCGAAACCGCCCTACTCAATATGAGACTGGGAATAAAATTGAATAATGCAAAGCAAACCTACCCCATCCAAAGATGTAGAAGTACTTGACTTTTTCTTGAGCTCCACCTCCGAAAACTTTAACGAGTAAAAAGTAAAGCAACACGCCCTCGCACAGCATCCACGAAAACAGCGCCAGTAGGAAATAGTGAAGAAAGGCGGCAATCACCGTACAACCCGCCTACGAAGCAATGCATAAAGGTTGTGTCTTAAAATAAGAAAATAAGCCCCCGATTACATGGTGAATTTTAGCCCGGGCTGAAATTTGTCGCGATTACATAGGGAATTTCATTCAGCCCGGGAGCAATGTTTAAAATTGGGGAGGGGGGAGGGATGGGGGACACAAAAACACAATTGGTGCGCATACCCAAGTTCATGTTTCAGCCCAGGTTGAAAATTTTATTTTATTGCGTTTATATGAGTATTTTCAGTCCCATTGGCCGGGCTGAAAATTTCGGTCTAGTTAGCTGAAACCGGGATGGAACTTTTAGCCTGGGCTAAAAATGTCTTCATGTAATCGCAAACATCATTTTTAAAGAATTTGTTCAGATAGCCGGCCTGGAGTTTCAGCCGAGGCTGTTGGCCATGTAATCAGCCACTGAGTCCACAAGACCTGCTTATAGTTACTCGGAGATTTTGGGCAGTTGAATGGTTTCTTTAGCATTGTATTGTCTGCCATTGAAAGTATTGCAGTAACGCGAGTAGGTCGCTAGTCCCGTTATTGCGATACCGCAGTGCACATGAACACATCAAGGTCGAAAGTTTGTTGCACTGCTTTTGTTCATGTAACGTAGTTGGTTGCTCTTGACTGTTGCTGATCACTGTAGTATTATATTAGGTGTCTAAGACATGCTTGCTAATACATGGCCATTTACAAAACTGCTGTTGAGGAGACGCCACGTGGAGAAAAGTTTTTTTAAATTTAAGGAAACAACACAGTGGTAGAAAAAAGGCCCAACCTGTAGACCTCAGGTCACACGCTCAAATTATGGCGGTGACCGCTGGTCATTAACAGCCAACGCAACAACCTTCAAAATCTCCAAATGTCACCGTTTTGAGCCACAAGGAGGACAAAACAAAACATACAAGGTAAGTTTAAATGTAAATATTCCTCGCAACTTTTCAGTTGCCATAATACAAACCTTTCGGTATCCTCGTTTTTAAATCACACTCTTGTGATAATGGTAGAAAAGAAAGATCTATCCATACCCAATAATTATGCTGCAAAGACATGTAGACCATACCTTGCTGTCTCTTGCCGATCCTTCAGATATAACAAATATACAAGACAACGCTATAGCAGCACACAGGTTGAGAAGAACTTTAGCTCTCGGGCTCTTTACCACTCTCCAGAAGAACAGCGTGACAACAATCGTAATGAGAACAGCGAGAAGCGAAATGGTACAGCCGACAATTGAAATGATTTCTAGAGCTTTCTTGTCAGCTTCCCCGATCTAGAAATGTAAGAAAAATTAACCTTCAGTAGAGCAGTTTATAACGGAGTCTCAAGAGCAATGGCAAGTCTGTTTTGTTTTTGAAATGACCTCTGCAGCAGACAGTTATTGTAGTATGCTGCAAATACCTGTTTCTGACGCGCGAATACGTCCTTGAGAAGCAAAAGTGATTTCTTTAGACTGTTTTGGTACATATGAACTAATATCGTTATTTGTTTTCTGATTGATATTATTGCCTCTGGTCGTCTAGTTAAACAATTGCACTACCCTCTGAGTTTTCGTAGCCTCCAGCGCAGACATCCTTTGATATCGTCACATATTGCTTCCTTGTGACGAGCCAAAGTCGTCTAAACAGGGTGCTAGCGTTTTCTATAAACAACAGTCAACTCACGTGCGCCTCGTTGGGTGCTCTCTCATGGAAATCGCGATCGGCTTCGTTAGTAACAGACATGCTTTTTTAAACGGGATAAACCAAAACTAATCGTAACTTCGATAAACCAATTTTCCCGCAGTTGGTGCCGGTTGCACGTTGTCGCTTTTTTGTTTTTTATATTTTTTCCACCCTACTACCCTTATAATCTGTATTTATTATAAGAAAAGTATTGTATATTCTAAAATGACAATCGCAGGCTTTTCAGCTATGCCGTCAAGTGTGATGCCCTCTGTAAAAAACTGTTGTTATAAGACCTTCAAATAACTTTGTATGTTGCGTTAGGACTTCTTACATTTGAGGCTGGACCAAAAGTGAAAATATATGAAAGGAAAACTTGTTGGGATAAATTGACCAACAAAAAGGTGACTTATTAAATGTGCTTCCTAACTTACAGATGAATCATAAGGATCCATAAGTGACGCAAAGATTGTCAGGTGATCACATTCGCATGTTGTCATAGTAACGTCAGATTCGCTGGGTACAAGTCTACAGCCGCTGGTTTGCCATATCGCGGATCCTCCAGGTCGCCAGAAGACGCACCGTGCTTTTGGTGTAACACCATGAGGAACCTCAACCTTGGAAAGGATAAGAAAAAAAGTTTTATTAACGAAATTTCTTGTCTTTAAAACTGTTTCAGAGTGAAGACGGTCACTTTACGGAATACCACCATTGACTAGTCTTTGACACCGCACCAAAGTTGCTTTGATTAGGGCAGAAGTCGCCTTTGATGACAGAGTTAGGCGCCTTTTGACATGATAATTGATAGGGAAATTTAAAATATACACTTTTTTAAAAAAAAATATTCACTTAGGAAGCAAACTAAAGCAATATTAACTATCATACCCTTCTATTTTGAAGTACGGTCTTGACGGGTTGATTAAAATTATCTAGAGGCCTGGGCACGACAGTGGAAGAGACGATAGTGGTATTAGGCAAGATGGGCTTGTCTTCGTCCTTATCTTTGGCCAGCGGTAAAACGTCGTTTAGCGTCAGATAGACCAGAGTGACGACGCGGGAATCTCGAGAATGGAACGCTTCAGGAGGTAAAAAGATGGAACTTTGGTTGTATGAGACACTCAGTCCTTTTCTTCTTAACTGAAAGAGAAAAGAAGGAGAAACCCAGGGCAAAATGAAGCTAATTAATCGTGACAGAAGATGCGAACGTTGGCAAATTGAAGTACAAAAGCTTTACTTTAAATGTACTTCATACACATACACCACAAAGTGCCAGCAACGGTACATAAGCTTCAACCTTATTGTGAAGGTTTTCCGTAACTAAAGATACGCTGCCTTTTTTTTCTTTTGTTATGTTGTATAGTGTGTGAAACTTGCGTCATTTGTAAGACCCTTGTTTATTAAAGGTCCCCGGGGAGAACAGCGCAAGCTGACCCATCGCCACCTGGTTATGAAATATAGCTTTTTGTTATTTATTATAACTTTCATTGCACTGTCCCGGAAACGTCTGCAAAAATGCGCACATAAATTGTAACGTGTGCAGCTGGCCCGTTTAACTTTGTCTTACCGGACTGTCTTGACCAACCCGGTCGATCTTTATCACCAGATTGTTTGTTCGAACCCTTCTGGATTTTGTCGATCCATTAAGTGTTGCGGCGACTCCCAGACCATAATCATCCACTGCTTTAACCAAGATTTGGCTCCTGCCTTGACCCTTCTGCAGAAAAACACGTAATTTCGCGTCAGTTTTCACTTGGTGAACAAACTCAAAAACAAACAAAATTACAGGAAAGTTCTCGTACTCAGTAACTTTCATTTGCATGGTCACACATAAAGATTTCATGCACAGACGCTAAAGTTGTAACCTCCCGATACGGCACGATAAACAGCACCACAGGAAAGTACAACTCCGGTAGCTTTCATTTGAATGGTCACACTACATAAGATTTCATCCGCACACTCAAAAGTTAGAACCACTCTGTACAGCACGATCCCCTGATAGTTCCATAGAAAAGTAATGATCAGTAGATTCTATTTGAATGATCACACCTCTAAGTGTGAAATTCTCAAAAGAATTTCATTTAAGAAGACTGAAAATTCAGAACCTAGTTGTTCCTATCGATAAACGGTGTGTTAAGACTAAAAAGCAAG